>PPNU03000011.1:0-448003 GCA_003708295.3 Petasospora mycetangii
AAGGTCCAAACAGTTCACCACCAAACAATGTTCATGGTATTTTAAGTGTCCTTCAAACTGTCGTTAAATGTCCGGATGTACAAGTGGTGTGTGGATGAATGTTGTGGTGGTGTTCGGGTTATGTCGAGAAACTATACGTCTAATATCTCTCCAGTTCCCTGGCCCTTTTGAGTAATGTTCAGACACATTGGTAGAACAGGTGTTCTTATATGACTGTACAAATTTTGGTGTCTAACAGACCCGTTGCCATACGTGGTTCCTCAAAATGGCCGATGTTCACAATGGCCGATGTTCACAATGGCCGATGCGCAAAATGGCCACTGCGCAAAATGGCCGATGTTCAAAATGGCCGATGCGCAAAATGGCCGATGTTCAAAATGGCCAGTCGCGGGTACATAACTACACCAAAAATAAGGGGTCCTCGTAACTCTTAAATTCCCAGGCCCTTTTGTGCAATGAGCAGATACATTGGTATAAAAGGTGCTCTGAAACGGATATACCAAGTTTTGTGTCTATCCGACTACTCTTTATACCCGAATGCGCAAAATGGCCAGACGGATGTTCAAAATGGCCGCCATAGTTAAGCCGATGCGCAAGATGGCCAAACCCCATAGTAAACCGCGCTCGTTGCACAAAAAAGCCGTCGCAGCAGCTGTAGCAAAATGGCCGATGCGCAAAATGGCCGATGTTCAAAATGGCTGATGTTCAAAATGGCCGATGTTCAAAATGGCCGATGTTCACAATGGCCGATGTTCACAATGGCCAGTCGCGGGTACATAACTACACCGAAAATAAGGGGTCCTCATAACTCTTAATTTCCCGGGCCATTTTGTGCATTCTTGAGACAGATTAGTTGAAAAGGTGCTCTTATACGGATATACCAAGTTTTGTGTCAAACCGACTAGTCTTTATACCCGAATGCGCAAAATGGCCAATTGGATGTTCAAAATGGCCAATTGGATGTTCAAAATGGCCGATGCGCAAAATGGCCGATGTTCAAAATGGCCAGTCGCGGGTACATAACTTTACCAAAATTGAGGGACTCTCATAACTCTTAATTTCCCGGGCCCTTTTGTGCAATGGGCAGATACATTGGTATAAAATGTCTTCTTCTATGGTTGTACCAAGTTTTGTGTCGAACCGAATAGTCTTTATACCCGAATGCGCAAAATGGCCAAACGGATGCGCAAAATGGCCGCCATAGTTAAGCCGATGCACAAGATGGCCAAACCCCATACTAAACCGCGCTCGTTGCGCAAAAAAGCCGTCGCAGCAGCTGTAGCACAGCTCGCCCAACAGCTTCTGAATATCCCCCTGCACTTCAATGCTCTTCAAGTTGACTAGCATTGCGTTCCATTTCGCACGATCAGAAATAAGCACAGTTGGAACGAAAATATTCTTATAAAGCTCAACATGCTCCACAAGAATCTCCTTGACTGTGTCTATCGTCTTTCTGACCTCTGGTATCTTGGGTTCTATCCACTCGATCAGCCTCTCAGCATTTGACACATCATCTGGTGGGGTCGTCCCACTTACGACACATACAAGACACAGCCACACTACACCAATCTTGTAGACGCATAGTCCCCTGTTCTCCTTTGGGTGCTGATCTCTTCGTATATGGCATTGTTTGCAAAGGTTTTTCATCTCATCCAGAAAAAGAACATGGCGTCGAAAGCCATCTGCTTCACTCAGATATCCCGTCAGTCTGAACGTCTCTCTGAATCTTTTATCATTCAGACCCGCAAAACCAAACCACTTCATCAAGTTGGTCGGCGCTTTCTCGCCAGCAAGCATTTCCTTGAATTTCGTAGTATGTTCTTTTGGGGACGGCCGGTTCTCTGAGTGCTGCTTTCTCAGTCTTCACCAGCCCTTTCAGATTGGTCTTGCTCAAGTTGGTAAATTGATCGTGTATCTGATACGACCAACCAGCTAGATCTATACTTCCCTAAAGCGCAGCTCTGTATCGTTCAAGTGCAGCTTCTCTCGCAGTTGAACGGTCAACAATAGGTGCAGGGTAACCGTCAACGTCTAAAGGTCCATGGAGGTCTTTAGGATCAACACTTTTCAGCTCTGGAACCCATTTCTTGATGAATTTACCTTCTTTATCGAACTTTTCACTCTGTGTGTAAACGTTGAAGATTCTGAACCAAGGTTGGGCATCAACACCCGTAGATGAGCACCACCCCCATCCTCCATTGTTGGAAGAAAGATCTGCGTCTGTGAGGTGGTAATGGAACCATTTCTCTCCCATTCTCCAGTCTTGACCAAGGTCTTTACACAAGAAACTTGCCACCACCATGCGACACCTGTTGTTCATATATCCGGTGTGGTATAGTTGTCTCATTGCGGCATCGATGAATGGGAATCCAGTTTCTCCCAAGCACCATTTCTCAAAGAGTGAAATGTCATCAGACCACTTCAAATCCATTGAAGAGAAGTTGAAAGGTACGTGCATCATCAAGTAAGGCCAATTCACAATGATGTGTCTATAAAAGTCTCTGAAAGCCACTTCTCTCACAAACTCTGGATCCACACATTGCTGGATCAAGTATCTAGGAGACACCTCGCCGCATGTCAAATATGGTCCTAAGCGTGAAGTATGATCTTCGAATGGGGAGTCTTTCTTAGATTTATAATTGGAAGACTTGGGGATCCATTTCTGTAAAACATCTTCGACTGGTTTGTAGTGGATATCAGATGAAGGTCTCAAGTCTAAAGGTAGAGTGAAATCGTCGTCTTTGTAATTCTTCGGGTCAAACTCAGGGAACTTATGATCAACAGCCTTAACGTCATACGGTGCTTCTTTCCACTTCTTATACCATGGAGTGAACTTCGAGTACTGTGTACCTTTACCTGTGGTCAATTGGCCTGGCTTAACAACGCACTGGTCGTGGTATATACGACAATTGAGAGCCGTCTCCTTGACTATGGCGATATCTCTTCTGAGCTCATCGTACTCGTACTGGATGTTGAAGAATACCGTGGATGAGCCGAGCCTTTGCTGTATAAGGTCTTTGAACCACTTGCTATCGACGGCATCCTCGGTGTACACGATCGAGAGAGGGATGTTCAGCTTAGCGAGAGACGTCCTCAGACGTCCCAAGCATTGCAAGATGAAGTCGATCTTGAATGGGCCCTCCAAATGGGCTTGCCATGCAGCGACAGATACAATGTATAACCCTACTGGACGGGCCTCTAAACGCTTAGCCTCCTCTACGAGGTGGTACAGCGCAGTGTTGTCGTGGACTCTGAGATCTGCTCTGAACCAGTGGACAAGCACCTTCTCTTCACCGTCGATGGGCTTCTCTTGGTAGACCTTCTCGAGAAGCTCGAGCGGCCTCGTCCGCGAGCCGGAATTCCACTTGTTGGCGCTCTTAGCACTCAGCTGTTTCGGGTACCACTTGCTCTGGACGCGGTATTTGGAGAAGTCGATCTTGGCCTTCTTCATGGTGGGCTCTACACTGTGTATTGTATATTCTAAATAGAAAGGCTCTACTCTCTCTAAAATTTTACTCTAGTTGCTCTGTAGCAACCTCGGGCGATGACATCAGCTCGCACCCACCCTTCTACATCCAAACATCTACACACACATCCACACACACATTGCTACAAGCAGCTCAATCACCCATTACTACAAGTGCATATAAACAGCTCTTGATGAGCCAAGAGAACCAAAGCCCGAGCGCAGCCAAATCAGGAAGGGCGCCACACTTTGTGGCTGGAATCTACGGCGTCCGCCACAGTGGCTTACGCCCGTGGCTTGCGGGGTTCACTTCAAACACCGGTCCATGGGCTCAAAGCCCGTCCCATGGTGATGGTCCATGAGCCACAATGAGGTAGCACTGGCACGATTAAGGCTAGGCAGTGGGCCTGACGGTGTTGGCCCAAGGAAGTGTTCCCTAGGCAGTAGCACTGCTAGGCAGTGGCACATGATCCCAGGCAGTGGCCAGTAGGCAGGCAGTAGGCAGTATCGCAGGCAGTAGGCAGTAGGCAGTAGGCACAACCCTAGGCAGTAGCCAGTAGCCAGTAGGCAGGACCCTAGGCAGCTGATAGTAGCCAGTAGGCAGCCGCCAGCAGCCAGGCTACCGCCTAGCTACTGCCTGGCCCAGCTACTGCCTGGCCCAAGCCAATCGCGGGCCAGCGATTCCCCAGCGTAAGCACTAGCCACACTTCCCCGCGGCACGTGACTTGCAACAATATCCCGTCATCGCCAGTATCAACTACCAAGTGTAGATGGGCTCTCTAAAAAATTGGTGCTGGGCCCTCCTACACAGACTCCTACCACACAGTCTACACACACACATGACACAAGTGGCAGACTTCTACAAGCTCGCACACCTGCCCCACCACCGCGTGGTGGTGTGCAAGCGCACAGGCTCATCGCCAGCCGTGGTAGAGGCCGATCTCGAGCTGCTCGACTCAGCAGACCCGCTAGCGGTGGTCGCCGACCTCCAGGCCTCCTCTGACGAGACCACCGTGCTGTTCGTGGGCGACAAGGTGCTTGTGCGGTCGCTGCCGCACCTGGCCCAGCTCACCAACACCGTCGTCAACGTCGAGCTCACAGACTACCAGAGCATCGTCGCCGTCAAGGACCTGGGCTACACCACGCTCATCTCCCACGGCGACGCCGTCCCGTTCCTGCTGCTGGCGCACACGCTCGTCAAGAACACGGGAGAGCCCGTGCTCCACTTCATCGACTACGCGTCGGCGTCGTCGGCCGTCGACGGCTCCATCAACGCCGTGTTGGACCACGCCGTGTTCGCCGAGAACCACTACGAGAACGCTGTTGCGCTGGTGGAGAGCCACGGGTACGCTGTGCGTGAGCTCGCCTACGCTGAGGGAGCCAGGGGCTCCACCACGGCCATCGTCCACCTCGGCCCACACCACGCTGAGCTCGCCGGCTCGGGGCTGCCTACGGTCACAGTCAACGTCTTCAGACCGTTCGACGCTGCGAAGATCATCAGCACGCTCCCACGGTCCGTCCAGAGCATCTCGCTCATCGAGCACTCGCTCACCAAGCCACTGCACAGGTTCTCGCCGTTCCTGCTGGAGTTCTTCCAGGACCCCGGCCTGCTCGTCGAGAACAACATCACCAAGATCGCTGCGTCGTCGCTGGGCCGCAACTGCGAGGTCTCGAGCGCTGTGAAGCTCTCGCTGGCGAACCTGGCCACCGACAACCCGATCCAGAACCTGTTCTTCGGCGAGGCCGTGGACTCTGCGCTGTCTGAGGACGAGCTCGAGTCCATCGCCAAGGTCGCCAAGCTCGAGCAGTCCTACATCACCATCCTGGACCAGCTCTTCGGCTCCCAGCTCGACGTGCTGAACCAGTTCAACGCTGAGAACGTGAGCGTCTCCTCGCCAGAGTACGGCTTCGGTGCGTACCTCCGCAAGAGGGAACTGCACGCTGAGCTCATTGAGCTTGTGCACTCGTCGCTGAACGCTGCTGACACCTTCTCCACTCCGAGAACGTCTGAGCTTGTTGATCTGCTGACGAAATGGCTCGTCCATGCCCGTTCTGGTAAGGCCGAGCAAAACGAAGCTGCCACTGCCATCATCGAGATACTGTCTACTGATGACTCGGCCGTGGCTCAAAAGCTGCTGTCCTTGAAAGAGTTCTTCTTCCTGAGCTCAACCTGGATCATCGGCTCCGATTACTGGGCCTACGATATCGGCTCGTCCGGTGTTCACCACGTTCTGGCCTCCAACGAGAACATCAACATGCTGATCATTGACAATGAGACTTACGATGACAAGATCAAGGAGAAATCTTACACTGCTTTGAGAAAGAAAGACATTGGACTCTACGCCATGAACTACGGTAAAGCATACGTCGGCTCCATCGCAATCTACTCCTCTTACACACAGGTGCTCACAACACTGATCGAGGCCTCTAAATTCGAAGGACCATCAGTCATTCTTGCATACTTGCCTATCAACGACGAGAACGATACTCCATTGGACATCTTGACCAACACAAAGAAGGCTGTTGACACGGGATACATCCCATTGTACCGTTACGACCCAACAAACGAGGACTTCAAACTGGACTCTACTGTGATCAAAGAAAGCTTGAAGCAGTTCCTGGACCGTGAGAACAAGCTGACGTTGCTGGCTTCGAAGAACCCTCAATTCGCCAGATCTCTGGAACAGTCCCAGTCTTCTGTAATCAAGCAGAAACAAGATAAGAGGGCCAAGGAAGCTTATAACCAGCTTCTTGAAGGGCTATCTGGTCCTCCACTATCAATCTACTTTGCATCTGACGGTGGCACTGCTGAGAATGTTGCTAAGAAGCTTGCTAAGAGAGCATCTCAAAGAGGCTTGAAAGCTGCTGCTCTCTCTATGGATGACATCATCTTGGAGGACTTGCCGACTGAGGAGAACATCGTCTTCATCACCTCCACTTCTGGTCAGGGTGAGTTCCCACAAAATGGTAAGAACTTCTGGGATTCCATCAAGAACTCTGGTGATCTGGATCTTGAGTTTTCCAAGATATCTTGTTTCGGTCTGGGTGACTCCAAGTACTGGCCTAGAGCCCAGGATAAACACTACTACAACAAGCCGGCTGTTGATCTGTACAACAGACTGCTCTTCTTGAATGCCAAAGAGCTCTGTCCACTCGGTCTTGGTGATGACCAAGACGCCGATGGATGGCAGACAGGCTATAACAACTGGGAGCCAGAGCTGTGGAAGGCTCTTGGTGTTGACGACATCAAAACCGCTGATGAACCACCTCCAATCACCAATGAGGATATCAAGCTCGCATCAAACTACCTGAGAGGTACCATCGCTGAAGGTTTGCAGGACGAGTCCACTGGTGCAATCTCTGCTCACGACCAGCAACTGACCAAGTTCCACGGTATCTACATGCAGGACGATCGTGATCTCAGAGACGCCAGAAAAGCTGCTGGTCTTGAACCGTTCTACATCTTCATGGCTCGTGTTAGACTTCCGGGTGGTGTCACTAAGCCAGAACAGTGGCTCGCCATCGACAAGCTCGCTGATGAGAGAGGTAACGGTACTCTGAAAATCACCACTAGAGCTACATTCCAGCTCCATGGAATCGTCAAGCACAACCTGAAGCCATCTATCAGAGGGATGAACGCTGCTCTGATGGACACTCTCGGTGCTTGTGGTGATGTCAACAGAAACGTCATGATCAGTGCTTTGCCTGGTAATGCAAAGGTTCACGGTGAGGTCGCTGCTGCTGCTACGAGAATCTCTGAACACTTGCTGCCTCAGACAACTGCCTATCACGAGATTTGGTTGCAAGGTAATGACCCTGAAGACGATGATCCGACCTGGGTTGAGACCTTTGAGAACAGAAAGGAAGGCCCAAAGAAGGTTAAGACTCTGGTCTCTGGTAATGTTCTCGTTGACAACGAGCCATTCTACGGTGTCACCTACTTACCAAGAAAGTACAAGATCAACATCGCAGTGCCTCCATACAACGACGTTGACGTTTGGTCATCTGATGTTGGTTTGATTGCCATCATTGAGGAGAATACCTGCGTTGGTTTCAATGTTCTTGTCGGTGGTGGTATGGGCTCTACGCATAACAACACCAAGACTTACCCAAGAGCGGGCTCTTCCTTCGGTTTCATCCCTCTCGACCAGGCCCACATTGTGTGTGAGAAGATCATGCTTGTTCAGAGAGACCACGGTAACAGAAAGGACAGAAAGAACGCCAGATTGAAATACACTGTCGACACCCTGGGTGTTGAAGTTTACAAGAGTAAGGTTGAAGAGCTCTGGGGCCGCAAATTCGAGCCTGAGCGTGCCTATGAGATCAAGGACAACGTGGACCACTTTGGCTGGGTTGAAGATGAGCTCGGCTTGCACCACTTCACCTGCTTCATTGAGAACGGTCGTGTTGAGAACACTCCAGAACTACCGCAGAAGACTGGTCTCAGAAAGATCGCTGAGTACTTCGCTTCCAGACCTAATTCTCAGGGTTCCTTCAGACTGACTGGTAACCAGCACGTGTTGGTGTCTCAGGTCTCCGCAGAGGAATTGCCAGACGTGAAGAGACTGCTTGCAGAGTACAAGCTGGATAACACGGACTTCTCTGGTCTCCGTTTGTCGAGTGCTGCTTGTGTAGCTTTCCCAACGTGTGGTCTGGCCATGGCCGAGTCTGAGCGTTACTTGCCAGTGCTGATTTCCAAGCTGGAAGATGCTCTAGAGGAGTACGGCTTGAAGCATGACTCCATCGTGATGAGAATGACTGGTTGTCCTAACGGTTGTGCCAGACCTTGGTTGGCCGAGGTCGCACTTGTTGGTAAGGCCTATGGAGTCTACAACCTGATGCTTGGTGGTGGCTACATTGGTCAGCGTGTGAATAAGATCTACAGACAGAGTATCACCGAGCAGGAGGTGCTGGCTATCCTGAAGCCTCTGTTCAAGAGATGGGCACTGGAGAGACAAGACGGCGAGCACTTTGGTGACTTCTGTATAAGAGTCGGGGTCATCAAGCCAACTCTGGAGGGTAAGTACTTCCACGACGACATCCCAGAGCAATGAGCTATTTATTATTTGAGGCATATTGTATTTAATTTCAATTGTACATTAGCATAGAGTGATCCAGTGTAGATCCGTGATTGTTCCGGCACGTTGGCTTGGAATTCCCACGAGGACCCCACGTTTCCAGGAGGTGATAACAATAGCCTATACCAGGGTCTCTCACCAAAAAGGGTAGGAAGTGCAATTTTACCAAAAAGGGCAGGAAGTACAATCAACACCTGCTAACACTGAGCCTGCACACTTCTCTTCGTCCCTCTTTGGGAAACTCTCCAGTAACACTGTAATTGATAGCTATATAAGCACATGGGCCAAGGGTCCTGGCTCGCTGATCTAAACACTGCATGATCTACCGCATGAGCCCGATCCACGGCCAATAGAAAGCACTCCTCGGGGATCGCTAGTGCTTTTAGTGTCTACGAGGGGCCTCCACTATAAGAACCGGGGTGTTTCCTGTGCCCGCTGTGGTTGCGGTTTTGAGGTCCCCCACCAGACATGAAAACCGCTCTTTCCCTCATCGGGCTCTTGGCCACCACAGCCTGTGCTGACGGCCAGTTCAATGTTCTCTCGTTCAACGTCGCTGGGCTCCCAGAGGCCCTCCAGGACAACGACGAAGCTCTGGACAAGACCACCGCTACGCAGCACATTGGCGAGATCTTCGCATCGCTGAAGGCGGACCTCGACGTCATCCACGTCCAGGAAGACTTCAACTACCACGCTACGCTGTACGAGTACGACACCCACGCCTACAGAACAGCGACCTCTGGTGGTGTTCCGTTCGGCTCGGGCCTGAACACGCTGTCGAACTACGGCTGGATCAACTTCGACCGGGTCAAGTGGAATACCTGCTCGGACGCATCGGAAAACGACTGTCTCACGCCAAAGGGTTTCACACACATGAAGGTCCAGCTCGAGGACGGGCTCTACATCAACTTCGTCAACCTCCACGCCGATGCTGGTACCGAGGACGGCGACGAGACCGCGAGGGACTCGAATATCCAGCAGGTCGCCGACTGGATCGATGCGTCTGCGTACGGCGAGGCCGTCATCGTCTACGGCGACACTAACAGTCGCTACACGAGATCAGCAGACGATATCTCTGTCTTCTCGTCGCAGAACGGAATGACAGACGCGTGGGTCCAGCTCGAGATGGGCGGGGTCGCACCTGCTGCCGGTGCTGATGCTCTCCTGTGCGATTTACCGTCCACGTCTCTGACGTGCGAGGTCGTTGACAAGGTTTTCTACAGAGGGTCCAAGGTGGTTGAGCTGAGTGCTGTTCAGTTCGACTACGTCGGCGACCTGTTCACCTACGAGGGAGACCAGCTCTCTGACCACAACCCTGTGCTGGTGAACTTCACGTACACGCTGAGCACAGACTTCAGAACGTCCAGTCTCGTTGGTGGTGACAACAGCGACTACTTCAGCGATATCGAGTCGCTCTCTGCGGGCTCGAAGGCCTCGGCTCTGAGCTTTAGGGGAAACGAGAGACTCGACTCAGTGGGCTTAACACTCGCTGACGGTACCTCTTTCGCCCACGGTGGTACCGGTGGTAACGCAGTGAGCTTATCCCTGGCCGACGATGAGTACTGGACCTCGGTGAAGGTGTGTGTTGATGAGTACAACGACACCGACAGACTGTTTTCCATCGCGGCCACCACCTCTGCTGGTAACACTCTGAGTGCTGGCACTGAGAGTGGAACCTGCTCGGAGTTCACTGCCCCATCTGGATTCTCCATAGCTGGTTTCTATGGTGAGTCTGGCGATGCGGTTGACCAGCTGGGCTTCATCTACGTTAAGCAGTAGATGCGAGCTTATCAATGATACTCACTTATTCCTCTACATATCAATGACACTCATTTACAGATACCAGGTAGATATCACCATTTACGAGTTGATCGTATAATCTTCGAAGTTATAATACAAAATGGACTAAATGGAAAGTATTTTGGTTAATGAAGCCATACACAAGAATCGAAACCAGTTAATGTACAGGAAGTGGTAATCAGTTATCGTCAAAGCTCACTTCCCAGTCCCAGTAGAATGAGGTATACTGTGGGTATGTGGAATTGACGCCACAAGCCTGGGTGTATGTCTGGTTCATGCTTAAGTTGTTTTGGATAGTCTCAAGATATCCATCCAGTGGACAAGAGAAACCTGGACCCTCCTGACATCCTGGAATTGGCACCACAGCATCGTTGAGTATAACTCTAGCATATACATCGGTCTTATTTGTAGAAGGATCCATGCACTCCATTCTTTCGGTGATCAGTCTACCACCCATTGGGCAGATTTGAGTAGCTCTGTAGTTGGTCTGGAAGTCAACTTGGGTGTTATCGAGGTCGTAATCAGGCTCATAAAGACCCAAGGCAGCAGCATAGAATACCATATCAGTATCATGAGTAAAGGAGAACGTCAAGTTGTATGGGTAATCCGACCCTTGCTCCATCAAAGTGTAAGTAGAGTTAGCATAAACAGAACCAATGGCTGCAGACAAATTGTAACCTGGACCATTCTGATAGTAATAATTAATGGATTTGGTATATTCAAACGTTATCCATTCATTTGTAGTGAACAAATCACACATTGGGGAGTAGCCTCTGACATTTAATTCGAAACCACAGTATCCCATCATGTCGTAGACATCGGAACCAGTGATGTTGAAACCTGGGGATAATGTGTTTAAACGCAAAGCAGCACCTTCCAAGTAGTCACTTGGGAATGCATTGTATATGTCCTGGTGAACAGACTCATTCAAATAAGTACAAGCCTCGGTGGCTGTCAATGTATTGGCACCCTGCTCTGGTGTCTCTGGAATAGGCTGGATGGAGCACAAATCAGTGTAGTTAAAACCGAAGAATCCTTTACCAAAAGCCTGGGCTGACTGTACAACACGCTCCTGGGAGCCAGCAAACACAGGATGGACGGTCTCGCCATCGAACAAGTGGCCATACTTTTGTCTCAACAAAGTACCTGTATTGAAGCACTCCGTGAGACCGGCGTAATGGCCAGCAGTCGACTCAGATTCAAGAAGAGAGGAATCCTCAACAAAGAAAGTGTAGCCATCCTTCAAGAAAGACAGTGGGCCTTCAACTGTTGTCATCTTCTCAGTGCTATTCATGAGCTTCTGATAGATCTTTTTCTCAGAGGCACCGGTACCAGTGGTAGGATAACGAGCACCGTGTCTCATGAACAAATGAGCCTGTGTAACTGTACAGTAGTCTGGTGTCTCCGGGTCAATACCGAAACCAGTGGCCGAGACGTATGGACCAGTAGTACCAGAGTATCTCAGCATGTTATACTGCTCAAGAGACTCCTGAGAGTATGGCTTGGAGCGTGGCATTGAGGTGCCAGCAGCGAGTGCGACTGGAGCCACTAAGAGAACGGAAGCCTTCATCGTTAAAGTTGTTGATGATAAGATCTGTGTCCCCAAAGATTAGATGGAGTCGGATGCTCCAGGGATCTTATATACCCGCAGATCCCTCTTTGTGCCGAGACTTTAGTGGCAGAAACGTGGTCTCCACCCGAGAGAGAGCTTCCACTTCACTGCACCACTGTGCAGAGAACAATGGAACGGACGCTTAGTGATGCGCGCAGTCTCAAGGGCCCCGTGGGACTAATTAAAGCGCCATTCCAGCTTCTGATTCTGGTAAATATGGGTCAAATGCACAGAATATTAAGTGATTTCCTTTGTAGCCTCAATAATTCATGTCGGTATGACATAGTGCTCTTTTTCCCGTTTCAATTGGCACCGTTGCAGCCATTTTTTGTGGTCCTTTTTTGAACATCATCCCAATCCCACTGTTAGCCGGATACGGGCACAAATTTTACAGCTTCAGCTTCCTATTATCAAAATGTGACCTGGGACATCTTTTTCGTCGAAATGGTTGTCTCAACGGGATAATTAGGCGGATATTTCACTTTTGAAGAGACCAATTGGTAAGTATTCCTCTCCATACCACTCCTCCGCTATGGGCACGTGTTTCCCGATATAGCGGAGATCTCAAAATCAGTAGCGGCGATCTTTCCACTTCTGGCAAAAGAGAGACGGAACTGTGATACTGTTGCGCATCATTAAGATGTATCAACTGCACTCTTTTTTTATTGCATATTTTTCATCGCTCTTCTTATCGGTGTTCATATCTAGTACCATCAGTTTGGGAGAGCGTCTCGGAGAACGTTTTGGAGAGCACTTTGGAGATTCCTCTGGAGTCAACGTGTGCTTGACTCTTTTCCTCGTTGGTGTCTTCAAGATAGTACTTGAGCTTTCGTTCTCGTCTTTGTAGATGTTGAAAGATCTCTTCTTGGCTGGCGATGGAGTCGGCGTATTCAGGATGTCCCTAATACGGCATTTCTTAGGTGTAGATGGCGGAGTTTGTAATGACGTTGATGGGGATTTCTTCGAGAGTTGCGCTCTTTCGAATGCCTCATATTTAGAGATGAACTCATCGCAGTCACATGTCACCTGGTAATCAATAACGTCCTTCCACCCTGAGATCGGGGTCTTGTTCACCAGCACAACAATCCCGTTCCTCGAGTGAACTACCTGCGATAACGATCTCACGAGCTGCTTAACACCGTGGACTCTCAGCGAGGTACCCATGATGAGTAGTAGGTCTGGTCTTGCCCTGAGATCCGAGTTCAGACCCGTCGTGATCGTCTCTGACTGCGGATGGTTTTCTCCATACAGTACGATGCTTGGTCTAAGAAGCCCCACCTGGCCAGTTGTTCTCTTACCCATCTCGACTCGGCGATTAACGTGCTCAATACAATGTGGACACTCAGGCAACTGGCCAGATTGCAACTCCAAGAGGAGCTCATCGTCCCAACTAGTCGATCGGAAACATGTCGTACAAGACAACACGTTCAGGTCGCCGTGGAGCTGTACAACATCGAGCGACTTCCACTTCTGCAACCGGGTCTTGTCCTGCTCCTTGTGGTCGAAGCTCATGTTCAGCTCACACTTGGCCTCAATACCGTCGATGTTCTGCGTGTAGCACCGCAGCACCTTCTTCTGTTCCAGCTGTTTTGCAATGAACCTGTGTGTCTTCGTGGGCGAGGCCCTCTGGGTGTGGAGATAGAGGCTCGACATGAACATCGCAAAGCTCCTGATGGACTCCTCCGAGCTGAACGCGCTGATATCAAACAGCTCCTTACCCTTGAGGTTCGCTCCCTGGGACATATTGTAGAGCCCATCAGACGACCTGAAGTCTGGGATACCAGCGTTACAGGAGATGCCCGCCCCGGTCAGCACGACCATCTTGCGAGCCTTGTACAGCGACGAGTGTATCCGCTGGAGCTCTTCGTGTGTGGACATTGGTGGATGGGGACTAATATAGTGGTAGTGCTTGGGTCGACGCGGGCCGGGTCCCTTTTATACGTCCGCACCTTTGTTTACCTTTTGTGTGCGTTGCCATGGCGACGCCGGGAGCGCGCGTTGGTATAGATTGCCTAATGTGGTAAATTACATAATCCCCGTGGAGAGCGCGTCTAGTGTTTAGTGTGTTTCCACTCGTATCTGCCTTAAATATACACCAATCAGCCCCCCTGGCTGTTCACAGCGAGCTCCATGATGAGCCGTGTGGCCAAGTGGAGGAACGGGTACGCAGAGAAACTACTAATCTCATCGTCGTTCTTCGTAGTGAGCTCTTTGTCGCCGACGCTGCCGTCGCTGTTTTCCCATCCGTCGAACTTGAAGTCGACAAGGTAGTTGTTCGGCTCCAGCTGGAATAGCTGGATGATCATCTTCATCATTTCTGGGACTGTTCCTTCGTCGCCATTAGCAGCGTTTGGTGAGTATTTCCAGCGCACACGGATCGTCCATAGCTCGTCTTCGTTTGGTTTCGTCCACTCGGCTCCTAGATTTTTCAGTGCCCTGTATATCTCGCCCATCACGTCCAGGGGATAGGATCTCGATCTGATACCGAAGTGCCATCTCGTCTTGGACTTCTTGGTACTGATAGGGTTGATCTTAGCAGCGGTCTCCGGTCCGTATTGGGCCATGTTGGCTCTATGTATCTGTGGCAGTGATGTAGGTAAGATGGCAATCGTACTCTGCGTGTCTTTTTGTCCCATTGTTGATGACAATGCTTGATATGTGACTTCATCTTTCAGTCTCTTATCACTCGTGTGACCGTGTTCTTTATGCTCATATGACGAAGGTGGAGATTGGCTCAAGAACGCATCCAGTTTATCTGTTTCTGCATTGCCGTTTTTCTTGATATCGTCAAGGAGCATCTTGTTCTCTTTAATCAGAAGGTAACCATCCATAATCTCATTTTGTGTGTTGTTGTTCAGCGTATCCATAATTTCCTCCTTTGCATAACCCATCGTATGCATCAGTTGATTTACTGCGTTCTCATCAATCTCTGAGTGCTTCTTTGGGACGTCATTCGGTAAGAGGTATTCGGCAATATTCGTTGTGAACCATTCATCTTGCATGATCTCATGGATTGTGATTCTGTTGAGTGGGTTGACAACGAGCATACGAGTCAACAAGTTTTTCGCACCTTGGCTTAAATAGTTTGGAATTGTGTAGACACCATTGGAGATCTTCTTGAACAGAGCCGGGATGAACTCATCATCAAACGGTAAACGGCCACACAGCATAACGTACAAAATAACACCACACGACCATACGTCCACCTCGGGACCGGCGTACAGCTTACCACTGATGACCTCTGGGGCAGCATAGTTTGGCGAGCCACAACTGGTCTTGAGGAAGTTACCGTCGCTCATGAAGTTGGACAGACCAAAGTCAGCAATCTTGACGTTCAGCTGGTCGTCCAGCAGCAAGTTCTCGGGTTTCAAGTCTCTGTGAACAATCTTGTGGCGGTGACAGTACTCCACGGCAGAGATGATCTGCTGGAAGAACCTGCGGGCCTCGTTCTCCTCCATCTTGCCCTTCTGAACAATGTAGTCAAACAGCTCTTTACCAGCAAACTCGATGACCATGATGATCTCGTCCTTCGACTTGATCACGTCGTACAGCTTGATGATGTGTGGGTGTCTCAGCAGACGCAAGTACGAGATCTCACGCTCGATTCGGCCCTGCATGTCGCTCTTCGCCAGCGTCTTCCTGTTGATGATCTTGAGAGCCACCTTCTGGCCCGTAGTCAAGTGGTACGCCAGCTTGACCTTACCGAAGGAGCCCTCGCCCAGCGTGCGGATGATCTGGTACTTGCCGATTCTCCCGCCAGGCGGGTTGAAGTCGGGCTTCTCCTCGTGCTCGCCCATGTTGTCGCTTTCTGTGTGTGTTGCTATCGCTGATAGTGCAGAGGCCTGTGTGCTGTCCATCTTTTGGTGGGGTCATGGATGCCGCGCTTTTCGCCGGGCCCGGGGCCGGGTAACCCCACAGCAGCTGCTAACGGTGTTACCCGGCCTCCGCGCCAACGGTTGCGAAACGTAAACAATCAAATCAAAACAAAGCTGGCGGCTAATCTGACTATATAAGCACACAAGAGCCGCCCATCTCCAGCTTCCTAGCCGCCCATCCAACAGCCGACGATGGACACCTCAGAGCAGGAGTACCTCCAGCCGGGTGAGTAATTCCCCCCCCACCACCAGAGCCAAGTTGAAGACTGTTACTAACCGCTAGCCAGGGTTCAACCCAGCGAAGTACAAGGTCGCCCAGCTAAGAAACGTGCTGATGCAGAACGACGTCTCCTACACGTCCAGTGCTAAGAAACAGGATTTGATTGACCTGTTCAACGAGCACATCAAGCCCGGCGCCGCGGAGAGACTCAAGATCTTGAACAGTGTTGTTGCGAGTCACGAGGGAATCGAGCTTGTGCCTAAGAAGACGAGGGCTAAGAGGGCTGAGACTCCTGGTGAGGGAGACTCAGAGACTAAGAAGCCCCGGAAATCGTCGAAACCCGTGGCTGAGACCGTTAAGCCCGAGCCAAAGAGAAGATCTCCACGGAAAACTAGTAGATCCAATGAGGTTGAAGAGCCTGCACCGGCTCCTGCTGCTATTCCTGACTTGAAGCCTAAAAGACAAACTGCTAAGACTTCTAAGGTCAGCAAGACAAAGAAGTCGCCTACCAAGCAGAAATCTCCAGAACCGTCAGAGTCTGATTCTGATGACCCTGCCATCGACATTGTCTCCACAAAAGACGTGAAACCGTCTCCTTTCAAGCTTGGGACAACCAGACTGGACTCCTCGTTCTCTAACGACAACGTTTTCCAGTCGTCGATCCCATCTTCTCCAGAGCTCACGACTAAAAAGACCATTCCACGTAAACGTGCCGCTGAGACTACGTCAAGGTCGCCAAAGAAGTCAATGAAGCCGATGAGAAAGACAGCATTCTCTTCTTCTCCAGAACAGCAGCATCAGAAATCTCCCTTGAAAAAATCCTTGGCGATTTCCAAGTTCGAGTCCTCGTCTCCTAACTTTGGGAAGTCACCTACAGACTTGTTTGATGGTGATATTTCATTTGGTGATGCTCGTCCATTGAAGAACGAACTCAAAGACAAGCAAGACACAGTCAGTCCGGTGGTTCAAAAAACTCCAAAGCTTAAAGGTAACGATTCTTTCACAACTCCACACGAAGGAAATGCTAGTCGTGTCTCTATTGCAAGCTCACCACAGTATAATACGCCTTCCAAGTCTGTTAAGAGAAAATCTTTGATCCCTGACTTCTCCAAGTTCAAAGTGAGCACTGATTTTGCAAAAACTCTTGGGTCCAAGCTTCCATCTTTTACCTCCACAGACAATAGTCATACTGAGAAGCCTAAAGATGAAAATCCTGAACTGTTAAGTGATGAAGAACAGGAGGAGAATGAAGATGAGTCAGTTGTGATACAAAATAACAATGACAGCAGTTTACTGAACCTTCAGAATGAAATCGAGTCAGCTAATGAAACAGTTTTGAAAGAAACGGAAAGTGCCATTAAGCAGATCAATGAAATATTTGATGGAGACAATGATGACGTGGAAGTTGGTCAAACAAAACAAGAAAATAAGGAGCCATTAATCAATTGGTATTCTGTTTTGGATTTCATTAAGCAATTCATTATCTTCCTGTTCTTTGTTTTCGTTACCGTCTTTGCAATTTGGTATCGTGAACAGCGTATCATGGTTGGTTATTGCGGATCTGAGATATATCAGCCTGCTTTCCCAGGTGTGAATAATGAGTACATTCATCAATTTGAAGACTTCTTGGACACTATCAAACCAACTTGTCTTCAATGTCCAGATAATGCAATCTGTTTGCCAGCTATGAAGATCAAGTGTAAACAAGATTACATTGCCACTGAACCATGGTATAAGCTCTATGGTCTTCTTCCGTTCAGTGACTACTGTGTTAAAGACCAAGAGAAAGAGAACATTATAAACGAGGTTGTTTCGAAGAGTTTGGATCTTCTGAGAACCAGAAACGCCGAGATCAAATGTGGCGACGGTGATGATTTTGAGGTCGGAATCAGTGATGAAGAACTTTATCAGTTCTTTTATACTTCTAAGAACCCATCTGTTACCGATGAAGAGTTTAATGAGATTTGGGAAAAAGTGTTGGATGACCTTGAAAAGGAACCTGAAATTGCGGTAAGGCAAGTTTTAAAAAAATAACCCTTTAAAGATCAAATTTACTAACCATAAACATGTTTACAGCTACAGTATGTTGACGTTAACAGTCCAGGATCTTCCGGTGACGACGTTCCCACCGATGAAGATGAAGAGGAGACAGATATTCCACACCAACGCCGCAAGACCATTTTCAGATCGACTTCGAATGTTAAATTGAGTGTTTCTTGCAAGTTCAAAAAAGAGATCTATGAAAGACTTGACGCCAACAAACATATTTTTGCTGCTTTAGGGTCTTCTCTTTTCCTTTTCATTGTGTTATACTTCAAATATGTTAAGTACCAGGAGAGACAATCCAAAATCAGAGAGATCTCTGACATCATTGTCACAAAACTTCAAAAGCAACAGATAAACGCCATCAAGGACACAACAGGTCTCACCAACAGATATTTAAGTGCCATCCAGCTCCGTGATGAGCTATTATCGACAATGGTTAACAGAAGAAAGTTCCAGTTATGGGATGCAATTCTTGCACAATTGGAGAGAAATTCAAACATTAGATCTTCTACCAAAGAGATCCATGGTGAAATCGTCAGAGTTCTTGAATGGATAGGAGAATGATACCCCTTTTACCCTTTGTTTTTGGCTCGGTTTGTTTCCGAGTTGATGCTAAAAGACAATTTACTTGTATGATGAATTCATATAGTGTTTCGTATATATAGAAATAACAACCTAATAATTTTAATCCATGTGCTCTAGGCTTCTTGTAGTACTTGATCCATGGGTGGTTAATCTTTTCAGACTTCACCATTCATCTACACTCTTTGCTTAGCTTACAATTTACTATGAAGTATACGTAAATGTCTTTAATATAAACCCTAAACCGAATATAAAGTAATAACTAACTATAACAAAAAAGAACAGGAAAGAAGAAGAAAAGTCCTATAAAGCACACGTCATCAAAAGAATCTATCATTATCCATACTGAGGATGTTCTCTGAACTTCCTAGTATCTTATCATCAAACAAGTTCTCCACCGCCTCTTGATCACGTCTTTGATCTGGAGCTTGATTTTGAGGCAGTGGTGTCTTTGACTGTTTGGGTAAAAGATGCTGATGATTATGATCTCCTAAAGGTCTAAGACTTCTACCATACATGGGTTGCATCTGCATCATTTGAGGGTGCTGGGGATGCTGCTGAGCATGCATCTGAGGGTGTTGATAAGGATGTTGTGGGGGTATCTGACGTCCATTCGGTATCATAACAGGTTGAGATTGTGGTTGCTGAATCATTTTCATATGCTGCATATAAGCCGGGTTCATTTGGTTGTTGATATTTGGTGTGCCTTGTGTATATGGGAGCGGTTGGTTTTGAGTTCTGTATTGAAGAGGTGTTCCTTGTTGATGGTTACGATTCAAGATCGGTGTATTACCGTTGTAGGAGGGACTTTGTACAGCAACAGCAACAGGGGTGGAGATGACTTTATCCAGTCTTGATTGTGGTTGGGACAGTGTTCTCTTGAGCGATGTCTTCTTAGTAATGGTTGTCTTTGATGCATTTGTGACGGTTGATGATCTTGCCAGTTTCTTTTTCCGACGTGTAGGTTTACTGTTGTTTGCGAAGGAATTGACATCGGTCATGATAATCTGGAAATTCGAGTTTGTACCACTAGTTTTAGCAAGCTTGGTCTTTGATTCCGGCTCTGGTGTTTTCTTGAAACAGCCCATCTTCGGTACAGGGATCGCTGCTGCTGATGAAGTTGCGGATGCTGTTTTCGCTGTTGTAGATGATGATGCTGTTGAAGTTGTGAACTCGTGTGCAATCGGTTTCGAGCCCGGTGTTGGCGAAGCTAGGATCGCCTTTGCGTTGGTGTCTTCGTTTTTCACAGCAGAGGAGCCGATTTTGATTGTTGTTGGGGACGAATTCAAGTTATTGCTCGAGTTGTGCTCGTCCTCACGTTGCAGCGGGTTCTCCTTGCTCTTGTCGATGGGGGTCTGGAAGATCTCGTTCGAGATGAAGTAGCGTTGGTTCTTCAAAGGCGTGAGTCCCTTCGTGGCACTGCCGAACATGTTGTTCGGGTCGATGTTCTTCAGGAAGTTAGGCGTGCTGAAGTTGATGCTGAGGTTTCTCAGCGGCGTGCGGCCGACCTGTGGTGTCCTAGAGATGATCGGCGACTCGTTGATGATGTCTCTGTAGAACCTCTCTGGCGAGTCGTAGAAGATGTTACTGTCGTGGACCTGCGGCTGGAGCACCAGCGGAGCGACCTGTGGGTTCGGCATGTTGAAGCTCTGCTGGAAGATGTGGCTCGTCATGGGGGTGTTCTGGAAGATGCTGTCCTGGATGCTTCCCAGGCTGTTGACCCACGAGTCGTAGTCGAGCGACTGGTTGGGGTTCTGGTTGTTGTTGGGCTCCATGGGTGGTTAGAAGTGGGCGAAGGCAGTGGAGCAGACAATAGTAGAAGACAATGGCAGCAGCAGTAGAAGACAATGGCAGTAGACAATGGCAGTGGTAGTAGTAGACAATATAGAAGACAATGGTGGTAGTAGAAGAGGTGGAATAGTACCGGTAATACCAGGTAAACAGTGCGATGGGCGGGAAACTGAGCTGGAACCCTCGTGGAAGCGATGTGATTGGCTGAGACGCGCTTCTCTGTTATGGTCCCTCTTTTGGCGTGCTTTCAGTGCGCTTTTCCTCGCTTTGTTGTGTGAAGAAGAGGAGACAAGGTTGTTTTGAATTGATTTGTTTACTTTGCCTTTGTTTACCTTTTCACTTCCGAGGGCCCATCTGTTCCAGGTGTGAGTTCCGGGGAATGGTCCCTTGCGAGTTCCGGGGGTTCCGGGGTATAGTACCCATCGGAAAGAGCTGTCATAGTGACCCACAGTGGCCCACAATACTCACAAAGGCATGGAGAGCACAAACACCAAGAACCTCAGGCACCTGTATGACCTGACACACGCAGTGCCGGAGGTACCGGAGCTCGGCGCGGCCTACGCTTACAAGCTCATCAAGACGTTCAATACGAAGGGACTTATACTACCGCACAGTAATAAGTACTGCAGGTGCTGCCACACCGTGTTCGTCGCCGGTGTCAACATGAGCATGAGGATCGTGTACAGGAAGACGAAGAAGGGTGGTAAGAGGAAGAGGAGCCTCCGGTTCACGTGCTTTGTGTGCAACGAGACAAGCGACTACGACGTCTTAAACCCGGTAGCTAAAGCTCCGTCTAAGCAAGAGTTCGTTGCTAAATGGGAGCCCAAGCCGAAGGAGAACAAGGCGAAAGAAAGAGCGAAGAAGAGACAGAAGAACTCGCTCTCAAACCTGCTAACGGATAAGAGGAAGCTCGAGAAAAGCGAGCAGCAGAAGCTGCTGAGCCTCAGCGAGTTCATGAAGATGTGATGCTACAGTGCTTATGTAATGATTATGTAATGATGAGGTCTTCTATGTAGTGCTTAATTAGTCGTCCAGCTCAGACGCCCGCATCACACTGCGAGTCCATCTTCTTCTTCTGAACTGTGGGCTTGTTCCAGCATCGTAGACCCACTTGGTCTCGTTATCGACTTCAACAACACCGTTTAGCAGATGGGTATTAACCCAGTCGTTTGGTGAGAGATCAATTTTCCAGTCGTCTGATGCGAATTCCCAGTCCATCGGTGGTTTGATGAGTTTCTTAACTGTGGTGCCAACTGTTTTGGACTCAGAATACATGAGTCGCTGCTCGGAGTTTTTCGTGAAGGCATTGTCCAAGTAGAAACACAGATTCCACTCTTTGGCTTCTTTATTGAACTGCTGTAGTTCAAACATTTCAACTTCTCTCTGCTCCTGGGGCTCTTCGTAGTCAAAGTTATAGCGGATAATATCTTCGAGCTTATTCGTTTTGCTCAGGATATAGTACCTTGTGTCTTCCGAGTAAACGACTTTGAAGACGTAATCGTAGAAGAAAGGGTGGAATGCCACTGTGATTAGCCAACCACTCAGTATCAAAATCAGCTTCAAAGGTATCAGCTCAATGATCACGTCGCCGAAAAAGAGACATGCAAGTGTAGAGCTCAGCATCACCAGATAGAAAAAAGGTGAAACGCTTGAGTCGATGAAATAAGCAAACTTGCCTAACACCTCAACGACGAAATCCCAGAAAACGACATATAACACCATGTGATTCTGTAAGTCTGTTAAGTTCAAGATGAACTCTTGCGAGAACTCGGGTGCGGGCTTTGGTAAACTGGAGTGTCTTAGTGGTGGGCCCTCGGCTAGTACCGGGTTACTGGTGCCCAAGGCAGTGTGCTGTTCTGGCAAGTGTATAGATGTATAGGCAGGAACCATTACATAGACGATTACCATTATGAACGGCAAGCTTGTAAGTAAGTGCAGTGGTTTCAGAACAATGTGTGTGTATAGCATTAGTAGAGTCAGCGTCAAGCTCATGTTTTTCCACTGGAAGAAGAAGATAACGTTGTCGACGAACTGGAACGCAATCGTCAGTCTCGAGTTCAGCTGTATGAAGTTCTTGCTCATGATTGGCACCGATAGCATCGGACGCGTCTTTCCAGCCTGTACCCTCCCCTTTACACCGCCCAGGTCTGCGGTTGGGGGTATCGCCATCGACAGCAGCTTCTCGATGAGTATATCTGTTAGCTGTGTCTTGGACTTAGCACCGGCCTTATCCTCGGCTCGATCATGGGAAGCAATCGACGCATCGAGCGACTCCGAGCTCGTGTTCGGGTTGAAGAAGTCCTGTACAAAAGCAAGCGTGTTGGAGTGTCTCTTCGTGTCTGTGTCTGGGTCTCTGTCTGAGTCCCACTTGAGGAAGCTCGAGACGTCCATTGGTGAGTGTTATTCCGATGGCTTGGGGTCTTAGCAGTGGCAATGGCAGTCGCAGTGGCAGTAGAAGAAGTTGTGGTAGTGGGAGTAGTAGTCGTAGAAGTAGTAGTGGTAGTAGTAGCAGTAGCAGTAGCAGTAGTAATAGCAGTAGCGGTGGTGAGTATTGCTATTAGAGGTGTATGGCTAGGACCGAGGTTGGGAAAGCGCGGGGTTTTTAGTCGCGAACCCGTTCGATGTGTACTCTCAGGCATTTCCGCATTGGGCCGTTTCCGCGTGTTGTTTTTTTCAGCGCTTTGGTCCCAACTGTGATAGTAGTAAATAGACTAGACTATACCACCTAATCAGAACCAATGAGTGTTCCGTCGTTCAGTAAGACCCCCGCGTGAGACGTTCAGTGGCCAGGACTAACCAGCAGCAGTCGAGCTTCCGGCGCCGAGGGGCATCGTCTCTGGAGTGAAGTTCTCTCCAGTGTACCACCACTTGATCGCTGGCTCTTGGGACAAGAGCCTGTCATTGTACGCTACGGACCCGAGCGTGGGCGAGTATCCTCTGCTGGCGAGGATCGACACAGACTACCCGATCACAGACGTGTGCTGGGGCGTTGGTGGGCGCAAGGCGTTCTCGTCCAACACCAACGGAGAGGTCAACGAGGTCGACCTCGAGAACCACAAGACCACGGCCGTTGGGCAGAAACACTCAATGGGCATCCAGTCGCTCGTCTCGGTGGGCAGCTCCGCTAACACGCTCGTCTCGGGTGGCTGGGACAGGTCGTTGCACTACGTCGACATCAGATCGAACCAGACCAACGCCGTGGAGCTGCCGCACAAGGTGTTCGCCATGGACTCCACCAGCGACGGACACACGCTCGTGGTGGCCATGTCGAACAGACTGGTACACATCTACGACACCAGGAGCCCGCGTGAGCCCATGCAGATCCGCGAGTCCGGTCTTAAGTACCAGACGAGATGCCTGAAGTGCATGCCCAACGGCGAGGGCTACGCACAGAGCTCCATTGAAGGGAGGGTCGCCATCGAGTTCTTCGACCCGTCCCCGTCGGTCCAGGCCAGGAAGTACGCTTTCAAGTGCCACAGACTGTCCACCAGCGACATGGACCTGGTCTCGCCTGTGAACGCACTCACCTTCCACCACAAGCACGGGACGCTCTTCACCGGTGGGTCCGACAGCCACGTCTGTCTGTGGGACCACACGGCCAAGAAGAGACTCAAGCAGTACAGCAGTCTCGAGCAGAGCGTGGTGTCGTTGGACTTCGATGCTAAGAGTACCAACATGCTTGCGATAGCGACGAGCGACGACTCCTTCAAGACGAGCGCAGACCTGAGCGAGCCACCCGTGCAGCAGCCCTCGAAGCTGTACATCCGAGTGCTGGGCGAGGGCGAGGGCGTGCGGAGGTGACTTAATGGTGCTTTATACCAGGTAGTGTGGTGTCCGGGTGTTTCAATCAGTGTGTGGTGTCCGGGTGTTTCAGATCTCCGGTGTCCGGGTGTCCCCCGGTGAAAAAGACGAGATAGTACCCATCACCCATCACCACCACCACGGCCCAGCGAGCAATGCGGTTTCTTCTGGTGGTGCTGCTGCTGCTGGCCAGCACGCACTGCGCGTACATCCAGACAGCGAAGTGCCGGACGGGCCGGCTGGTGCCGTTCAAGTCCAGCGACGACACGGGCTCGCTCTTCAGCCACATGACCGTGGAGGTGATGCTGCGCAACAAGCTCATCATCTACCGGCTGCAGTTCACGGCCCAGGAGGACATCGAGGACGCCAACGCCACGACGAACAGGCTCACCACGCTGAACATCAACACGAACTTCATCAGCGGCGAGGTGTACGAGACGTCCGTGCGGCTGTGCGACTACCTCACCGTCGTCCAGGACAGCGTCTTCTCGGGCCCGCCAGGCGGGCTCATCGTGCACAGGAACGACACGTACACGGAGGACGGCTCGCTCGGGGTGATCGCAGAGCTCTTCGCCAACTCGAGCAGCTCGGGCTCGTCACCGGTCTCGTGGATCCCCGGCTACGACACCTCGGCCCACGCCGACCGCAAGGTCTCGAGCAGCGTGTGCCCGATCCAGGAGGGGACCCGGTACCAGCTCATCTACGTGAACCAGGTCGAGCACGTGCGGTTCTTCGGCTCGTACGACACCGAGTTCACCTTCATCAGCTCGGACGGGAACACCGACAGCGACGAGACGTCGCAGTGCTTCGAGGTCTTCGTCACGCCTTATCACCCGAACTACATCACGCTGCCCATCTGCTTCGGCATCCTCGCCGTGTTCGTGTGTGGGCTCGTGTCCACCTTCTACATCTACCACTACAGCCCGAACCAGGAGTCCTCGAACGTGTTTCTGCTCGTCGCGTCCAGCATCTGCAACGAGCCTCTGCTGAACGAGCTCACGCCCGACGTCATGAGCCTGTTCCACTACCTCCAGTTCTCGCTGTTCTCGGTGTGCCTGAACCTGACGTACCCGTGGTTCCTGCCGGTGATCCTGTCGTACTCGAACTGGGTCGCACTTATCCGCATCGACGTCTTCTCCTCGGCCTTCATCAACCCAATGGCCCTCGACGGCGTGTACCAGACGCTCGGCCGGTTTTCGCTGTTCGGGGTTTTCCCGATCAAGGGCAAGAACCCGAGTGGCACCGCAATCGCCGAGATCTGGGGCAACTTCATGATCTGGATCGTGTGCGCAGTGGTTTTCTTCGTCATCTTATCGCACTTTAGCGTCTACCTCAGCACACGGGCCTCTTCAAAGGGCTACCCGTGGAGCAAGAGCCTGCTGAACTCGCTGTCGGTGTGTATCCAGTTCTTCTACCAGTTTTTCCCACTGCCGTTCGTTGCGATCTCGTCTTTCCTGCTGCTGGCCTGGTTCAAGAAGGTAAGGGCGACGAAGGTCGTCGCTGCTGCTTTTGCGCTCATATTCCTGGTTATCTGGTGTACGGTCTTCGTCAGGTTCTACTATCGAAACGTCTGGAAAGACAGCTCAAAGCTATACTCCTCGCTGAAAATCATCACCGTCTGGAGCTCAACGTATCACTACTACAAGCCCGAGCTGGTGTGGTTCTTGCTAGTTGATAAGTTGAAAATCTTTGTTGAAGGGTTGATCATTGGTATGGGCTCCAGTCGTGGCTTGGTTCAATTGGTGTTGCTGATAGCTATTAGTATTGGTTACACCTTTGCACTGGTCTATTTCCAGCCTTTCTTTAACAACAGACGAAACGTTTGGGTAATTTATCTGACGTTGATCCAGGTTGTTAACTTGATGCTATCAATAGCCTTCATAAGAGATCTGGGTATTCCAAACAGTGCACGTTCCATTATCGGCGACGTTCAGTTGTTTATACATGGTCTTGTTATATTGGTTTTCATGTTCTTCTTCGTTTTACGTACGGTTCAAGTTTACTTGAAGCGTCGTCAATACACGCAGGGTTGGACAAGAACAGGCGAGAAAGGTGATGGTTATGATTCGAAAGAGTACAATGACAGTACGACACTGAACTATGATGAGGTTGATCAAATCATCGGTCCTGATGATGAGATCGATACAAGCTCACCTTTACCTCGACCATTCAAAAAGATACGAACCTTTTCAGCTGGAAGTCACGAGTCGGCTTCGAACCCACTCCAGTTAACGGATCCACGAGTTCTACCGGGAATCTCACTGAAGTACGTTGGCAGCTATGATGATCATAGACCAACAGCTGTGAGTCCTATTACTTACGAGTACTTGGAACGGATTCAAAATGAGGATTCTGAAGTGAGGGCGCTGTGGCAAAACCGGTTGAGAAGAAGGAACGGTAATGATAATAACAGTGATGATGAAGCACTTGATGACTCGTCTTCTTGGATCAACAGGTTCAAGAAGAAAGATGTGTCACAGGAGAAAGGCTTCAGCGTTGTCGGGAGAAAAGCTATCGTTGGCCACAACCAGCGGAGAACTCATCCTATAAAAGAGGAGGATGAGGATGAATGCGAAGATGAAATGATAAAGAATAAGAAAAAGAAAAAGGAAGACAAAGGGTTCGTCGTTGTTGGGAGAAAGCCCATCCGCGTGAAGCCGGGTCCTCCATGATGTTTAATGATTTTGCTAGTTTGTTTGTTAAGTACATGGTTTTGGTTATACACATAGTTATACACGGTATTACACCTTCTGGCGCTTTGTGGTTTTCTCGTGATCGGGGCTCGCCTTCCGCTTGAGGATGTTGCGAATCAGCTTCTCGTCGTCCACGAGCTTATAGCCTGCGGCGAACGAGTGCAAGCACGCCTGCAGCGAGAGCACCTCCGACTTGAGCACGCACTCGCTCATCTTCCACCTGTTGAGCCTCTCGTGCTGCGCGGGCGGGACCGCGTCCCGGTACGAGTGGCTCGGGTACTCTGCCAGTCTCGCGGTGATGCACTGCTCCCACACAGCCACGCACGCCCGCGTCAGCTGCCTGGACTCGACCAGCTGGTAGCTCTTCTTCAGCACCCTGGCCACGGTCCTGGCGAGCGTCTCGCTGGCCGGCCTGAGCTGCGCGAGCACCGTGAGCGTCTGGACGACGATGTACGCCTCCGGGACCACCTCGCCGTCGCGGAAGGCGTCGTACGAGTCCAGCACGACGTCCTCCTCGATCTCGTCGACCTCGGCCTGCGACACGCTCTCGACCACGAGCTCGACGTACGCGGCGCTGAGCCCGAAGTGGTGCGCGAGCGTGTGTTTAATGGTGCGCAGCGGGAGCTCGCCGGAATCGAACCGCGAACCGTCCCACTCCACGAACCCGTACCTGCGCAGGAGCTCGCTGTTCGGGTGGTCCCCGTACGTGTTGTAGATCTGGTCCCCCCTGGAAATCCGCTTCACGGCCCTCATCACCACGCACTCGGGCTCGTACACGAGGTGCGCGTTGCACCTGCTGGAGTCCGCGTTGAGCGTGTCGGCGAGCGCGACCATCGACTTGTAGTAGCCGTCGCCCAAGACGGTGGCGTCGTCCTCGGTCTCCTCGTCGAAGTCGGGCCGCTCGACGTCGAACGAGTACGACATGATCGTCGTGGCGACCTCGTGGAACCGCTCCAGCGACACCGCGAGCTCCACGCCCAGGTCCGCGAGAGCGGAGGGGAACAGCCGGTGGTACTGCTCGAGCGCCCGGTCCCTGCCTACGCGCTCAGCGACCAGCGACGGCCGCAGCATCAAAAGCTCGTCGTCCGTCCAGAACATCAGGCTGTGGAACTCGTGCGGGAGCACGCGGAAGTACGGCGCCCACCGGCTGCGTTCGCCCAGCGAGAGCTCGTAGAGGATCGTGAGGATGAGCCCGTCCCAGTGGTCGTACTGCGTCAGCAGCTTGTGCCTGTTCCCGGGCTGTAGGCGGGCGAGCGTGCCGGTCTCGACGTTGAGCATCGCACTGCGTGGGACCGAGAAGAGCACCTCGTCCTCGTCGATGTCCGCGCACGCGACGAGCCCGCGGCCCTGTGCGAGCGCCCGGAGGTCTGCGATCTCGACCTTGGGCGAGACAGTGTACCCGGCCGTGAGGAGCCACTGCTCGAAGGAGCGCGTCGCAGCGTGGAAGTCCATTGCGGTGGAGCCCTCGCGGTGTGTGGTGTGTTTTGTGGTGGTGAGCGAGACATAACTCATCGGCGTGGTGTGCGGGTGTTCGCGATTTTCCAGAACCCTCCATCGCGCGGGCTATATAAACCACGGGTCCCACCACCACCACTAAAGCACAGTCCCACCACTACAACACCAACGATGTCTGCTGACGAGTACAAAGCCCAGGGCAACGCCGCGTTCTCCGCGAAGAACTACGACGCCGCCGTCGAGCTCTTCACTAAGGCCATTGAGGCCTCAGAGCAGCCGAACCACGTTCTCTTCTCCAACCGCTCAGCGGCCTACGCCTCCCTCAAGAAGTTCGATCTGGCGCTCGAGGACGCCCGCAAGACCGTCGAGATCGAGCCGACGTGGGCCAAGGGCTACTCGCGTGTCGCTGCCGCGCAGTACGGCCTCAACGACCTCGACGCCGCCGAGGAGTCCTACAAGAAGACGCTGCAGTTCGATCCAGCCAACAAGATGGCCAAGGAGGGGCTCGAGTCCATCGAGGCTGCGAAGAGCGCCCGTGCTGGTGTGCCAGACATGGGCCTCGGCCGCATCTTCAGCGACCCGAACCTCATCCAGAAGCTCAAGAGCAACCCCAAGACCGCAGAGCTCATGAAGGACCCGGCGCTCGTGCAGAAGGTGAGCCAGATCGCCGCTAACCCACAGGCCGGGGCCCAGTTGATGATGTCGGACCCTCGTCTCTTGCAGATCATGGGTGCGCTGCTTGGAATTGACCTGAACGACGACTCTCCAGCGGGCGCTGCGGCCTCTACCCCTGCTTCTACTTCTACTTCTACTTCTACTTCTACCCCTGCTTCTACTTCTACTTCCTCTGCTTCTACCTCTGCTTCATCTGCTTCCACCTCTGCTTCCTCTGCTCCAGAACAGCCAAAGGAGCCAAAGAAAGACGCCGAGGGCGACGTCGAGGTCACAGACGAGAGCACCGAGAGTGCGTCCAGCAAAAAGGCCGCTGACGAGGCTAAGGCCGAAGGTAACAAGCTCTACAAGCAGAGAAAGTTCGATGAGGCCATCGCCAAGTACAACGAGGCGTTCGAGCTCAACCCAGACGTCACATACTTGAACAACAGAGCTGCTGCTGAGTTTGAGAAGGGTGACTACGACCAAACCATTGCTACTTGTCAGGAGGCTATTGAGAAAGGCCGTGAGGCTCACGCTGACTACAAGGTCATTGCTAAGTCCTTGGCCCGTATTGGTAACGCCTATGTGAAGAAGGGAGATCTTGCAACCTCTATTAACTTCTTTGAGAAATCCTTGACAGAGCACAGAACTCCAGAAGTTCTGAAGAAACTCAGAGATACCCAGAAGGCTGTTAAGGACGCTGAAGCCAAGAGCTACATTGATCCGGAAAAGGCTGAGGCTGCTCGTCTGGAAGGTAAAGACTACTTCACAAAAGGCGACTGGCCAAATGCTGTCAAGGCTTACACTGAGATGATTAACCGTGCCCCAGATGACGCTCGTGGTTACTCCAATAGAGCTGCTGCCTTGGCTAAACTCATGTCTTTCCCAGATGCCATCAAAGACTGTGATTTGGCCATCAAAAAGGATCCAAACTTCATCAGAGCCTATATCCGTAAGGCTACTGCTGAGATTGCGGTGAAGGACTTCGCCAGTGCCATCAAGACTTTGGAAGATGCTCAAGAGAAGGATGCCTCTACAAACAACGGTGCGAATGCCCGTGAAATCGAACAGTTGCTCTACAAGTCCTACTCTCAGAGATTCCAGGCCGATCCTAACGAAACTCCAGAGCAGACAATGGCCAGAGTGTCCAAGGACCCAGAAGTCGCTGCTATCTTACAGGACCCAGTGATGAACTCCATCTTGTCCCAGGCCAGAGAAAACCCAGCTGCTCTCCAAGACCACATGAAGAACCCAGAAGTTGCTAAGAAAGTGCAGATCTTGATGGCCGCAGGTGTTATCCGCACAAGATAAGCAAAAGCATGCCTCTTCAGTTCTGTAATGTTGTTTTCTTTATCTTCTCTACATGAGACGACTCTCCATAGGTATAATAATGATCACATTCAGCAAGTGTAGACATCACAAAAAGTACGTCTCTGGGGGGCCCAGGAACGACTCAGCAGCACCGCCAAAGTCTATGAGGATCTTCTGGAAAACCACCCCGGGCTCCAGCGCCCACAGCTTCAGCGTGTGCTTTCCCGTTACGCCCAGGTCGTGTGTGGTATTCCGCAACCACGCGCTCTGCTCAACGGCCTCTAGCCAGCCGTCCGGGTAGGAAAGCGGGTCTGTTGGGTCCTTATATACCTGGATCTCCTGGGGCTCCTCGTCGTCGATGCCAATGGCGTATCTCAGCGGTCTGTAAGGGTCTGTGTTCGCAGAAGGGGACAGCGTCAGCGTCACGTTCGTCGCGTTGTTTGCGGTGAAGGAGTAGAAGTCGTAGCCCAAATAGGAAGCGTCCTCGCCAGCTCTCTGCGAGCCAGCAGTGACCGGGAAGAGGGTAACACCTGAGTGTGTACGGCCGTAACGCTCGATCACGACGTACTCTGTTCCGTTCGAGCTCGTGTTCGTGGTGAAGTGCGCTGCCTCGATCGAGACGTACTGGCCCGTCTCGACGAACCCGCTCTTGAAGCTGGACGGGACCTGCGTGTTGTTGATGGGCAGGAAAACGACCGTGTCTGTGGGGTACCACTCGTCAGACACGTTCGTGGTGAAGTTGATGTACTCGAGCGACCAGTGCTGTGGTGCCCGGGCCCAGTCGACGTCCACCTCCACGAATATGGAATTCCCAAGGCTCTTGTCCGAAGCGTTGAACGAGCCGTGCGACGGAGAGCACTTCACGTAGTCGCTCCAGGGACTCAGCTCGAACTCGAAGCTGTGTGGCCCACGGCTGAACACCTCGATCCACGCAGTGCCGTTGCCCGAGAACGGGTCCAGCCGTGGGAGCACGAGCGTGTTGTTGTCGTAGCTCTCGCCGTTGTACAGGCTATCGCCGGGCGCAGAGCCCAGCGAGCCCGCTACCGCAATACACGCAGAGCCTGCCCGTGAGTCGCCTAGGCCCACCTCAGACACGCCGGGCATCGAGTTCCTCACGGGGTTCTGCCAGTAGACGTAGCCCAGGTGGACCTGGTCCATCATGTGCTCCCACTTCCCGTCCAGAAGCTCGTCCCACTGCTGCTGGAGCGCACCGTCGTCGCCAAACCGCTCACGGACGTGCTCTGCTGCTGCGTTCGTCTGGTCCCGCACCTGGAGAGCGTACACAGCGTTCTTTCCAGCGGTGATGTACATGTCGTGGACGATCCATCCGGCCAGGCACGGGTGCAGCACCGTCTCGAAGAACGCCGCGTGGTATTCCGGGGGAAGAGCGTCGTACACGGCCTGTGCACGGTCCTTCAGGCGTGTCCACTCCTCCAGAACCGTGCTGGCCTCGTTGTAGTTGGTGACGGAGTAGACGTCCGGGCCCACGTACTCGAACTTGCGCCGGGCCGCGAGAAAACCGTACTGGCCGATGATGTCGCCAATCTCAGCAGACAGCGTATCGTTAGACCTAAACTGCTTGCTGGCCCACTGCTGGGTCCACTGCGGGACCCTGCCTATGGGGCCCCACGCACCGAAGTCGTACGCGAGGTCGAGGAAGTACGAGATGGGGATTTCCAGTGGCTTGAGGTCGCCCACGTTGACGATCCAGAACTGCCGGGCGTGCTTCTCGTACGCCATGTGCATCTGCTGCCACGTCTTCTCCAGCGACACCGTGTTGATCCACTTGTAGTTTCTCGGGTCGCCCACGTAGTCGAAGTGGTAGTACACCCCGGCTCCACCAGCACGCCCGGTCTCGTTGCCCTGTGGGAGCCTGCGGATGTTCCCCCAGTTGTCGTCGACCCACAGCAGGATGATGTCGTCCGGGACGCTCATCCCCTGCTGGTAGTACGTCTGCACCTCCTTGTACAGGCACCAGAGCTGTGGGATCTCGGAGATGTTGGTGCCGAAAGCGTCCGCCAGAATCCCACGCTGGGTCTCGATGATCCCCTCCAGCAGCGACGTCTCGACGTCGCCAGAGATGGGGTTATCGCCGAACCCTCGCATGCCCTCCACCCACACGCCCTCGTACTGCTTGGCCCTCTCGACGCCGTGTCTCCAGAACTCGGTGATCGTCGCGTTGTTGGCCGTGTAGTCCCACGCACCGCTCCCGTCGACGAGCCACTCGTTGGACGCCCTCATCATCGGCTCCGTGTGCGACGTCGACATCACGATGCCGTAGTAGTCGGCGTAGTACGCGTTGAGCTCGTCGTCCAGCCAGAACATCGCCCTCCACATCGTCGGCCACAGCACGTTCGCCCTCAGCCGCAGCAGCAGCTCGAACACCTCCTGGTAGAACTCGTGCACGTAGTGGGTGTAGTTGCCCTGCGGGTACCGCACGTTGGCCCAGCCCGTGAGCGCTGGCTCCTCGTCGTTCAGGAAGATTCCACGGTACTTCACGGACGGCTCCCCCTGCACTGTGGTGTTGGACACGTCCAGGTGGATCTCGCTGCTGTGAGCGATGGGGACGTCGGCCCACCAGTACCATGGCGAAACACCGATCTGCTCCGAGAGAGAGTACACACCGTAGATGGACCCACGCTTGTCGGAGCCCGCAATAACCACGAGGTTGTCGACGCCGTCGAGGGGGCTCTCCTCCACGTACGCGATCGCATACGACTCCCACGTGCCGTTGATGGCGGTGACGTTGATGAGTCCCTGCCTGGCGAGCTCGTCAATCAGCGACGAGTGGCCTAGCGTGCCCACGACGATGGCCGTGTCTGCGCTGAGATCGATGTCGCCGAAGGACGAGAAAGACACATTCTGCAGCACCACCGCACCCGAGTGGTTCGTCACCGCTGCGAAGTCCTTGACGAGGTCCCTGGACGCCCTCACAACACCCGGTAGCTCGTTATCGTCCACCAGGAGGTACGTCTCGGTCTCGCCCTGCGAGAAGAGCGGAATTGTGTCCGGTGTGTGCTCGAACACAATGGACACCGCCTTAGCCAACGGCAGTGCCGCTGCGAGCGTCAGCAGGCAGCTCAGTCTCATCGTATTGTGTGCTCGTATTGTCTCTCCGCGTACTACGGTGTTGATCGGGGGTCCATCGCTCTTTATACTCCGGGAACACCTCTCGCCGAGAAGCGAGTCACCACTGCTTCTCCCACTGCCGATCTCTGTGATATTTGGGCTACGCAGGTGTTTCCCCGGTGGGTTGATGTGTATCTCGTTGAGATTCTCGCATATGTGCGAGTGTGGGGGGCCTGCATAGGTGTGCACGCCGGACCAAGGCGAGTGGGAATTAGGAGAACAGCCAATGACTCTGGCTGTGTATCTTGGCTGTGTGTCTTGGCTGTGGTGTGCCTGGATTTGAGGTCATTTTTTGGGACGATTTTCCTTTTTGGGGCGATTTGTGCTGGTGCGCTAGTTACGCACCCGTGATGGAACACCCGGTGGTACTGACAGCTGAAGAATGGGCTTGAGGTGGGGGTTTATTGAGGTGGGGGTTTATAGAGGTGGTGGAAAAGAGAACGAGCCGTGTTGGCCCACCACCCTGGCCGTGTAGTTACCACTCCAACGTGTGTAGTTCTGTGTTCTGTGGTGACCCAAGGGACTGTGTGAAGCTTTGCTTGTGCTCTACTCCATGATAAACAAATCCACAAGTGGCACTACGTCATGAAACAGGGTGTGTTAATGACATATAATTTATATAAGTATATAATTTATATACTTGCACAATATATCCGTCCATAATACCGATCACCACTACATTACCACAGCCAAGTGGTAAATTTCAGTGATGATAAAACGTTTTAGTCCCAAAATTGATCGCTTTGGCGTGCAAGAACAAGCACACGAGCACTATTCCACGACCAGATACTACATAAACGCTCATTCCCCGTAACTCCACACACCCCGCCCTGAACGCAGCTCTATATACCATACATCTCCAAGGTGTCCGGGTGCACCCGCACACCATCGGCTTTCCGGCCCGAAACGAGCGAAATGGACGGGCACAGCCTATTTGCTCCCACATCATCAACACAACAAGGCCAGCACACACAGCAGCGGTGTGAAACGACCCCCAGAACAAGCCACGCGTGTGTTTCTGCGCGAGCCATGGGAATCACAAGAAGAGCGGGCAAAGGGGCCCAGAAGCAACAGCCTCCCAAGCGCAATGGGATCCAGAAGGCCACCTTCGACACGGGCAAGAAGCGGGAGGTGGGCGTGTCGGACCTGACGCTGCTGACGAAGATCACGGACGAGGCCATCAACGACAACCTGAAGCGGCGTTTCGAGAACGGCACCATCTACACGTACATCGGGCACGTGCTGATCTCGGTGAACCCCTTCCGGGACCTGGGCATCTACACGGACGAGGTGCTGCGCTCGTACGAGGGCAAGAACAGGCTCGAGGTCCCTCCGCACGTGTTCGCCGTGGCGGAGGCGATGGTGTACAACATGAAGGCGTACAACGAGTCGCAGTGTGTGATCATCAGCGGCGAGTCCGGGGCCGGCAAGACCGAGGCCGCTAAGCGGATCATGCAGTACATCGCTGCTGCGACCGCGGAGGGCTCGTCCAACGAGATCAGGGAGATCAAGGACGTCGTGCTGGCGACGAACCCGCTGCTGGAGTCGTTCGGGTGTGCGAAGACGCTGCGCAACGACAACTCGTCGAGACACGGCAAGTACCTCGAGATCAACTTCAGCGCGCAGTTCGAGCCCGTGAGCGGGAAGATCACCAACTACCTGCTGGAGAAGCAGCGCGTGGTGGGCCAGACGGCGGGCGAGCGCAACTTCCACGTCTTCTACCAGCTCACGAAGGCCGCGCCCGAGGAGTACAGACAGGCGTACGGGCTCCAGGGCCCGGAGCAGTACGTCTACACGAGTGGGACGACGTCGGTGGACTCGATCGACGACGTGCGGGACTTTGCGGAGACGCTGAAGGCGATGCAGACGATAGGCATCAACAAGGCCCAGCAGGACGAGATCTTCAGGGTGATTGCTGCGGTTCTGTGGCTGGGCAACGTCTCGTTCGTGGAGGACGAGCAGGGCAACGCGCAGATCAGGGACGACTCCGTCACCAAGTTCGTCGCGTACCTGCTGGCCGTGGACGAGCAGTCGCTCATCAGCTCGCTGAAGACGAGGGTCATGACCACGATGAGCGAGACGTACGACATCCCACTCAACCGGACGCAGGCCACGGCCGTCAAGAACGCCCTCGCGGCGGCGCTGTACTCGGAGCTCTTCGACCACATCATCGTCATCCTCAACAAGGTGCTGAACAAGGGCCAGAAGTCCAAGTCCATCGGCATCCTGGACATCTACGGCTTCGAGATCTTCGAGCACAACTCGTTCGAGCAGCTGTGCATCAACTACGTCAACGAGAAGCTCCAGCAGATCTTCATCCAGCTGACGCTGAAGGCAGAGCAGGACGAGTACGTGCGCGAGCAGATCCAGTGGACGCCTATCCAGTTCTTCAACAACAAGGTGGTCGTGGACCTGATCGAGGCCAAGAGACCTCCGGGCATCTTCGCTGCTCTGAACGATGCGTGTGCCACTGCCCACGCTAAGAGCGACGAGAGCGACTCCTCGTTTGCCCAGAGACTGAACTTGATGACGTCCAACCAGAACTTCGAGCTGAGACAGTCCAAGTTCCTGGTTAAGCACTACGCCGGTGATGTCTCGTACGAAATCAGTCACATGACAGACAAGAATAAGGACCAGTTGCAGAAGGACCTGATGGAGATGCTTGCGACGTCTCAGAATCCATTCATCCACACACTGTTCCCGAAGCCAGTTGACCACGGCTCGAGAAGACGCCCACCGACTGCTGGTGACAAAATCATCAAGTCTGCTAACGAGCTTGTCGAGACCTTATCGCTCTCCCAGCCTTCCTACATCAGAACCATCAAACCAAATCAGAATAGATCTCCAAGGGAATTCGACGACAAGCAGGTGTTGCACCAGGTCAAATACTTGGGTTTGAAAGAGAACGTGAGAATCAGAAGAGCCGGTTTTGCTTATCGTCAGACCTTCGACAAGTTTGTTGAGAGATTCTACCTACTCTCTCCACAGTGCTCCTACGCTGGTGATTACACATGGACCGGTGATATCAAAGAAGCAGTTCTACACATTCTGAAGGACTCTGCTATTCCTGCCACTGAGTACCAGATGGGTACAACCAAGGTGTTCATCAAGACACCAGAAACCCTCTTCGGATTAGAGTCCTTGAGAGATAGATACTGGCACAACATGGCTGCGAGAATCCAGAGGGCCATCAGAAGATTCATGAAGAAGAGAATCGACTCTGCTATCAAGATCCAAAGATTCTGGAGAGAAAGACTCGGTGGTAACCAATATGAACAACTTCGTGATTACGGTACAAGACTGCTGGGCTCGAGAAAAGAACGTCGTACCTTCTCCTTGTTAGGATACAGACAGTTCATGGGTGATTATCTCAATGCCAACGAGAGAAACTCGAAGGGCTCTTTCATCAAGAACCAGGCAGGAATTAAGGACAAGGTTGTTTTCTCGAGTGAGTGTGAAGTATTGCATTCCAAGTTTGGAAGATCGTCTCAAAGGCTTCCGAGACATGTCTTCGTCACACAGTCCACCCTCTACGTTGTTGCCAACCAAGTTGTTGACAGAAAGGCTTCTTTCATGACTGAGATCTCTATCGCTATCTCCAACATTAAGTACCTCGGTCTGACAAACTTGCAAGACGACTGGGTGGCCATCTCTCAGAGCTCACAGGCTGTTGATGCCTTCATTAACCTGTGGTCAAAGACCGAGCTTGTGACACAGCTGAAAAAACTGAACAGCAACATTGCCATTCAGATCGGCCCAACCATCCAGTACCAGAAGAAACCAGGTAAGTACCACACCGTCAAGTCTGCTGTTAGTGAAACTGCTCCACTGAACAGCGACCTCTACAAATCGGGTACCATCACTGTGCGAGCCGGCCGTCCAGCTGCTTCCACTTCAAGACCAAAGCCAAAGAAGAAATCCACTGGTGCTGCACTGGACTTCACACCAAGAAACACCTATAAACCATCTACTTCTACCTCATCTGCTGCTCCTGCTCGCCAAGTGAGAAAGGTCCCACCTCCTGCTCCAGCCCAGGCCACGCAGCCAACGGTGAACGCTGCTGCTGCTGCTGCTTCTGCTGCCTACAATCCACAGCCAACTCCTAAACAGCGCAAGGTCCCACCTGCTGCTCCACAGAGACACCAGGCACAGCCAAAGCCACAGCCTAAACCGCAGCCAAAGCCACAGCCTGTTCAGCAGCCTGTCCAGAACACTCCACCACCACCACCTCCAGCTCCAGCTTCAGATCTACCAACTTACAAAGCTGCGTACGACTTTGCCGGTACCGGTGCTGCGTCCGAGCTGCCGATCTCGAAGGACACCATCGTCTACATCCTCAAGCAGGAGAACAACGGCTGGTGGCTCGCAAAGACGCTTGACGGCACCAAAGAAGGCTGGGTCCCTGGTGCCTACGTTGTGGCCTGTGCTCCACCACAGAACAAACCTGCTCCAGCCCAGCCACAGGAGCCAGCCAATGGCTCTGCACAGAACGGCCTTGCCGGTGGGCTAGCTGCTGCGCTTATGGCCAAGAAGCAGGAAGAGGCCAGTCTTGCTGGTAATCTCGCCCAGGCACTGAAGAGCAGAGCTGGGAAGATGGGTGCGCACAGCGACGAGGAGGAGGAGGACGACGACTGGTAGTGTACCATATGAAATTCACGAGACATAGATCTACACTGTGTAGACGTTTTAATACATAAATAAATAAATACATAAATAAATAAATCACACGTTCGGTGGCAGCAGAATCGCACCGACCTGGCTCGGCCTCTCGGTGGCCAGCAGGTCGAAGCTGCGGCCGGCGTTCTTCGTGTCTGAGATCTCCAGCCTCAGACCCAGCTCCTGGAACAGCTCCAGGTTGACCTGGCTCAGCAGCCTGCTCTTCTTGCCGAGGCCCACCACGAGCAAGTCCGGCTGCGGGTTGATGAGCTTGAGGAACTGGAGAGACTCGGGAGCAAACTCCACGATGAAGCCGTTCTTGATGTCGTACTTGGGCTCGAACTCAAGCACACGGTTCGCTATGAGGAACGTCACCTTGTCCTTGACCTGTACGCCCGAGCTGAAGATAACAGAGTCGCTCGTGACTGTGTCGATGTTGTTGAGCGGAGCTTTGAGGTCTGCGAGCACGTCCAGGCTGGCGATGGCGGACTCCTTCGCCCGCACCGCACAGCTCGCGAACCTCCGCACAGACGTGACCCTAAGCATTGTGGTGGGAAAATATGGTGGTTTAGGACTTTGTGGTGGTTTTATAGTGGTTCTATGGTGGTTGTATATAAGTGTGGGGATGCGGTGGGAAAAGCGCGAAAACGGTACGCGCACATCTTCAACACACGCTGAAAAAAAAGAAGCCGGGACATTACGACCACACTATCCACTACAGAGAGAGACACCAACCATGCCTATCAAGCCCGTGCCTCGTCTGCCAGTGATCCAGAACGGTGTTGGCGCGTTCGTACTCGCGTGCAAGCGCATCACACTCCAGTTCGACAAGGCTGGTGGATCGTCCCAAGGGCTGCGAGACTTCCTCAAGCTGAGACTCGACGGGTACGCAAAGCAGCACCCGAAGATCGAGTTCAGAATCGTGCAGAAGACAGGCCACCCGGTGATCAAGGGCGAGTACGCTAACGGCAGAGAGAAAGCCATCTGCGTGCGCAACCTGAACATCGACAACGTGCAGAACAAGCTTGGTCTTCTGAAAGAGGCCAGTGGTGAGCAGATCAGAAAGAGAAACTCCAAGGTCGAGAGTATCAACGACTCTGTCAGAGGTGTCTGGTCTCCTCTCCATGTTGACCCATCGGCTAGACACAGAGTCTGATGTTCTGAGCTTGAACTAGATGTTATGATAAACCCACACCACCAAACACACGCTGAAACAGCAAGTCATGTACATATCCCAGAGGGCTTTGTGTTTTGAAATCATGCTACGACCACACTAAATAACAAAAAAATATGCATAGAATGTATATAATGGATCATTTAAAGACACAAGATTTAGGATCCCTTGACGTAGGTAGTGTAACTGTGTATATAAGTGTAACTGTGTAACGGTGTAAATGTGTGTGTGAAGAAGTAAAAGAAAAAGAGAGAAAAAGAAGAAAAGGTAACCAAGAGACTTCCCAAAGTCTCTTCTCCAGATAAGATAAATAGAGAACAAAATATTGAAATTGTGTTATGCGTGTGTGTATATGCGTATGGAATATATGTGGAAGAAGAAGAGGAAAGAGAGCGACTCAGGTGGATCTAAGAACTCTACGCTCTCTCCCCACTCTAAAGAGAACAGCCTGTTCAGATTGTGCTTGAATAGAAGCCATTTCCTCTTTTGAGATCCACTCTTCCTCGTTCAAAGGTGCTTCATTTTCACTCTGAGATAAAGACTTATCCATTTTGAGTAAAGTCATGGATTGCTTCTTTTTTAGTGATTTTACTGGAGATGATGATCTTGATCTCAATGGTCTTGAAGGAGAAGAAGTAGGCGATCTTCCAGGTGAGTTTGAAGGACTCAACTTCATGGATGCTGGCGAAACAGGTAGCAATTGAGGTAGTGTGTTTAATTTCACCGGTGACAATGGGGGTGGTTTAGAAGCTTGATCAGTAGAATAACGTCTAACTGGAGAGCGTGATCTCGACGATCTGACAGCATTTGATGGGAAAAGGCGAACTCCATTTTCTTCTTCTAATTCTGTCGAGTTATCTGAGAATTCATCAATACTTTCCCTAATTTGCCCCAATCTGCTATTTTTGAAAGATTCTAGCTTTGCTATCAAAGTTGCCTTATAGATTCTTTCAATTTGAACCACTTCACTCAGTCTTTGAATGTATTTCAAAATAATCAACGATCTGTCATTCTTGTTGAATGCCTTCTTGGAACTTGGTCTCAGCTGGCGTTGGTTCTTGATAGCCTCCAAGACAATCTGTCTCTTCGTTGATAGCTCAACTGGATGTTCAACGTAGATTTCCGACTCAACCAAAGTGTTGACGTACACGTCATCCGGAGCGTCTGCTTCGAGGATTAGGAACTTGAAGTTCTTGCCCAACTGGCGTTCAAAAGACGAGTTGGGTGTCCCCGAGAGGATACATATGGATCTGAACCTATTCTTGAACCAGTCAATGAGGATTCTGTGTTCGTCCGAAACCAAGACCCGCTCGAACTCTGTCTTGTTATATATGGCATCCAGCTTGTCGTTGCCCACAGTGTTGCAGGACCCCAGCGATCCAAACTTGTAGATGCCGTTGCCGTCGTTGACGAAGGACGGCAGGTTATCAATCTCTAGCCTCTTATAGAGGTACGTCAGCGCCTTCACTTTCAGGTCGAGGTCGTCCTCGAGCTCTCCTTCAATGTGCTGCGGGATGGTGATGACGTTGGACGAGCTGTTGGGCCACAGCGATCTGATGAAGTCCATTGTTGCGTGGGATGTGGACGGTCCACCAGGATCTGAAACAGGGTGGGTATGTGGAAGCGAGACGACTCTGTCTAGAAAGGCGGCAGAGAGAGCAGGTCACAGAAGAGGGTAAGCGCCCGTTTTCAAACACTCGTCGAAGCACTGGCTGGCGTCTCACACGGGGTATATGGCGTGTTCTTTGTAGCCGCTAGAGCTGTTTATCTCGTTGAGAGGAAAGAAGATGGAAGAGGAGGAGGGCCTTAAAGACTGGTGGAGAAGGGGGAAACAGCGCGGCTTTGAGGCTGGTGGCTCTGCTTTGTGTGCTCCTTTGGATGTGTGCAGAGCTGGAGATGCTGGAACCGCTGGCTTGCCGTTGGTGAAGAAGAACAGAGGAAGAGGCTGTTGATGGTAGTTTCTCTGTTGGTTATCTTTGTTTACTTTTTGCCCCTTCTGGGCGCGCGCCTGGCTGAGTCAGATATTACATAAGCGTACGCTTATGTAAGCGCTCAGCCACCCCAGCACATATGTCTGGTACCGAGCTCAATGGCAAGTGGAGTAGACCAAGTGCAAAGGTCCAAGCACCAAATGGACTACCAGAAAGCCGACGTTTCGTCGCTGGACCAGGACCTCAGCGAGCTGAGACGCAGCAAATACAATAAAGCTCTTGCGGACGAGGCCAGGGTGTGGATATTTCGTCTTATCAACGAGAAGGACCCACAAGTGGACCTGATCGAGTCCATTAAGAACGGTGTTGCTCTGGGGAAGTAAGTCGTTTGTCTAGAGATACCAAGTGTAGAATGCTAACTGGTTCAGGCTGGCCAATGCCCTCGGGGGCAGCGTCAAGTATAAGGAGAGTAACTTCCCTTTCGTTCAAGTGAGTCCCAGCCATTATCACTACATTGACACATACTAACATGTCCTTTCTTCAAGATGGAAAACATTGCCAACTTTTTAACATTCATTAAGAGCTATGGAGTGCCAGAAGATGAAACTTTCCAAACAGTCGATTTGTATGAGGAGCGTGACATTGCCAGTGTCCTTCAATCGATCGTGTCTCTGTCCAGATATGCCCACGAGAAGACGCCATCCATACCGGTTATCGGGCCAAAGCTTAGCAAGAAGCAACCCCCAGCTGTTCCGAAGAAGCCTCAGAACCTCAATGGCGGTTGGAGTACACTGGAATACGGTTATATGAAAGGTGCGTCGCAGAGCACAGAGGGTATTGTCATCTCTGGTAAAGGAAGAAAGATGGGCAATTAGACACCTCAACACCTCCATTTGTATATATTTTCATTCCATTTATTACCATCGTTCTCGTCACGTAATAATCGACGCCAGAATAGACTCGTTGATCACAGAGAGGTTCTGGTCCAGGTCGATGATCTCTCCAACGAAACGTTCGACGCTCTTGGGGATCTCCTCGGGTAAGTCGTCTCCAACAACAAATATCAGCTCACTACCCAAGTGCTTGACAACAGACCAGACTCCCGCAAAAGTCTCACACTCGATCGCTTTGTGCTCAATGGCTGGGCTCAGCTTCTCGTTCAAGTCTTCGACGGTGATGTCTGGAGGAAGCACAAGAACAACGTCTGCTGTCTGCGTAAGGATCTCGTTGATGGGCAGCTTCGAGGCGATGATAGAGTCTGTCAACACAATCGCAATCCGCTTCCTTGTGTATGTTCCACTAGAGCTTCCTTGAGACTGGACGTCTCCGCCTTGGTAGCTCTCGAAGTACTTGTAAAGGATATAAGTCCCTGCTCCCAGAAGCAGCAGCCCTCCGGCAATACCAAGCTGTCTTCTTCTGCGGTCCATCTTTGTGTGGTAGTTGTAGTGGTTGAAGTTGTAGTTGTGGTTGTAGTAGTTGTAGTAGTTGTAGTAGTTGTAGTAGTTGGTTGTAGTTGTGGAGAAGTCGCGCTCGCGGTGTGTGCCCGAGCACTTTTGGCAGCTGGCTCGTCTTACTCTACACAGTCTCTCATCAATTGAGTAGAGCATCCATGTTTGGAGACTCACAGTGCCAATTCAGTGCTACGACCACCTCGGTCTCACACATTGCGAGTATATTGGGGGCGATATCGGCCGTCAACTCTCGTGTGGTTGTCAACGTGACCGATGATGGGCTCAACTTCATCACAGAGAACTCTCACATCTGTCGTGTGGAGCTGACGTTGGAGAAGGGTCTCTTCAGCTCATACTCGTTACAGGAGGTGGTGGATAACGAAGACGATGGAGGGGATCCAAAGTTCACCGTTGACATTGTACCCATAGTGGAGAGTCTCAGTCTGGTCAATAAGTCCCAAGTCACATCAACACAGTGTACCATGATATACCAAGGAGCTGGCCATCCGTTTGTGCTTGTGTACGAAGACGCTAAGATCACAGAGAGGTGTGAGTTCTCCACGTATGTGAATCTGGACTTTGAAGCCAACAGTGTGGGGTTTGATTTGAACCAAAGTGAGATCGTCATGGAGGGCATGATTAAAGCCGATGTTCTCTACGACTCGCTCAAAGACCTCAAAGACATCAATACCGATGACGTATACGTTTATGCCTCAACACAAAACAAGAGAAACAAAAGACTTGCTATTATGTCCAAAGGAGAAATGGGGAACTCTTCTCTTTACCTTCCCAATGACAGATCTATCCTGGAACACCTACACATCACGAATCCATCAAAAGTGGATATCAGCTGCTACAAATTCTCCATGTTCAATATGGCACTGAGGGCTATGAAGCTGTCGAATAAGTGCAAGTTCAAAAGGGATCACAGCATTTTGAACCTCAACCTTTTGTGCTTATATGGTAGTGACCTACCTAAAAACTATACAGGAACCGTTTTCGATTTCAAAATACTACAGCTAACAGATAGAGATGAGCAGATGGCCTACTTTGTGAAAGAAAACGAAGATTCTGGTGGGACCAATGGCACCGTCTACGATACACACAGAGAGTCACACACCGGGCATCAAGTGGTGGAGTCTAATGTTGCAAACTCTGAAACTGAAGCAGAGGGCGCTGGTATTGACATTCCTGTCTTTCTCTAGAAGTGTATATATCATATACTACTACCTACGTGTTTTTACTGTACAAAAATACCTCGTATTAGAAATTTTGTTTGTCCAGTTGAAACAGCTTAGTTGTTAGCAAAGTGCTCAATCAAGATGTTTCTCTCCTCAGAGTCAGCACCCCAGTTCTTGACGACGACGACGGAGGCACCAACAACCTTTCTGGCGTTACCCTCACGGTCGATCTTACCCAAACCGGCCCACTCACCCAACAACTTAGCGTCAGAGACCTTGACCAATGGGACCTTGTTCTCTGGCTCGTTACAGAGAGCCTCAATCAAGGTGACGATGGAGTTCTCAGTGACAGCGTCACACAAGACACACAACTGAGCCTCACCCTTGGAGAGAGCCTTGGAGGACTCTCTCAAACCTCTGGCCAAACCATCGTGGACCAAAGAGGTTCTGAGGACAGCCTTCAAAGCATCCTCAATGGTGATGGAGCCAGACTCCTCAACGACAACTTGTTCAACCTGTTCAACGTCAGACATTTTTTATGGTGTTTTTGTTTAGTAATGTAGACTTCTTCGACAAGGTGAAACCTGCTCAGTACTATGGAGAAGAAAGAAAACACTTGTATGCCCGTAGTGTGAGGAACTCGTCAAGAGTGAAAAAAACCGCCCGGTGCTCCAGCGCTCGGTGCTGTGCGTGCGCATACCAGTGAAAAATTTTCCCAGTCACACGCCTGCACACCCGGACACCACCAGGTGTGGCCCGGTCAAGGGTATACGTTTACTACTGAGGGTTACAAAGAATCATTAATTAGTGTATCAAGCCACCAGGCGTGAGAGCCTAAACAAAGAGGACAGTGTATAGATAATAATCACAACAAGAAGATAAAAGCAGATATAAAGACAATTGCATACTATTTACAGCTCCATATCATCAGCGAACTCCACAGGAGCAGCCCCGGACTCAACGGGATCATCATCGTCTTCAATGGCAGATTCCAGGTTTGTTGTGTCGACATTGACGTCTTCCTCGTCATCTTCGAAATCAACATCAAAGAAGTCATCGTCAGAACCGACAACTTTTTCATACATCACTTTAGCGGCAGTGATGACACCATCGTAAGAGATTTCACTCGAAGGTAAAGAAGAGTAGAGAACGCCTTTATCTGGAGCATCAACATCTCTCTGCATGTAAACCGAATTCTTTTTGTACTCACTTGGGACCACAACGCCTGCGTGTGGAATAGCGGTCATTTGTACGTAGTAGAATTTCAGAAGATACTGGATCTTCTCCTTTGGGACGAAGTCTTTGAAAGATTGACCCAACTTGACAGAGTTGAGCATACCGTTACCATTATCAAAGAAGTCTTGCGAGTCCAAGTCAGAAGACTCTCTCAAAATGGAGTTCTCCATGTTCTTCAAAGCGGCTTCTAAGTCTTTACGACCTTGTTCACCAGTTTCAATGGTACTCATGTACCAGACGCAAGTACCTTTAGCAGTGATTCCAGTCCCCTCACCCATGATGATGGCTTGGACAGCTTGTTTGTTGTTACTTTCGAGTGAACCTGTTGGGAACACAACAATAGCAGCGGATTCACCATTTTCAAACCATTGACTGCATTCCTTTTTAACAATAGCAGTCAATCTTTGAATCTCATATAGCTGTTTAGGCTTGAACTCTGAGTTTTGTGGAGCCTGTGATGGAGAAACAATGATCTGTTCGTTAACACGGATGGACGATCCATCAGAGAATTTGGCAATCTTTGTTTTCGTGTCAAACGACACTAATCTTGTGTTAAGCTTATAAGTTGTACCAGCAACTGCAGCACTACGGCAAAATCCTTGAGAGATCTCACCAGCACCACCATACTTGGAATACATCACTGGGAAGTTTCCATAAACGTCAAAACTGACCAAGTATCTCTTGATTCTTAGAAGTGCCTCTGGAGTAGACATTTCATTGTTATTACAAAGACCGATAGAAAAGATCAGTTCATAAATCTGTGGTTTTTCCAGCTTGAACTGTTCACTTAGGAATGTTTCAATCGATTTTTTCATATATGGTTCCCAAACTGATTTCTGACTTTCCCAATCCAAGGCGAACTTAATGAATTTCATCAAAGATCTTTTGGTGACAAGTGAAAGTGTTTGATTGGTGAATATATCCTGTTTTGTGCTAGACATTTTTTCGAAATTATCATTCTCAAAGAAGTGGAAAGAACTGAGTGGTTGGAACTCCAAGTACTTATAGACACGGGACTTGATGAGTAAAGAAAGGAGGTCAGACTTGCAAAAGAGGATGTTTGGGGTCAGATCAATCCCGAAGTCTCTCGAAGGCGTTTCATTGCCTCTCGGTATATAGAGTACAGCATCCTTGTAACCTTGGACGTTGTTGCTGTTCACGTTTTGAACCCAATGCTTCAGCTGATCAATGGTCAATGTAGCGGTACTGTCACCGTAGTAAGGGTTTGCGTCAATGTGGAGGACGTTGGTGCCCTGCCAGGCGAGAGCAGCAGCAAGGATGGACTCAGCTAGACCAGTGCCTGCAATGACAACGTCACACTGCTCTGGTATGGACTCTGGGATGGGTTTCTCGAGACCCGCAAGATGGGGAACCACCGAGGGTCTTCTCTGGGACAAAGAGCCGTCGGGCTGTGTGACGGAGCTGCGTCTTTCAGCCATGGACGGTCTGCGGTTGGAACTCATGGTCTGCACTCTGTGTGGTGCAGAAGGATAGCACTAGCGAGCGGTGTTTTGTGTGTTGAAGGGGAACCAAAGGCGAAACCAAGGGCGTACCGAGTGGAAAACACGGGATGCACTAGCTGCAGAGCAAAAGAGGGCAACGGGGTGGCTGTGTAGTGGGACAGGCGCCTGAGGGTGTTTCGTTTGTGGGCTCCCGGCGCAACGTGGACGGCTGCTCTCTGTACGGGTTGGGCTAAAGACGGAACCAACGATGGGAGTCGAGGTTGGTGACTCGACTCAAACATGAACAATCAAGCTTTCGCGAAAAATAGCGTCCTCACAACCGCCACCGGCGACCGGTTCCGAGGCCCCCGCGAAAACGTTTGGCGCGCTGTCCGGGCCTGTGTGGGGAGGCGGACACTACTAGCTTATACTAAAAGGAGACCAGCTAACCGTATAATATATAGAGAGTGTAATAATAAATAAGGGCCAAACAGCCACGGCAGATGGACGGAACACGCCCACACGTCCAGTGGATCTAACAGTGTCCGAGAGCGGTGTGCGGTGTCCATTGCCCAGTGTCCAGTGTGTATGTGTATATGTGTGTATTGAGGTCCAGGCATCATTTGATCTCCTGCTGCTGTTCCAGAGCCTTGACGTGCTCCTCCAGCACCCTGATGCTCTTGCTTAGACTGAGCACGTCCTTGATGATGACATTGCTGCTGTTCTTGTACTCGTCCAGGATGTAGAAGTACACCACACCGGAGGTAGCACTCACTCCTGCGAAGAATCCCAAAAGACCACCACGGAAGGCACCAACGCGCTTAACAGGAGCTGGAGGAGTGACCACTGGAGCTGCTGTGGTGTAGGCTCTGACTCTGAGCACAGATACGGCACTTTTGAACATTGTGTGAGAGATTAGGAATACCAGGGGGGCGCACGCGGGTTCTCCACAGTACTGCTTTGTAATTGTTAATCGCTTGTTGTGGTGATAAACGGCCTTTTGTGCGGAGTCGCCAGACGCTTTCCAAAGGGCAGTTCGAGTGGGTTGGATAATAAACACACTTGGGGCTCGTTGGGTTGTAAGAGGAGCTTTAGTGAAGTGGCGGGGGAGGCGTTCTTTTGTGGAGAAAAATAGAATTTGGTTATAGCCGGACCTCCATCACCCATTCTCCACACCGCCGCGCACGCGGTCCGGGCAACATATGCTTCCGGCCCCGAGGCTGGTGATAAGAAGAATAAGCGCATATGAGCGACGGGGGATTACCACAGCACGTAGTAGGCCAATTGATCAAAACTACATGCTCTTGTGTGTATATGTGTGCGTACTGTATTTAGGCCATGTAGTTACTATCGTGGTGTAGCTTGAGCTTGGTTCGTGGGTTATCGTCTCATACGCGTTTGCCCATCAAACGAGCTAGGAAACCTCCCTTCTTCGGTTTGGTATCCACAGATAAGACAGATTCACTCTTGGCTCTCAGCATGCCAGGCGACTTGGACGTAACATCATGTGATTTAGACGGCTTGAGTCCGTTTATCATTTGAGCTGACAGTGGTGAGGTTGCTCTTTGTGGCCCATCAGCCACGTTAGACCTCGTCTTCCTCAGCGAGCTGGCACTGGAATTCGAACCGTTCTTCGCCCTCAAGTTATCGGTCAAGTCGAATTTGATGGAGGACGGAACAGGGGTCCTGCTACCACTGGCACTAGTAAGCTGCTTTCTTAAACCGTCGACTGCGGAGTGAGAACTATCACCGTCACCAAGAACATCAAGCATCGATTTCTGTTTCTCAAGAATTGGCATACCTGTCAAAGAGCGTACCAAATCAGCTGCTTCACCATCTTTGGAGGCCTGCTCCATATGGTATGCAACTCTGGCTGTGATATCACTGACTTTGGTGATGTTATTGAGGAACCAGTTTGAGGTGATAGGCTCTTTAGAAACTCTATCAAAATGTGCTCTGAGTTCTTCTCTCTTTCTTTTAACCACCTCAGTAACTTTCAAATAGGCATCACCTTTGATAATTTCATCATTACCATCCTCATCAGATGAAGTAGATGAGTCACTTACAACAGACTCAACGTCATCTCTTTCTGAGTCAACATCCGAGCCCGTAGTGTGTCTATTGGCAGCATTTTCAAGAGTGCGCTGCTTGGCCAACTCTTTCAATCTTTTTTGCAGCAATTTATCCAATTGAGCATCGGGAAGAGGCGATTTCGTTTGGTCCAAACGTTGCAAAGTCTCTTTCAATTCTTTAACATTCACATCCCAGTTTCTTTTCTTCGCCAAATCGTCAAAAAGCTCGACTTCAAACTTGTTGGATGTTAGAACAGGGATGATGATGATTGGTATCGTATAGTTTTTGATCAATCTGTGAGTTAATCTTGATGTTGTCAGCCAATTGATAGATCCCAGGAATTTCGCACTTGGCTTATGTGCAACAACAATACCATGAGGACTGTAGATGTTGATACAATTGGAGAAAAGTTCTTCAAAACTCTCACCAACGTGGAAGTCAACAACCAATTTGATGTCCAAACTAGGATCTAGTAACTCCTGAACATACTTCTTGACTCTTTCAGCAGAGTCATTAACTGGGGAAGAGTTAATGTTGCCTTGTGACCTGTTAGGGTTTTCCCATTTGGTTAAAGGAATTCTTGTTACGACAATGATAGTATCACCGGATTTTGGGAGCTTGCTCACAGCAAAATCCAATGCCACCCATGTGTGTCGTCTTCCAGTGATATATACCAACCACCTGGAGCCTTCTCTGGAAGAAACAGACCCTCGTGATGCCTTAATCGTAAGAGACGTGGTATCCACCATTGGTCCGCCTGAAGGATAGTCGATTCTGTAGCCATTCTCATCGAACTGAGCGTTGTCCAGTTGATCAAGTTTATTATACTTGCGTACCAAGTGCTGACCTGATGGTGAAGGAGATCTGAAGCGAGGAGAGAGCCTTCCCGGAGACTCGTAAGTTTCACCTGGGTAAATCTCATCATCGTCTGGATCATCGTACATGCTCCTTTGGGCCGATCTTCCAGTTCGTACTGCTCCTGCGAGTGATGACGACTGGGTTGCATCAAGATCTTTGTCTGATATGGTATCGAACGACACAAGTTTACTCCACTCTGACAGACCGGTATCCTCACATCTAGAATTGATGCGGATATGCTTGTAAACCAGGTCCATATCAGCTTGCAGTTTCTCTTGTAGCACAGTTCTCGGCGTGATGGGCATTGTCGGTGTTTCGATCCTCAGCGGCGTGTTTGTGGTGGAGTTCGAGTTCGAGTTCAAAAGTATCCGTGGCAGATGGCGCTGTTGCTCTTGGTGCTCCTGGTGCGGGTCACACCCAGAGCCTTCTCCACGAGACACATCGTTGGACATTCTCTGGTGTGTGGAGTTGTGGCTAAACTATGGTTATCTTGTGAGCTAGACCAAGTGCTATTTTAGGTAACTGCGCAGGGTCGTTTGAACTGGCGGCAAAAGTTGAAATTCCAAGTGTGATGTTACAGAAACAGAGATATGCCGCGCCCAACAGTGAAGGCAGTCCTTGTAGTCAGCTCTTTCTTCAGGCGGTAAGCCTGCGGCAGCAAAGCTTCTTAAGCAGCTGTTTGACGATTGTGCTACTTTTAGTGCGAAGCGCGAAAACCCACTCCGTTTGTGTCAACCATCGGAGGTGAGCTTAGAGTCGTTTACCTCAAGATAAGGGTAGTTTAGATCAGTTTTACACTAGATATACGTGGAATTGCCCATAGTAGACGGGTATCTTAGAGTGGCGCCAGTGCGAGGTTGTAGGCTCGGGCCGACCCCACGCTAAATCGCATTACTATCCTGCTAAGCAGGCAATGGAGGAGCAGGTATACGGAAAAGGGGAACATCATGACGCTAAAACGGACAATTAACATGTATTTACAAGACTCTCAAGAGATATTACGCTGCGTTGGATGTGTGTCTATTTCGGGTTGATGGTGTTCATTGGGTCCTTCTTGAGGTCAACACAGCTGGATGCACAGTCTCTCACTTGGGCTAGTATTGGAGCACATTCAGCTTGCTTGGTGATGTTTTTCTGCAAGCACCCTTGGTAGTCCTGAAGAAGTGTATTGCACTTTGAGATGATTTTTTGGAATGCTGGAACTCTGTGGTAAAGGTTAGTTCAAGTTTCAAAGCTTTGCTGTGTGTGAGGCGAAGAGGGCTACTTACTCTGTTCTGATACAAGCTGCAAGATCTTGCTGTTGAGGCAAACACGACATAGGGTTCTCACGGTTGGAATTTATGCATTGGTGATACTCGACGAACTTCTGTGGACAGTACTTGGCAATCTATTGTCGGAGGCTTGTTAGTACTCATGCCCACTAACTAAACGTCCATCCATACTTGTTGTTGAGTATATGAGTGGGGGAAACCACTCTGTAACTTACGTCCTCAACGAGAATTTGATCGAGAATCTGACTCATGATATATGAACTGACAGGAAAAGTAACGAATGAAGTTCTTATACCGAGTGGTTAATGCGAAGAGATCAAAGCCTTCTCGGTTAAATTGTGTGTTCGTCTCGAAGAAATTGGCCAGGGCAACACATGTTATCAAGGGGGTCATGGTATAAACCACATTACAAGTTAGTCTACAGTAAAATTACCTCAGATTCTATCGTTATAAAGAGCTTCTATTTTATATATCTAGGCGACTTTCGTCGTGGATGTGCAAAGTCAGGAGAGCCGGAGTCGGAGACTTAGAACTTCTGTACGGTTGTGTAGAAAGTAGAACCCTGGATGGTGGCGACCTTCAACTCCAATTCAGAAGCCTGTCTGGAACCGTCACCGCCAGCGTAAGCACCAGCACCCCAAGCAGAACCACCGTGGACCTCCTCGAAGCTGGTCAACTGGGCGAATGTGTTCTTGTAACCCAATGGAACGTAGATGATACCGTGGTGGGCCAAAGTGGACATGGCGTTGAGGATAGTGACCTCCTGACCACCACCTGGGGTACCGGTGGTAACGAACATACCAGCGACCTTGCCCTGGAGAGCACCCTTAGCCCACAAGCCACCGGTGGAGTCCCAGAAGGCCTTCCACTGGGCTGGGAAGTTACCGAATCTGGTTGGGATACCGAACAAGAAGGCGTCGTACTGCTCGAGGGTCTCCAAGGTAGCGATTGGGTAGTCTGGCTTAGCTGGAGCGTGCATCAACTTCAAGATGTCGTCGCTCAAGGTCTCTGGGACCTGGAAGATGTCGGCGTGGCCACCAGCCTGCTCAACACCAGCCTTCTCGGCCTCGGCGAGCTTGGCAACGTGGCCATACATGGAGTAGATGATGATAGCAACCTTTGGAGCCATTGTGATTGTGTTGTGTGGTTTCTATACACTGCCAGAGTTCTGGGCTCAGCACATGTGCGGAGGTGTGTCCATTTATATACCACCGCCACCTGGCCAAGCTGTCACCATGCGCGCCAGGGATTCACGCGTGTTTACAAAGGCATTACTAAAAAAAAAAAACCAGCCATTAGTGAGATTGCACCCTGAGGACGGGCTCTGTTTAGTAGGGACGGGCTCGGGCTCGGACTCGGACTCGAGTCCGGTGAGCGGGACGGAAACCTATTGGGACACCATTAGTGGCATTTTAGTAAAGAGCATCGGCGACTTCGCCCGGTGTGGCCACGGGCAGAGGCGGACGTAGTGGGCGTCGTGGTGATGACGAGATGCTTACGTTGGGCTGACAAACATGGGGTGGGATCGCGCGCGCAGACCCGGTGCTTATATACGTATATACCAAGCCACGCCCGCTTAGCCTTCTGAGAAAGAGCTCAATTGGCTGCGAAGAAGACTGTATTGCACGCAAACCGTCAACCATGGTCAAAATCGCTATTATCCAGTACTCCACGTACGGACACGTCACCATCCTGGCCAAGGCCATCCAACAGGGTATTGAGCAAGAGGGTGGCCACGCAGACCTCTTCCAGCTCCCAGAGACGCTTAACGACGAGGTGCTTACGCTCATCCATGCGCCACCGAAACCATCTGACATTCCAGTGGCCACCACGGAGACACTCGCTGAGTACGATGCGTTCCTGTTTGGTTTCCCAACCAGATACGGTACTGTCCCATCGCAGTTCTCCTCGTTCTGGGACAGCACTGGTGGTTTCTGGGCCAATGGTACCCTTTTCGGTAAGCCATACGGTCTCTTTGTCTCTACCGGCACACCAGGTGGTGGCCAGGAGGTCACTTTCAGAAACACCCTTTCCTCTTTCTCGCATCACGGTATGATCTATATCCCATTGGGAACGGTCTTCGCACAGCACGCCTCGCTCGAAGAGCCACACGGTGGTTCCCCATGGGGCTCTGGTACTTTTGCTGCTGGTGATGGCTCTAGACAACCAACTAAGTTGGAACTGAAGATTGCCACAGCCCAGGGTTCCTACTTCTACTCTAAGGTGAAGAACTTTGGCTCTGCTTCTGTCGAGACTCCTGCTGCTGCGAAGACACCAGTTGCTGATGCCACTGATGCCACCGCCAATGCCACTACTGCTACTGCAGCTACTGAAAAGGCTACTACTGAGTCCAGAAAGGCGCAGGCTGCTGTTGAGGCACCAGCTGAAAAGACTTCTGACGGCTCCAAATGTTGTACCATTATGTAGAGCTTAGACACGGGCGCTAATAAAACAAGCCAATGTAATGCAATAGACGAATTAATCTTTAGCTTCAGAATAGTAAAAATATGTGCTTCATTAAATCTTCTATGTACAAACCATTTGCTACCCATCAGTAAGAATAGTGTCAAAAGAAAGAGGATACCACTCTACGACGTCCATATCTTAGCATGCACTCATTTTCTTGAAAGTGGCAAGGATCTCGTACGACGGTCAATGTAGTCCTTTTTCTCCAACGCCTTTTCATAGGCACTCTGCTTCTTACCTGGATACAAAATCTTCTTATCCACTGGATCCAACTCCTGCTCAATAACAGATGGCTTCTGAGTCAAACGAAGGTCCTCTTTCCACACATTTTTGATTTGCGTAACACAGTGCATACACAGTGTGTTTGCCCTTTTAACGTGACCACATGATGGGCAACGGTTCAAATGATGAAGATATGGTAACTGTTTAAGTGTGGACTTGAGTTGTTTAGTTCTCTTTCTCTGGTGAGATACCTTCTTCTTTGGAACAGCCTTTAACAAACCGTTGTCAATGAAAAATGACTCTTCAACCGGTCTGTTATCCAAATAGTCTTGGAGACGCTGCTTGAGGTCTGGAGAGAGTTGTGTGGCAGTAGCTGGTGAGCCGGTTTGGAAAGGATTTGGTATGCTTAACCTGATCTTGATCTCCGGAAGACGAGGCAGTGTAAGACCGGCAAGTCTACCAAGGTTGATGCTAAGGGACATAATTGGAATATGATGCTTGCTCGCTGTGACAAAACACCAACAGAGTGGCCTTCCTTGAACTATTACCGACAGAAGACCTCGTCTATAAAGCTTACTCTCCAACGACGAAGCTCCACTGAAAAAAAGTGTGCGCGATATACAACACCCGGACACCACTTAGCACGTGACACAGAGTCTGCCACTTTTCCTCGGGCAACAGATCTCGTGTCGCCGGGCGCGTCCCAAACACAAAAAAGCGGACGCGTTTTGATTTGGAATTCATCTGGGAATGCCACAAACACACACGACGCGAGCCTCTCATCTCTGATCCCCAAAGCTTACGAAGACTGGTTGTTCATATCGTCACAGAGAACATAGACCATTTACTTTCACGATAGAAGCCATCACAATGTCAGCTGCACAATCTCAGAGCTTTCTCCAACCAAAGGGTTATGTGGGCTTTGACACGATCACCTCCCAAATCGAGCATCGCCTTTTGAAGAGGGGTTTCCAGTTCAACGTTCTTGTTGCCGGATACTCAGGTTTGGGTAAGTCCACACTCGTCAACACCTTGTTCTCCACCCACTTGGTTGATTCTCGTGGCCGTAAGTCGTCCTCTGAGCCAATCAACAAGACATCCGAGATCACCGTTTCTCAGCATCAGCTCGTTGAGAACAATGTCCGTTTGAATGTCAACGTCATTGACACACCAGGATTTGGTGACCAGATTAATAACGACAAGTGCTGGGAACCAATTATCAGATACATCAAGGAACAGTACTCTGTCTACTTGCGTAAAGAGTTGACAGCTCAGCGTGAAAGACATATCCAAGACACAAGAGTCCATGCTGTCATCTACTTCATCCAACCAAACAATATCGGATTGCGTGCGCTCGATGTAATTGCCTTGAAGAAGCTTTCAGAAATTTCCAATGTCATCCCAGTTATTGCCAAGGCTGACACTTTGACACTTGAAGAGCGTGAGACTTTTAGAAAGACATTGCAGAAGGAATTCGAGTACCACAACTTGAATCTTTACCCATTTAACTCAGAAGATCTTCTTGATGAAGAAAAAGAGCTGAACAACAGCATCAAGTCCATCATTCCTTTTGCCGTCATTGGCTCCGAGACTGACATCACCATTGATGGCCAGGTTTTCAAAGGAAGAAGAACTAGATGGGGTACTATCAACGTGGAGGATACAGACCAATCTGAGTTTGTGTATTTGAGAGACTTCTTGACAAGAACGCATTTACAGGACTTGATTGAAACAACATCCTACATCCATTATGAAAACTTCAGATCCAAGCAGTTGACTACATTGAAAGAGAATGCAAGCACCAGTGCCCGTGCTTCCGCTCACATGTCACAACCATCTGGTGTCCCATTAGCGAATGGCTCTGCAGGCCCATCCAACGGCGCTTACAAGCAGCGCCCTTGAGTGCTCAACCCACACCCAAAAGTAACATGTCACATGCACACAAACAACACACACACGGTATCTGTGCTCTTAGACTAAACGGGAGAAAAGAGAGCACGAATCTGCTCTGGGATCTTATGGATCGAGTCTTTATCGTGTAAAATGAAAAAAAAAAAATCACTCAACAATATTGGTTTTACTATCTTCCTAGAAGGCACATAACGTGTCTTTTACCTCTGTGTGTGTGTGTTTTGCTGTTTTGTTTTCTGCTATCTTTTGCCACAACCTCTCTTGTTTGTATGCTTTGTATGTTCTTATTATCCAATCTTTGTACATCATTGTAGATCCTCTGCTCAAGCTTAATTCTAGCTGGTGATCTGAGTACGGTTCAGGCAACTTGTTTATGTATGCGGCCCGTACCATTTCATGGGGGAAGCAGCCAAATTTTCTAAATTACACGACCTTATCAGCCTGCAGACACTCATTCCAAGTGCCCCTACTTAATTTAACTACACAATCCACTCTATAAACTAGAAAGATATCTCCTTTAAACACACACTGAGAACAACAATTCTTGCTGCTAGCTATAAAGAGTAATCAAACGGAATTACTCAAACACTTTAGCTACCCCACTTGAAATACACCCACTCAACCGTCTCACAGGCACGTTTCCGATTTCAAATCCATTGAACAAGATCAATTGCAAGAATGACAGAGGCATTTATCACAGTCCTCACTAATGACAAGTATCTTCCAGGTGCACTTACTCTGGCCCATGCTTTGAAGGATCTTGGTACGCAGAAGAAGCTCGCCATCCTTGTTGCCAATGTCTCTGCTGACGCTTTGAAACTTCTTAAGGAGTTGTATGACGATATCATTGACGTTCAACCAATCATCAGCACTTCTCTTGAGCAGCTTTCTGATCTTGGAAGAGTCGATTTGGTGTCGACCTACACCAAGATCTTGGTGTGGAAGCAGACACAGTACTCTAAGATCGTCTACCTCGATGCCGACGTTCTTCCAATCAAGGCCATTGATGACTTTTTTGAAACCGAACTGACAGATTCTGCTGCAATTGCTGCCTCACCAGATGCTGGCTGGCCAGACATCTTTAATTCTGGTGTATTCATCACTACACCATCTGCAGATGTGTACGGTGACTTGTTGAACATTATCCAGACGGACGACAACCCTTCATTTGATGGTGGTGATCAAGGTCTCCTTAACCAATACTTCCTAGGAAAATGGAAGAGACTTCCTTTCATTTACAATGTGACTCCCTCCGCAGGCTACCAATATGTTCCTGCCTTTTTGAAATTTGGATCTCAAGTCAGAAATGTCCATTTTATCGGCCTCAAGAAACCTTGGTTGTCTAGAGATGCCAGTATCCTTACGGAAAACTCTTCTGGAAAAGGGTATGACATCTTGGCAAAGCTTCACAGCTCCTGGTGGAATGTTTTCAACAAGCACTACTTTGGGAAGGTTGCCGGGGACATATATGAGCTTTCAAATACAAAATCAATCGAGGACACTTCAGCTTTGGGTGAGGGTCACTCATTGGATATTCCTACTCTGAATAACCAATGGGATTCATTGAAACTTGAAGATGATGAACTCGATTCTACAACAGATGTCGAAAACTCACAAACATTGCCTCCAGCTATTTTCCCATGGGAGGAAAACAGAGTGCCAGCAGAGAGAGTTTTCGATGAGAGTACAGACTTCCATGTCTAATTTAATTTACACATGCTTTTATTGTGACTTTTGTGGCTTTGATTATATTTTCCTTTTCCATTCAGCCTTTAATACTATCCTTTGTAACACTACTTACTAAGAACAATATACTTCTTTATGACAATAGACAAATGCTTTCTCTTAAAGATTATTTCATGCGGTTTCCGTACAAATGTAGATACACTACTATACACTTGCTTAATAATGAATGAACTCTTGACTCAATAGATTAAGATTTGTCGACATTTACTAGGAAGGTCCTCAAGATATCTGTCTTACCTATTTGTTTGGCTGTTTTGCTTGTTGCTGCTGTTGTTGTTCATGTACAATCTCATTAACTGTCTCCTCTGTAACCCCAAATTCCTCAGGGGATTCTGTAAATAGCTTTCTTACAATGTTACGGCATTGAATGTCTGTGAAGAATTTACCAGTCAGTTTGTAGAGCTCTCTCGAAATAAACCTCCACTTCTCCAGCTCTCCCTCATCAACTAAACATTGAAGGCTTAGAATATCATCAGAGCTCCAAACAGTTGTTGCAACTCCTTGCTGTCCCATTAAAACCTGATATCTATTTCTCGCAGTCAGGAAACTACCAACATTCGTAATATCAGCAATATCCACCCACGATTTGCCCTTCTTTTTGAGGTCAATTATCATCTCGTCTTGTTCCTTAGAGAACTTGGACTTGCGTCTGATACGTTTGGCTTGAGCCTCATTTGATGGATCAGTATCGATCGCTTGGTTTCTCAAAGGGGGTTCTGCCAGCACATCCTGAAGTGTGCGTATTAGCTCATTCACCAAATCTTCCTGAGAGGCTTGTATTCCTTCGCTGTCTTCTTTCCGCTGACCAGATTCCATTGGTAAGAGGGTGTATTCGATGACTGTTAAAACAATGTGCTTTAAATCGTACTCTGTGGCGTCTTCCACTGGACAACCACTCGTTGGCGTATTCCTATGTACGTCCTCAAGCTAGCTTTAGACAATGTTATCAATGCAGGAAAACTTAGGATCTGATATGCTAACAGCAAACGACCTCAACATGGTTCTTCCAGTGTGTTAATAATATTTTTTAGGCAGCGATGTAGTCTCTCGGCAAGTCGCAAAAAAGCTGCGACTAGACGCTTCTCCACAATCGCGCGCCTCCTTCCTTTCACATGGGACGAGTCGTTGTTTAGAGAACTTCCAAGGTATGAGAGGCCCATTGACTGTGTTAGAAGACTTCTGACAGGTACATGTACTACCTCTAAGCTACACAACATATTACTGGGGCACACAAACTAAATTGTTTAATTTTGAGCGATGTATCCTCAAAGTCATAGGCATACGAGTTACCAGTTACACTCGCTGTAATGATGCCAACTTGGAACAACCAGCAGGAATCCTCATTGCTTAACTAAACACCTTCCTTTTGGTATAAGGAAGAACCTTCAAACTAAGTGGAGTAGCTATGAGCCAGCTTTCGACATTCAGCTTTCTTAGGGTCAGGCTTACACAGTAAGAGCGCCTACCAAGAAAACTGTGGCGGACACAAAAACACCCTCTATAGGAGGGGAGAATTGTTATATTCGATCAAGTGTCCGACAATTTCAAGAGAGACTAGGACTATCCCAGAAGAGAAACATAGAACATGGTACACGCATGATCCCAGACATAGCTCCGTGTGTAAATAATATCATTGCTAGATGAGTCCTACACAAGCCGGAGTAAAGCTAAGAACTTTTACCTGTAATCAAGTACAAAACAGACTAATCAACAAGCTGTAACCACTTTTCAACAAAAACCTTATGTAGTTTAGCATTACTTATTTCATTAAGCCTTTCCTTAGTAGTGTCCCTACCTATTCTGTGCCCCTACCACTTTTTATTGCAGCCTTCAAACCAACACAATTCAACACACTATCCTCAACAACACCCTATAAGACAGCAGACTTTGTACAACTATCCCAGAACACATAAAACTACAGAGCAAAGCCACACTCGTTTCGCAACGCTCAGTACACCCGTATCACACAACTACCATTTCAAGCTCATCCGAATTACAAATCATTCTGCAAATCTATCACTTCTACTTTTCATTCCTCACTATAAAACTTCCAGCTAATGTCTCCTACTATATAATTACGCTTTATAACGGGCGAAACCTATTCAGCCAAAATTTGCAAGAAGCCTTTACGGCAAAAAGTCCTCCTCATAATAATTATAATAAACTCTCAGATACATAACACGAGCTCCATAAGAAAAACCAACTAGTTTCCACTCAAACGTTACGTAGGCTCACTAAACTATTTTTTTTGCGTAACAACATTCTCCGCTCACAGTTACCAAGCTGCAACGCGCTTTTCAGTTATACTGGGTTTACCTCACATTCTCATTCTAGTCGCAATACACTCCGAATAATGAACTGTAGATGAACTCGATAGAATTCGAACATTAACACCAGTTCCCTTGAACTCTCTAACCACTATCCAGATATCAGTCAAAAGCCTAAATATGTCTGAGAAGCTTTTCCAATTGTCACAATTAAACGTTTAAACCAAGAGCATCTATCGCGATAGCGATGCTGGCAGACTATCAGCGCTAATGGCTTTCTCTCTCTTCCATTTTATAAATACACCTTGTGAGAATTCATAACAGTACAACGGCTCTATTCTTTTAAAGCCAGCAAACTCTGATTCTCTCAAGGAGTTGTTTCGGAGGGATATATGTATACTACCGTTACTAAAGAAAGTTTTCTATTTCCTTATTATTTCGCGTTAGGAAAGTTGAAAATACCGTCAAGATGTGAGGAGATGAATTCATGCTTGCCTCTAACGGAACCCCTACGCTGCGAATCAATTGATTTTGTCTTCTTAAATCTTTTGAGTTAATGGTGTGAATTGATTAAGTAAACTGTTAGATGTAAGAAAATAAATTTGTTGTTGTTTTGTTTTCGGTGTACTGGTTGTTCTTGTGACCACAAATTATGTCTAAATATTGTGGTTTATATGGACTTTAATGGTGATGGTGGGATAAAGGAGGTTACGATAAAGGTCTAGAATGTCTTAAGTGGTGCTTGTTTTCTTTCGTATAATTGTTGGAGCTATGTGCTTTTGATCTAGCTGAGATCCCTAATTCCGGTGTATTTTGTGTGTACTATGGCAAAGCTATAATAAAGGAGAGCTGGGGAAGCATACCTGTAATTCTAGCCTTTCAGGAGCTTGCAACTGTAAATTAGGTTGGAAAGTACCACTACGTATGGTATATCTAGTGTGAGTTTGCCTTCTGACTGCTTGTTGTTGCTGGTAATTTGAGTAATCTGAGTAATCTGAGTCTTTTAAGAGTACTACATGCGTGCGTAACACTTGTTGCTGATTTGGGGTCTGGAAAATTGTCCCTTTGAAGACAGTCTTTTTATATCGACTACTGCTTCTTCTATATACTAGAGGGCTCTGTAGCTGTAAGTGTGCACTTAACCATTCATGGTTTCTAAAATAATAGGTCCTATATCGTGTAGTACTGTTTTGGACCAGAGGACGTCCAGGTGTGAGTACTGTTCCATTTTTATATGATTCCAGTTCACAGATGGCTCGTATTGATTCATATGATCAATGAGCTCATTACCATCCACCAACTTATCCTTTTGAGGAACGACCAAGAGAATGGAAGGGCTCTCTTCATTGAACCACTGCTTTGTATGTTCCAAAATCGATTTCGATTTTTTGAAACCGCTTTTGTCATTGAGCCACCACGACATCAAGCGAGCACTGATGTACACTGGAGATGAGAGAAAATGTCGACTTTTAAGTTGGTGGTTCCACAGTTTGTCATTCCAATCAAATAAAAAATTGAACATCATGTAACTAAAGAAAGAAAATAGAGGGGACCGGAGAAAATGTTTGCGAACTGTCATCATTATTGGTAAAAACGAATGAATCCCAAAGAAGAAATGTACCAACGACATCTTTGAAATGACTTGAATGAATAATTTGGTGTTTAAAAGGGACCCACCGTAGACAGCGGGAGCAAGTGCTATGAATGTCTCAATTTTGGAAGCCATTCCAAAACGGTCATTATCAAGACAGATAAAGCCTTGTGTGGTGCCTTGAGAATGTGCAATAAGAGTCAATTTGGTGTATTTACAATTAGAGAGAACATGTGTGATCATTGCTGGAAGATCAAATTTAGCCATCTCCAGAATATCCCAATCCCACATGCGAAAATCGGAAGGAGACAAGAAAGTATGGCGGGGTTCAAACCCACATCTATTGTTTCCCAGCCAAACATCAAACCCTTTTTCGAACAAGAAATAAGCCAGAGATTCCCTGCCACTGGAGCAGAAAGAACCTGAAGATTGAAGAAGACCATGTAAACACAAGACAGGTTTGCGCGATGATCGTTCTTCCGTAGTTTCCGTAGGGTTAACGATCCTTTGTATTGATAAAACAAAACCGTCTTCCGTAACAATATCATACGATTCCATACGAAGTCCATAGATCTGGAAATAATAGTCGAAATCTGGAACAAGCTTGAGTTCATCATCTGAAAGCCTTTGAAGAGGGACATCCGTGGATTCTGGCAAAGTTGATTCAACACGTGATACCAGCATATTCCTTACCTTCACGTAGAGTGTCGTAAAGCTTGCAAAGAGGAAGAGGATTAATAGAAACAAACAAGAGCATATGGCAGATGTACATCTGTATAGAAGCTGTTGTGATGGTGTAAACGTGTGGGGCAATGGTTCGTCTTTGGGCACCAGATGAGAGAAGGGGTTGTCCCGTATCGTCGAAACAGTCCTCTCACTTGCGGCAGAGCCATCTCTCCGATACGTTGGAGAAGGTATTTGTGGCTCCATAGCAGTGTTTGGTGTGTTTTGCTTTGTTGCCCTTTGATGAGAATAAACAAATCGTGGTCGTTTGAAGGATGTTACACAAAACCAGAAGTTGTACCCCATGTTCTGGGGCAAGAAAAGCGCGCGCCAGCTTCCGCGCTATTGCTACATAGAGAAAACGCTCTTCGCTCATCGAGGATCGCCATCCACACTATAGACGACATTTAATATTTCATCACGATCAAAGATGAGTAATAACACAAAACAAAGAAGTATGGTGATTGATGATAATCAGTATGATGTGCAAACGACAGAGTTTTTAGATAAGAGGGTGATATTTATCAGGGTGAACGGTGAAGCGGACACAACATTTGATGTTACTGCGCCAGATGCTAATACTCTACACCAGCTGAGCCTGGGGATGGCTTCTACGGATTTTACTTGTGAGAAGAAGTGTTTGATTGGGAACACTTCCAATTTAAAATTATCAATCTTGGTGAACCAAGTCGCAAAGCTTGTCTACTCTAGTTCGGAATCTAGAAACTTGATTATATCGTTAAGCTCAAAGATATTTAGTTCATCAAATGAGCATTCAAAAGACCTTGACACAATGCTAAGCGTGCTTGAACTTTTCAAATCTTTGATTTAATTATCACCTTCATCGACAACCGCCATGTCAAGCACCTCGAGTTGACCGTTCTTGTAATTACCAATCATCTCGATCAACTCACGATAGTTGACAGGGTCTATGAGACAAATGACTTGCCAGAACTTACCTGTATCTTCGCTCTGGATATCGCCCAAGAGAGGTTTCAGCTTATCGTTCAATTTCTTCGCATCTTTAGACTCCAATGTAATCTTAACTTGCATCTTTGCTCTAACAATTGGAATGACTTGTTCAGCGACCAATAAGCGAATGGCTTCAAGAGCTTGGATCTTCGCAGGCTTTGTAGATACAATATTGACCTTGAGTTCTGCAAGTGTCTTCTTGATCATGGTTGGAGGGTATCTCTTCTTCGTTCTTGGATTGATACATTTTGTAGAGATGATGTTAAGGACCTCGTTATGGATTTGATCGTTCTTTGCCTGTCTCTCTTTCTCACTAAGTTGAATCTCACCCTTTTGTAGAATCTCTAGGATGATCTTATCGGTGTCAGTGGTGCCGAAACTCTTCTGAAGATCATCGTTTGGAGCAACTTGTCCCTTAGAGACGTTTAAGAACACTTGTGGAATTTGGAGCACCTCATCAATATCCTTCTCGACATTACTTCTCCAATCTTGGACTTTGTTTTGGTAACATGCAATTTCGAACCTCTTCTTCCCCTTCTTCATCCTCACAAGGGAGACGTTCGTAAGTTTGATCTGATTCGATGGCTGGTTGATAGGCATTTGGTGATGATATCAGGTGCTTCTCTCTCTCGCTTTACTGGGGTTGACAATAAACATTTGCCTCTTCTCATTAATTTTTTTTATTTTTTTATTTTTTTATTTTTTTATTCCTGTCTTTTTATTTTTTTCTTTTTTAATCTTAGAGGCAGTTAGCCCGAAAGCGCGAAAGACCGGGCAGATCGCATAAAAATAGGAGGTGAACAGACACATGGGCTTCGCTGATAGGCCAGGTCGAACCATCCACCCAGCAACTGCTCTTCATCGTCTATTTTTTGCTATCTCATTGCTGTCATTGCTTCATTTAGATTTGGCTGATACAACTTCACTCACTAAGACCAAATTGCTGACGCTGGGGCATTACACCTTTTTTTCTTTTTGGCATTAAAAAGACCACACACTCTTTATAGAGAAGGCACGTTTTGATTCCCTTACATCCCACGCAGATATAAGATCAGGCACCCACGCCGATCACCAGCTTATCTTAGAACCCAACAATATGTCATCTGTATCCACCTCCGTCGAGAGAGGTAACGGACAGATGCCTAGCCATACCAATACGCATACACATAGACGCTTCAACAGTGAGGACATTCGTCTTCTCGAGAAGGCCAAATCGTCATCGTCAGCTTTCAACACAATCGTTGAAGGTAACTCAATGGAACATGACTACCTTGGTGCTATCGACAACTTCATCGCTTCCATAGAACGTAAGCTTGACCGTGTTGAGAACTTCTTTGGATCTAAGACCAATGATAAGAAAAACATGGTTGAACAGGAAGATTCTTATGCAACTCTACAGAACTTGTATGACACATTGATCACCATCAAAAACTCTGTGTTTGCCTCCTCTCCGAACCTGGAAAGCTTCAATGCCATTCTCGATGAGCATTACGCTGGGCTTCTCTCCGCTATCGAATCATCAGAATCACTTGGCTTCCAAGAAAGGCTTTTGACAGCACTTCATTTCCTTGACGCTAAGATTAACCAGTTCAATTCACTTGTTGAGTCTGAGACAAAGAGTTTGTTACATGATTCAGGTATCTCCACCAGTGAAGAAGGTATTTCCACTTATGATGCCATCAAAACATTTGAAGTTAAGTTTTACAACTACGAACATGCAATTAAAGAAGGTTCTCATAGAAACCTTCATTATTTCGAGCTACCATTACCTTGGAGAGAGAACCCATACATTGTATTTGGATACAGATTTCAAAACAACCATCTTCATGCCCTTAAGAGTGTTTGTCAATGCCACAACGAGACAGCTAACATCTGGACCCACCTGCTCGCTGCTATGTTTATGGTCTATACTGCCGTATTCACATACCCACGAAGTGATCTTTTCAAGAATGGTACCACAATGGACAACCTCGTGATCTATATGTACCTTTCTGCTAGTTTCTTTTGCTTGTTTTCTTCGTCTGTATGGCATACATTCAATGGTACTGCAAACATGTACTTGAGAAAGAAGTTTGCATGTATTGATTACACAGGTATCACGGTGTTGATCACTGCTGCAGTTGTCACAACAGAATATGCTGCTCTTTACTATCACCCAATCATCCGTACAGGTTTTATCATCTTCTCGTTACTTTGTGGTGTTGCAGGCTTTTTCTTCAACTGGTCATCATATTTCGATCGTCCAGAAAGTAAACCGTTCAGAATCGCTTTCTTCATTTCTTTAGCCGGTTTGGGCTTTGCTTCTTTCTTGTTTATGTGTTTCGAAAAAGGTCTATCACATGCTCTTCATTTCTACTTACCATTGACAAGAAGTCATATCTGGTACTTAACAGGTGTTGGCTTCTATGCATCTCTCGTGCCAGAACGTTTCAGAACAGATGTCATCGCCGATACAAACGTTCCACAAGAATCTGAATGGGCTTCTCCAGCTGTTACTGAGAACCTTGATCAACATTTCAAAGACAAACCAATTATTAAGGATTCAAGCCGCTCTCTTCGTTCTCTATGGTTTGTCGATTACATCTTTGCATCCCACAATATCTGGCATGTCTTCGTCTTGATGGGTGCTTTCAGCCATTACACTGGTGTTTGTGAAATGTTCCGTAACATCCCACTAAACAAATGAATAACAAAATACACGTGTACATAAAATCAATACTCCACATATGCTACCTACAGTTGTATTAAACAGTTCATGTCTAAATCTTTATGCATTAAAATGATAGATCTATTTTATCCCAAGTTGTTTTGGGAGGGCTTCGAACCAACCGTTATTGGGTTGACATTTGTATGGCGAGAGTATTGACTTTCAAAGTTGCTGTTAACAGAGGTGGAATTGTAACCTTCAGATTCAGTCGCTGGTATCAGTAAAGTGGTTTCATCATCTTCGCTTGAATCAACTATTTTCCTTTTTCTAGCGACAACAGTGAGTAAGCAAATGATAACACCAATAACAACAAGTGCACCAATGATGAAACCGACACCAAGGGCAAGACCTGGAAGACTAACGTGATAATGTTGATGGCCGGACAACCAGTCAACTGATAATGGTTTATCAATCAAATAGACGCAAGTACGCTTATTCCCTGGAAGACACCCTTTCCTCAATATTTTAACACCATTTGTAGAGGATCCACTATCGATTTGTAACATTGCACCATCACTATCACTTATGTAAGAACAAGTCAAATTAACATCTTTATGAAGTGTAGAAACTGGCTCATCACCACATTCAAACAATTCAACTGATGACGAATTTTGTATGAAGTGAAGCTCGAGCATCTCTCTTAAGGAACTGTTTGACGTGAAAGGAGGTAACCTTGATAATGACTTTGATGATGGCAATAAAACAGAATAAGAGTTATTCGTCAGGATCTCTTGTAAATCTGGGAAGAATTGCAACATTTCCAAGAAGATATCAGCATCTGAATTTTCAAAGATATCAAGTAACTTAATGTCCAAATCTTGGGGAAAGAAAATCTGTTCCATTGGATGAATAACACCTTGATTAAAAAGAATATCATTATCTTTACCGAGTGTAAAATTGACTCCATTATATGTGAGCCTCAAGTCCGATTGCTCTTGCTTAGTGAAGTTGATGTAGACTTCATCGTCATTGAGATTTGTGAAGTTTTTGGAATCTTCAATGAAATCTGTATATAATAAACCTTCCAGTATAAAACCCTTCATTAAAGATTCAATAGCCGTCGAGTTTCTTTGCAAATAGTTCAAGGTCAAATAATAATCATCCCATGAATCAAAACATGGTAAAAACAAAGTATAGCCTTCATGATTATTTGCCAATTTTGTTAATTTCATATCGGATAACATCTTTAGTGACGTTGCGCATTGGAAAACTGCGGAATTAACAGAGGATAGAATATCACCAGGAGTTCTCAAATCTTCATCTGTGAGATAGATCAATGTCTTGCCCACTTTATAAGGGCCATCTTCAACCATTACATTATTATTAATGACTGTTGTTATTTCATCAACACCAAAGTTTTCCACTTTCAGTTTTTGGCATGAATCACCCATTTTTTTACTATTACAGAAATAGGTGTCATATAAAGTTTTTGTGTCGTTAAGATCATCAATTCCTTCATCAACAAAATGATACATGTTTGAGCCTTTCGATTGAATGAAGAATTGATTCGAATCCTGCGGATAAAAGATGGTTTGTTCAAGTGAGTTATTTGTTATTAATTCCGACAAATCTTGTAGTAGAAGTTCGTCGACGAATGCAGTTGCTTTCAAACCAACCAGAGTTTTCAAAGTGTTGAACTCAATTGAAGGAATCAGATCTGTAGAGTTGAAAAGATGTATAATAGAGCCATGGGCAAGGATATTAGATTGAGTTGAATGGATTGAGCCATTGATTTTGATAAATTCACCATGCTCCGTTGATGTAAAGGTGAGACTTTGATTCAATTGATTTTTAACTATCACTTCTTCAAACTGGCCACCAAATACACCATCTATTATCAAAGAATTGAAGATAAGATCTGAGTCCTGCTCAGCATACTTAGTTTTGAAATACTCCAATTGGTGTTCCTGGTATTCGCTAAACGAATCATCAATCGGCAGTAGAATGGTTTTACCTCTTAGAGATTTCAGCTTATCAGATTTCATCGAATTGATGATATCGGTGTTCGGTATGTTGGATACCGTTTTGTCCACAGAGCTCAACCCGTTCAGACATTTCTCGATGCCTTGCACGAACGAACCCTGCGAATCAGCATACAGATCAGGCTCGACAACAAGAATGCCATTGACGTGGGCTTCACCCCCTGCACCATGGAACAATACGGGCGATGCAATTGGTGTATCTCCTACCCCATCGGCGTTCCCGACGGTATTGTATAGATGGTAGCCGCGTAGCAGCGTTGTGTTTATGGGCTTGCTGATGATGTATTCGTTCAACTGCTGAAGACTGAAGTTGTTGTAGATCTTATCAATGCACAGATCATCGCCAGTGTCACCACCACAGTAAGCAGCTGCGAAAGCTGAGTTCACAGGCGCCACCAGCGTGATGTTCGTCTGTTGGTTCAGGTAAGGCACCAGCTGATTCCGCTGGAGCAGACGAAGGAAGTAGCTGAACTCGACGTCATTCGACAACACATCAATCACCGTCGTCGTCACTTGTTGCTGTGCCAATGCCGTTGTCATGAACACGGCGGCTATCACAAAAGAGAGCATTCTGGAGGCGCTAAGCAGTGGCTCAAAGCGGATGCTGCTACTATGACCCCAGACGATAGCGAGCGTGAAAGAAAGAGGAGCCGCCCTGTTTGCTTGCCGCGGTATGGCTTCTCTTTTGTGCTTGGTATGTCGCCCCGGATTTGTTGTTTATATATGAGCATAAGCGCGGTACCGCCGCGCGACGGTTGTGCTGGTGTCCGGGTGTTCACTGCTTGTATTTTTTCTAAGAAGGTAGAAGAGCTGGCTTGGGCATAAGTAAGAGAACAGTGAGTGAGAAGAACAGCGAGACAATGAGTGAGGTAACACAGCCTAATGAACCGCACACAGAGGAGACACCAGTCGCAGATACGTCGATGAACGGCAATGACGGCGTCAGTAGCACTGGCACTGGCAATGGCAGTGAGAGTGGTAATGGCCAGAGCGATGCTGCTAAGCTGCGCGAGCTACACTCTGAGCTGGCCAAGCAGGAGGAAGAGGCTACTGAGGACACGAATGACGTTGATGCACGCTCTATCTATGTTGGGTCTGTTGACTACGACTCCAGCCCCGAAGAACTACAAAAGCATTTCCAGTCTGCTGGTGTCATCAACAGAGTTACCATCCTGTTGAACAAGTTCACTGGCCAGCCAAAGGGGTTTGCGTACATCGAATTTGCTGAGCCGTCGTCAGTAACGCAGGCTCTGACACTCAACGACTCCGTGTTCAGAGGAAGAAATCTAAAAGTGTCGCCAAAGAGAACAAACATCCCAGGCTTCAATCGTGGTCGTGGTCGTGGCCGTGGCCGTGGGTTCAGAGGCCGTGGACGCGGACGTGGTAGATTTACCCCATATTGAACTGTCCGGTTTTTGCTTCTATTTATCTTACCATCTGATAACCATCGGTGTTTTGTACTCTTTTGCTCTATTGGCCTAATAAAAATCTCTAGCTTAAGATCTGGTTGTAGCTTTAATACCCACCTCGCTGGGTGTCCGGGTTCATGTGGTGTCCGGGTGTGTGTCCGGATGTTTACAAATTCGCGCAATCTTCCTTGAACCCCACAACTCGAAAAACAGACTACGATACATATGACTTACACTTAATATTATTCTTTCTTGTGTTACAAAAGAAGGGTAAAATGGACTACTACTCCTCTTTGGACCCTCGGTCTTTGTCTTCGACGCCTACTTTGTTTGAAATCATATCCTCAAATGAATTGTCATCTTTGCTATCACCTTCATTGAGATACATCATTGTTCATTATGCTCAACGGTATCCACGTCAATTATTAGCATTAGCGTTGAACTTTGATGAACTGAACTTGTTGCTAAGAGGGTCATTAGAGTGGTACTTCCTGCATAAATGGAACTCGACTTTTACGGATAAATTCTACGGTCTAAAACGTTCGAGCCAAATTAATGTTCAAGTTAATGACTCCAAAATCTTTGAGCTGATAGAGAAGAGACGTCGTTTGAGTACAACACAGATTATGGGCACGTTGTTCGGTAACGTTGGAGTAAGCTACATCAAAGAGAAGTTTGATGTAAAATATGAACAATTAAAAGCCAAAGTTTTACTTCGTCAGTTGAAAATCAGTGACTGGGAAAGCTTTTTGAAGATTTGGTTTGTTAAATTGTATCCTAAATTGAAAAAATTGATTAAAATTTTGAACCTGATTTGTCAACTGAACTATCTATCTGGAAGAAGTAAAAGTCCAACAATCATTGATTGGATTTTGAAGATTGACTATTCTCGTATAACTCAGTTTGATCATGACTTGCACAATAATAAAGAAACCACAAAACCAACTATCTCGAAGACAAGACCACCAAGTTTTGGTCAGAATTTATTGATGATCTGTACTCGTTATTATGAGCCGTTGCAATCCTTGGTATCCCAATTATCGACAACCATTTTCCCATTGGCAATTTTCCTGTTGAAATTCCTGGAATGGTGGAACTCTTCTGAGTTTGCATCGAAATTAACAAACCAAACATTCGATAAAGATATACCTCCACCAAAAAATCAAAAGTTGGCGCAAAACAGTGATAAATGTCCCATCTGCCTTGAGACCATTACAAACCATGCAGTTATCGAGACCGGTTATGTCTTTTGTTATCCGTGTATAACAAAATACCTGACCGATTCTGATATGAAGCATGGTGGAAGATGCCCATTGACAGGGCAGAAGTTACTTGGGTGTAAGTACGATCATACTCTAGGACAATGGAAGGTCGATGGTATCAGGAGGTTGATCATATAAACGTACATGGAGGTGTATAAGCAGTACATGTTTAGCAGTATATATCAACACAGACTTCAGAGCAACTGCGTGCGCGAGCAAACATCTGCAGCCGTTTGTTCAATAGCACTCGTATTACCGTGTATCAAGCTCGTAGTCTGTACGAGTTTATAAGTGTTTTCAGCATCTACCAGTTGTGTTTTCACCTCATCATTAGCCTTGTACTGTAGCTTGCTCACCAGAGAATTAACGTCTCTTAACGTTTGATAGTTGGGCGTCGTTTCACCATTTTTCAGTGCACCAATCAGCTGTAATGTTCTCTTTTGAAGGATTTCCAGGACTTCCTTGTTGTTATCAACAAGTTTTTGGCTCTTGGTCAGCTCTGTTGAATTTGGTTCTTTTAGAGCTAGCACGCTGTTAACAGCCTCTTCGCCGAGGTTCGATATGGTCTTCTTCAGCTCGTTCCCATGGATATCAAACACAGTGTAGTACTGGCCGTCTTTGGTCAATGATCTCTTCACACTAAACACCAAAATGACAGATACACCAAGCGACGACGCAAACATCTGCTGCACAGTTGATAGAGAGTCCAGTGAATCGTCCACAGCATATACACCAACAATTCCACCTTCGCCTGGATATATCTGTGCCATCAGCTCATCACGCTCAACAACATAGTCCATATCAATCAGAGACCCATCGTCCACCACTGGGACCTCAAAGCTGTTCAAGAGTTCGATCGAATTGGAATTAGAGCCCATTGAATGGCCTCGAAGTATGCCGAACCTCGACAGCCCACGCTGTACAGAGTCGGCGATGTTGAGTAGCACCACGGGGTTAACGATAACAGTGGCCATGTTCTTCTGAGGCTTTGTAAATGACTTTGAGTGTTCGCTGAAGAGGGGAGAAGCTACTTCCTCTATGTATATATGAGAGTGTGGGTAGATGTGTGCGAAAATTACCAGATGTGGACACACAGATCAAAGTGCTATAATTTGGTAATTGTAAACAAGACCGACTGACAACACTACTGAGACGAGTTCTGGTACAAGTCTCTTTGTTTCGACACTGCCATAAAAGGGTTATATCTGGCAAGAAGCGCTTCCCCCAGAAACCCCAGAAAAGCCCTAAACAGGTAATACACCCAATCGAGGTCGTGATCGGGTTTCCCCTCGAAAAAAGCTCCACCCATTCCTACTCATTGAGCTTGTTTAAGAGACCGTTAAGCAGAGTCCAGCACACACGAATCATGCCAGCTGTCCACAAAGTCGACCAGTTCATCGAGAGCTCTCTGCATCTACTCCAGCTATCGCCAGGAACAGTGAGTAGACAGTCCCTTCCTCCATGCTATGTACAAGTACTAACATCATGAAAAGACGAGGGTCTCCATCACATACGGTTCTCTCTCCAAGAAAGCTGAAAAAGCTCACAAAGTAAGCAAGAAACCAGGCGTTGCAGAGTCGTTTGTCTCTTTCAAAGTCTACGATCCAACCTCAGGAACTCTGTACAAACTCACAACACATAAAGCCAAAGAGCTATCTCGTGTATTGACGGCTCTTGGTCCTCATGGTGTCCAAGTTGTGAAGCCTGTGAAGGCAACAAAGGGAACAGACGATGACACCGAACCAGTAACAGACACGACTACAGCGCAAATGAGGGGCTTCTCCTCGGTGCTTGCTAATGCCGAAATTGAGGAAGAGGTTATCGAATCGAAGGAAGAACCAAAAGCCGAAGTTAAAAAGGAAACTGCTAAAAAGGGTAAAAAGAAGAAAGCTAAACGTTGAGTACATACGTAATATATACAAAGACTGTACATTTCATTGTAAAGTGGGGTATTATTAGATGTCGTTTGACTATGGAAAGATGGTGTGCGGACAGCATGCAAATTAACGAGAGAGATCCTATCATTTCTTACTTCTCTTCTTGTTTTTCTTCTTCTTCTTCTTATTCTTAGTAGCCGTACCTTTTGGTTTGGAAGGACCTTGCGGTTCCGGTGAAGACTCGGTACTATTCTCAATAGACCCACTAGTATCAACATCAGCTTCAACACCGGTATCATGAACATTAGAAGTTTGTTGAACAGCTGGGATTATATTGTTAGTTAAAGTAAATGGACTTTGTTCGTTGTTTTGAAGATCAAAAGTAGAAGAGCGACGTTCATACAATCCTTCATCAATCTCTGTTGACAACGGTGTCCCATGCTGTGCTTCTTCTTTCAACTCATCTGTATAACTTGGTGGATTACTAACAACATTTGATGGTTTCGTTGGTACATTAGTTGAAGTAGAAGCTTCACCGCCCCTGCTTAGAAGACCAGGAGGTCCAAAGAAAGTCTCCTCTTCAGAGGGGTAATTTGGAGGAAGCTCTTCACCTTTGTCCAACACTTTATCAGTGGCAATCTCTTTACCATAAGCAGGTGGGACACCAATGGTGCCGAAAACTGGCCCGAATCCCCATTTCTTGACATTGGCTTCAATAAAGACAAATCCTAGTTGTCCAACATTCACAGATAGCTTAGCTGAGCCTTTAGATCCAACTATTGGATACATATCAAACTTGACATTGTGTGCTGCTTCTACGATTTTTTTTCCATTATGTGTGAAGAAAATGGTTCCCGAACGAGGTCTGAATCCACAGCCAATGACATCTCCTTCTATGAGTTTATCCCAAATAGATGGTGAATAGAAAGGCTGATTAACACGAACGGTACCGTCAGACTCATATGCAATAGAGTAACGATTATGACCCGGAAGTCTGAACAATGGATACGGTTTTGTAGCCAATCCGACACTTACTAGTGAGTCACTACCCATCTCAAAAAGTTTGACTTCGAAATAAACAACGTCATTCTCTTTAACAGGTACTGGGAAGTTCAAAATCGCACTGTTTGTAGTATCTGAAGAGAAGTGAACGTCCAGCTTATCCTGGATCGCCACTTCTGGTAATGATGAGCTCTGCTCCAAACCCGGCTCAAAGTAATAGGCCTGGATACCACGGTCCGTGATGTGGTTCTGTTCAGTGTCAGTCAATGTCGAGCCTAATGGTTTGGCATCTGGTGGGAAATCTTCCTGGAACTGTTTGGCAGTGAGGTAGTTATCTCTTTCCTCCTGAGTCATCTTAGGTAGAGCGTCCTCTTCCTCATTACGCATTCTTTCAACATCGTCAAACTCGCCGGGAATGTTGAAAGAGGAGCCTAGGAAGATGGCACCATTCGTATTGAAGAAAGAGAAGTACAGTGTCAACAGAAGAAGAGCAACAAAGAGCACACCGAGCCCTGAGCTCAACGCAATGATCAATGGCAGGTTGAAGTCATCAAGGTCATCAAGAAGTTCCTTAACGTGCTCTAGCGACACAATAGATTGCGATATCATTCCAACTATTTGTGGAAACGGGTTGTATGCTGACCTGTGTTTACCACCGATAAGTGTCGATGTTGCAGAGCTGAATATGACGTGGATTTAAGCAGCGTGTACTGGTACGAATCGATCGTGTGTGGAGAATGTAACACCTATTGAGGCAACGGGTGAATGACGCGTGGTTCTGTTTAGACCAGCAAAGCTTGTAGGGCCAAAGAGGTGCTCAACGTGTAGCTTTCACAGGGACAGTGAACTACCTCTAATAAACGGAAACGTTATCCGAGATGGGTTCCTAGTAGGAGAAGGGTACTAAAGAGAAGAGAATCGGCTGAGCTTTTTCGCTCTCAAGTTTAGATAGAGCACCGATTACATAATCCACTTCATTGTGATTACATAAGCATTCGCTTTGGGCGTCTTCTACAAGTTGATACGTGATAAATACTTAGATATTCATAGAACTAATCACTATCATTGTCGATGTTCATCGAGTTGCGTCTGACGACCTCCTTCGCATCGTTTGCGAGATCATCAAAGTCGTCGGTGTCGCTATCGTACTCATGTGATATGGTAGACCACTCGATGTAGTAGTCACGGATGTGTTTCTTCGAGCTCTTGAGGAATAGTGGGTCGAAGGGGAAGTATCCTTCCAAGTCAACAAACTGCTGCTTGGCCAAGTTCAGTCTGGAGTTAGTCATGTTGAAAGAAGAGGATGAGCCGTTACCGGTGTTCTTGGTACCAGAAATACCTTTGAGTCTCTCGTTCTTATTCTTCTGAATAATGGAGAAGCAGTAAGCAACGTTTTCCTCCTGGGCAATCTTGGCAAACATGAGCACAACGTTTTCATTGCAGAACTTGAGTGGGTTGAATCTAGTGAGCAGCATTCTTTGGAAGAACTTGTCCAATCCAAGAACCCACTCATCATCTTCATTCTTGAGCATCGAGTGACGGAAGCAGAACACATACAGCAAGACCTGGAATGTCGAGTAGAACATTTTGAAACGGTCCATGTTGACTCCGTCAGTGATTTCAACCTCACGCTCTTCAACGTAACGGTTCAACCAACTGATCAAATAACTTAAAACAAACACAATTTGGGACGTTTGTAGCATCTGTGCTCTTGAAAGGTAAGAACTGAGATACTGCAATGCCTTAATACGTTTTTCAATGCTTTCATCTTGTGCGAAACATAAATCGATCAACGTAACCAAGAATGAATCCATGAATTCCGGTTTTTGTTGAGTGTAAAGGAACATAATGAATTGTGTAGACTTTGTGTAGTAAGTTGGAAGGATATGAGACTTGAACAAGGAAGTCAACGTGTTATACAGAACAACTGCTTTTTCCTCATCCTCGTCATCATCATCGTTGTGCTTCTCAATGGCATTGACACTTTGTAGATTGTCAAACACTATTGACAAAATGGAATCCAACTTCTCAGAGAGATCAACAATGTTAGCAGTTTGAATGTTCTGCTCATTGATGTTCTCTTCCTCTTCTCCATCGAATTCATCATCACTGTCCTGATCTCCATCATCACTCATAAGAGCAGCGTCGTCTCCATCTCCATCTTCATCACCACCTTGTGTGTCATCAGCAAAACGTACTTTACGTGTAGATTTGGTGTCATCCCCATTCTCCTCTTCATCATTATCGCTGTCATCACTGGAGTCATCCATGTCTTCATCGTCATCAATGTCGTCCAAGTCAGAATCGTCATCGATCTCATCCAATTCATTCTGTAATTCAACATCAATTTGAATAGAACGTTCAATAATCAAAGACCATATACTGAATCTCAACTCAGGGCAGTACTCATTCAGTTTCAGCAAGTTGGAAACGTAATTGATGATTTCGTACTTAGGGCTATGCTTGTTAGGGAATCCCCTCACGAGCTGCTTGTTAAGAGAATGCACGGAAGTTGGGATGATAGAAATGAAATAACGAAGGAGTTCATGATGGTATTGTGTCTTTGTGGATGCTAATGTGAACTGGTCAATCAAGATTGATGAGATCTCTGACCACCACTTGGGTAAGTATGAACAGAGTGTGACTATAAACTTCTTGAATACCAGGATCACAGAGTGTTCTAAGGTCCACCATTTGTTATAGTTGATAATGGCGAAGATGATATTATTGGAAAGCTTTGACTCGAGTTTGGAAATGTTGTTCGTAAGGGTCATAAGAATAGTGCTGAGATGCTGTGGAGTGATATGTTCTGGATGTGACTTGGGTAGTGAGATTTGGTCAGCTAAAGTATCAAGTTGAACGCTGTTGTTCTGGAGAAGGTTAATGTTAGTACTCTTTTCTTTCACTTGTTCCAATCGATAATCGACAAAAATAGAAGTTCGGTAAAAAAGTAATAACTCACGTTATCCAGTGCCTCCAGCGCGGCTTTGATGTAAGACGTATACACCTTCTTATGGAAGTCCTGTGTGTCCTTCCCGACCTTGGGCTCTTCATTAGTGTTAGATGCTGATGTTTCCTTGGGCGTGCTGACTTTGCGTTTCTTCGAGGCTGCAACGGCCTCCTCTTCCTCGTCTCTCTGTCGCTTGAAATGGTCTTTCTTGTGATCTATCGACATCATCTTCTAGAATTCCCGTTCTCTAATGGTATCTCGTATCCTGCGGGCCATATAACCGATGTGGGCCAAGTATCGTGGGTAATCGTGAAGCAGAAAGAAATCAAAAGGGCTTAGTGTGTGCTGTTGGGTCAAGGAAAGATGTCCTCAGATAAGGGTCGTTCTAAGTAGCACCACTTTTAGATTGCTGACGTGAGTGCCTGATGGGAAACACTAAAAGAGGGAAGAGCCCCATGAAAATTTAATTAAAATTCTCATCTGGGTTACGTAAGCGCAGGCTCCAAAGTGTGGCCTTAACGACCATCTCGAAACATCCAGCGAGCAGTTAATCCCCACCCCGCGATTGATTAGCCCTTTTCGTATCGTTTCTCTCGCTATTCCTCTTCTGGCATACACATACAATGGACACTGTGTGGGAAGTTGCCCACGATGTGTGGCCAGCTGCGCCGAAATTCCTGCCTGTGGATTACCCAGACCTCACTGGGAAGTATGCCCTCATCACAGGGTGCTCAGCAGGTATTGGATATGAGTCTGCGAAGCTGCTCTTGTCTAAGAATGCCACAGTTGTCATGGTCAATAGAAATAGGTCTAAGACAGAATCCATCATTGCAAAGCTGAAGCACGAGCTTGTTGAGGCTTTCCCAGAACTCACATCAGATATTCTTGACGGGCGTATCGTAGCGAAGTACCTTGACCTCTCAGACTTGACCACCATTAAAGAAGGCATCTCCGGTCTTGAGAAGCAGGTTCCGAGACTCGACATCACCATTCTGAATGCTGGTGTTATGCTTCCAGGTGTGGGGTCTCTTTCCAAACAAGGCTATGAGCTCCAGTTTGGTATAAACGTCGTGGGACACCATCTGCTTCTGAAACTCCTCCATCCACTCATCATCAAGGCAGATAGCCCTAGAGTCATTACACTCTCTTCACTCGCACACAGAGGATCTCCTGCAAACGGCGGGCTCACCTGGGACTTTAAAGAGCTCGACGCTACTTCGTCCAGACTCTCGATTTCTTATGGCCAGTCCAAGACCGCTTGTCTATACCAGGCGTACATCTACGGCCTACAGAACAGGGCTCATGGAGTGATTGCTCTCCCAGTGCACCCGGGCCTTCTCCAGTCCGAGCTCTGGAGAAGCATGCCGGTGATTTTCCAGAAGGTCGCTGCTTTCACCGGCTGGAAGACCATCTACGGTGCTTACACAGAGATGTTTGCAGCTCTGAGCCCTTCCATCACACTAGATAACTCCGGACAGTATATTGGCCCGTGGGGTGAGTTCAGACCCATCAGAGCCGACATAGAGCAAGGCTGCACAGACGGAACCGCTCAAAAACTGTGGGACTACCTTGACAACGCAGTTGCGGAGTACCTTTGAGACACTTTAAACCACCACTTCTCTTTATAACGTTTGTGTAGAAGCACCTGTTGCTATGGTAACCCCGAGTCGCGGCATCGCGCTTTCGCGATCTGGCGCTGCGTGTAGCAGGGAAATGTAAACAACAGGATGTGAGCTCTCGATCAACAACATCACTGGAGCGATAGCCTACCTTTGACCACGGCGCTTAGAGATCCAGTTCGGCTCTGTCTATAAAGGGTGACATTCACAACACCTGTGTGAAAAAGCGAACAAAGCGCCTCATCTGAAGACCCCTTTTCAACGCACTTCCTCCAAGGCTCATACATCCCAGTAAGGATCCTACTAGCAGAAATGGACTACTCTCCCTCCCCAAACAGAGTCAAGCCCCAGTACACCTTCCTCGACAACTCCATCGAGGTGGGCCGCTCGGAGAAACCTTTCAAGAGCTCCCCTTTGAAGAACGTGTCTCTGGCTGCTAACAGAGAGAGCGACCTCAACGACATGCAGAAGAAGTTCTACAACAAATACTCTGAGTTGAAGCCACAGGGCTACACATCTTTGAAGGCGTCGAAGTCTGCGTCCAATGATACGACAGACAGACTCTTCAAACCGCTGGGAACGAAAGTGCCGGTTGACGATGATGTGAAGATCAGCTCCAATATGGTTGAAAAGATCATCAGAGAGAATGAGAGACTCAAACACGATAAAGACTTGGTCCAGACATTCGCCAAAGGGTTGAAGGAGAAGCTTCTCAAGTACAAACAGCTCAACGACACATTGAAGGCTGAACTAGATCAAGCTCAAGAGGCAAATGCTGCTATTGAAGAGAGATCGAACATTTGGAAGGCCAACTACGAAAAGCTTCAGGCCAAGTACAAAGGCCTGGAAAGCTCGCTCCAAAAGACTCACAGCACAGATCCGCAATCCAACAACACGCAAGACATATTCGGTGGTCTTGGCTCCAACGAAAGTCAAAAGCCAAGTGAACCAAAGACAACAAAAGTGGACTCCTTGACAACAGGGGGAATGGAAAGTGTTGACTCAAGAATAAAGTTCTTGGAAAGCACGATCTCTGATAACGGAGAAGAACTCGGTACTTTGAAGAGTGAAATTGAGTTTTTGAAGAAATTGATGACGCAAATGCGCAATGAAGAGAAGAAGACAGACACAATCCAACAATCTGTTACTGAGGAAGACCACTCTCCAGTTATGAAGGAAGATGAATGGATCGTCAGAGAGACGTTCGAGCTTAATCAACTACAAACTGAGGTTATGGAACTGCATAAGAAGTTGGAAATGAGAGAGGATAATATGAGAAAGAAGAGTGAATTGAAGAGACAACTTCTGGAGTTAAGCATGCAATTGGAACGTGCAGATGAACCTTCAAAGAAAACCAAGTCCTCTTCACCAAGCTCGCGGAAGGCTTCAGAGGTACAGTCAACCACAACCACACCGCACCAAAGTGGTACTCATTCCCATGAAGGAGAACACGGCAAAGTGTTTGATTCCAGTTGTGGACGCTGTATGAAGACTAGAAATGGCCAGGACTCGCCTACTCCTCAGGGCACGGAAGAACCCAAGCATTTCCACATCAACGGTGTTAAGTGGTACTGAATATATCTACTTCAACTCAATCTACGATTCATGTTTAGCGTAATAGTGTAGTACAACAGCTACTAACAATGGGCCCACTAGTAAATGGAACTACTCTATACTGTATCAGGCCACCGGAGATCCGGGGTATACCCGGATCTTACCTGATTGGGACAGATTGCACCACACAACAACAGTCGTATACGGTACAATCAAAGCCGCGAACTCGTTTAAGATCGCGGTAAAAAAAAGCCTAAACGACAATCAACAAATTCTCTTCATATAAACAGCAGTCCCTCCCTCTACAGCCGCCCAATCCCCTTTCTTCACCGGAATCTTCGCTACCCATCATGGCCACCGTTCTGCAGTCGCTGAGCCAGAACTTGTCGTCGTTCGAGAGCCCGGCGCTCCACTCGCTACACGCTTCCGTTCCCGCTGTGAAGGAAGCACTACTTTCCCTCTCATGGTGGCAGGTCACCTTTACTTTGATCGCCCTCGTGCTTGTGTGGGACCAGATTGCGTACCAGGTCAACAAGGGCAACATCGCCGGCCCGGCCTGGAAGATGTGGCCCATCATTGGGCCCTTCATGGAGTCGTTGGACCCGAAGTTTGAAGAGTATGTTGCCAAATGGGCCTCTGGCCCACTGTCGTGTGTGTCTGTGTTCCACAAGTTTGTGGTCATTGCCAGTGACAGAGACCTTGCTAGAAAGATTTTCCAGTCTCCAAAGTACGTCAAGCCGTGTGTTGTTGACGTTGCCATCAAGATTCTCAGACCAACGAACTGGGTCTTCCTCGACGGTAAGGAACACATTGACTACAGAAAGGGTCTGAACGGTCTCTTCACGAGATCTGCGCTCGCTGAGTACGTCCCTTCGCTCGAGGACGTCATGGACGAGTACTTGGAGCACTTTAGAGAGATCACCAAGGACGGCCCAATTGTGTTCTTCCCGGAGTTCAGAGAAATGATGTGTGCTTTGTCTCTGAAGGCCTTCTGCGGTGACTACATCTCCAAGGAACAGATCAAGAAGATCGCCGATGACTACTACTTGGTTACTGCTGCTTTGGAACTGGTTAACTTCCCAATCATCTTACCTTATACCAAGACCTGGTATGGTAAGAGAACTGCTGACATGACTATGAACATTTTCGCTCAGTGCTCTGCTGAGGCTAAGAAGCACATTAGAGCAGGTGGTAAGACCACCTGTGTGATGGACTCTTGGATCAAGGTCATGGAAGACGCCAAGAAGGAGAAAGAGGCCAACCCAGAGAAGAAACTCTCTGTGCGTGAGTTCTCTGATAAGGAGATTTCCGAGGCCGTCTTCACTTTCTTGTTTGCTTCTCAGGATGCTTCTTCCTCATTGGCTTGTTGGTTGTTCCAGATCGTTGCTGACCGTCCAGATGTTGCTGCTAAGATCAGAGAAGAGCAGCTGGCTGTTCGTGGTGGCGACCCTAACGTGCCATTGACCATGGACCTTATTGACCAGATGACTTACACAAATATGGTTGTCAAGGAAACTTTGCGTTACAGACCTCCAGTTCTCATGGTCCCTTATGTTGTCAAGGAATCGTTCGAAGTCAGTAACGGCTACTCTCCTCCAAAGGGATCCATGCTGATTCCAACTTTGTACCCAGCTCTCCACGACCCAGAAGTTTACGAAAACCCAGATGAGTTCATCCCAGAGCGTTGGGTTGAGGGTTCTCCAGCCAATGAGGCCAAGAAGAACTGGTTGGTCTTCGGTACCGGTCCACACGTTTGCATTGGTCAGACCTATGTCTACTCCACTTTCACCGGTTTGCTCGGTAAGGCTGTTTTATTCAATGACATGAACCACAAGGTCACAGAGCTTTCTGAGGAGATCAAGGTCTTTGCTACTATTTTCCCAAAGGATGATGTCATTCTTGGTTTCAAGAGCAGAGACCCACTCGCACCAACAGAAATCCCAGCTTCTGCTTAAGCTTCATTCTGTCATAAGACACTACTTTTAACGAACTATAACCTGTCATTTACTCATCTGTCCACCTGAACATTGTCCATCTTGCGTATTGCTTTCATGCATGTCTATTTGACAACTGGTGTTTTCTTCTCTTTCTCACTCTACCTATGCGTTTTTTTGTAATAACGGGAGTGATTCCTTTATTTATTGATCAAGGGGCCACTGTTAGCTTTTTTATATATGATATATGGTGGTTTAACTACACGGTACTTTAATTCATAACATTTGTTTTTCATTTTAGGCTCTTGTAGTTCTTACAACTTCAATGCAGAGGTGCCCTGTTGCACCTTATCTTTCTTCACATTACCGGCAACGTCTCTCTTTAAGCCCTTACTATCAATGACTGTGACGTTCTTAGCCTTAGACAGCGTATCAATGACACCCTGCTTCTTGGATTTCTTCTTGGAAGCATCCCTCTCGTATGCGTCTCTGGCTCTCTTTCTCTTGTTGGCTCTTCTCATTCTCTGCTTGTCCTCTCTCGACAGCTCGTCCCTGGCAAACACTGTACCGGACTTGAGCTGAATCTCGTTAGAATTAGAAGAGTTGTTGGCTTTGTAGATCTCCTGTGGAGCCAACGTAGACGCAGACGACTGTGTCAGTGGCTGAGCATCCTCCATTGTAATAGAAGCAGTGTTGACTTTGATGTCGATGGCTTTCTGGGCGGGCTTTGGGATGAAGTGTGCCGAGCTGAGGGCATCAAGCTTATACGAGAGCGCCTTGAACATCTCTTTGATCTCGTCGTGCGATTTCTGGAGCTCTTCAGACACAGCAGTCTCAGCAGAGTTCTCGCCCTTATACTCCTCTTCGTACATCTCAGCAAGAGACTTTGAAGACTTCTGGTCGCTGAGCTCGAACGACGATGAGGACTTGAAATTTGTGACGTCTGTGATAACTCTTCTGGGGAGGTCGTCGAAGTTTCCCTCTTTGATTCTTCTTCTGATCATCTCTTCCAGCGACTCTGTGACCTCTCTCGTTATCACCGGAACCGGCTTAGCAGTACGCTCAAACTCCAGCTCCTCCTCTAAGAGTGCGTCCTGTGGTCTGTCCTTGGCCTTGGCCTCACCCTTCATGGCCCACTTCTTCTCAGCAATGGCTTCTTTCTCCAGCTTAGCAATCTCCTTCTGGATATCCATCTGCTGGCGCTCAAAGCTCGAGAGGTTCTTCTGTTGGGGTTGTTCGTTTGTGTCTTCATCGGCAAAGAGGTCCATCATCGCGGACTTGATGCCCTCGTCGTACTCGTCCTCCTCTACGGGTGGCTTCTCTTTCTTCTGCTTCTTCTTGGTGTCTTTCTTCCCGCTTGGAACAGCGAAGAAGTCGGCGTACGTAGCGTCTTCCCCTTCAGAGTCTTCCAGCTCGCCAAAGTAGTCGATACCGTCGTCCTCGTCCTGGTTCTCCTCCTGTGCGAGAGTCTGCTTGTTGAAGTCGTCGATGGAGAAGAAGTCGTCGTTGAGGCCGAACTTGTCCTTCTTGATTGGCTTTGTGGTCTCTTGGCTCTGTTCCTCTTCAACATCCTCGTCTTTGTCATCTTCAGAATCCTCGTCCTCATCAACATAGTCGTCCACAAGATCACCGTCGAGCTCCATGTCGTCTTCAGAGTCTCCATCCTTCTCAGAGACTTCCTCATCAGATGCTTCATCAGAGACTTCATCGACTTCATCAGAGTCCTCATCAGAGTCCTCAAAGACTTCCTTACTTCCAGACCCGCCTCTCAGGGCCGGTATCTGCTCAAACAGCAGCTCCTCAGTCACGGAGTCCAGCACGAGCTTCGCCTGGGCCCACACCTGCGACGCATCGAGCCCTTCCACGTATATCTCATCGAGCACTGAGTTGCGCTTGGTGATGGGATCAAACAGGCCCTTCACGAGCCTCAGCACCTCCGCCGGGTCCACGGAGCCGTCCATCAAGCAGCCGGGATTGGCCTGTAGCGTCTCGATGATTGAGGCCATTTCTTGTGGTCTGTAGGGAAATAGCTGTGCTTTCCTTTAGTCCCCGTGCTGTTAGCGATGAGCTCTATCTAAAAAAATTTGAGGATGAAAATGGTACGCGCACGCCGTTCGCGCATGGGCTCTAATAGTGGCGATACAAGGTAGTAAGGGCGGTGGTTCTCGCTGATTGTGGTGGTTTGGTCTACATGGTGGTATATATAGTGGTATATAGAGGTTCTCGGGTGGTGTGGGGCGTTCCAGCACGCTTTTGCGCGGGTTACAGGCGCTGGCTAGTGCAGCGAGAGGAAGTGGAATTCTAGTATGGTATTCAGTAGATAATGGCAGCAGCTGTTCCCACAACAGAGAAGACGGCTGCGACGACGATGGTGACCCAGCACTGGAGCTTCTCACGCGGGGTCACCGTGTCCTTGCAGATGTGCAAGTAGAACATTGCTGGGAGGATCAGGCACAGCAGAAAGCACAGGCCGGCGCCCATGAATGCGATGATCTTGTCGAATGCTGGGAAGACGATGGCGATGATGACGAAGAGAGAGTTGACGACGACCCTGTTAACGATGCGGACGGCGTATCTCCACGTGTAGGCGAAGCCCTTGTAGTCGTCGACGTCGTGGGTGCCTGCGATCATGTCGAGGATGGAGATGATCGGTCTGGCGTTCAGCGGTGTCTTCGACAGAGGCACCGTCGCCATGAACGCACAGATGAGGAAGTACACCGCTGGTGGGTAGCCCTTGGTGAGCAGCACGCTTCTGGTGATCTCGTCCTTGACGTTCGCACCGAACATGAGGAACCCGATGACCGCCATCGCCATGTCGGTGACGAACGTGATGGAGTACGTCACCTTGAGGCAGTCCTGGAACTTGTACGGGTGTCGCATGTCCACCTTCAGGTTCGGGAAGATGGCGTGCCCGCCGAACGGGGCCATGAGGATGCCAATGGCGATCAGGGCGTCGGCGACCGTGCTGGGTAGCATGTTGGTGGGTGCGAACTCGATGAGCGACCCGGGCGTCGTCTGCTTCCACAGCCCAGAGGCCAGGATCACGAGCACGACGCTGATCGTGCACGAGATGCCGGCCAGGCTGATGACGCTCAGCACGTTCAGCGGGAGGAACGAGGGCGGCGTCAGCACGAGGAACGCAATGAGCTTGAAGTGGTTGACGGAGATCTCCGGGTAGAGCGCGTTCAGCGAGTCTGCGAACAGCACAATCAGCGACACGCCCGAGGCCATGAGGTCCATCGAGAACAGCAGCGAGATGAGCGCCCTCCCCTTGGGCCCGAACGTCACGTGTGCGAGGTCCGAGTACGTCATCAGCGTCGGGTCCGTGTCCATGCACCGGGACAGCAGCTCAGCGGAGTGGTACGTTAGCAGCGCACACAGCGTGAGGGCCGGGACGCCAAAGAGCCAGCCGGCGTGGCTGAAGCCCAGGGGCAGCGCCAGCAGGCCGATGCCGATGAGCACGTTCACGCTGTTGAAGATGGTCTGCGGAGCGGTGGACTGGCCGGCGATGACGGTGACGAGCTTGCCACGGGCCTCGACCTTCTTGACGGTGAGCGACGCGGCGTCGGTGAAGTCTGCGAAGGTGTCGGCGTTCTGGGTGGCCCCGTACGAGTACACAGAGGGGGACCTGAACGAGTGGGCGATGGAGGCGTCGTCGATGGCGTCGTCGTAGTTCTCGTCGACCACGCTCTCGCGGCTGGGTCTCGGTCTGAGGAAGTCGAAGTCGCCCCGGTGCAGCACCGTCGAGAGCCGCTGCCCGTTGAAGGAGGGAGCGAGCGTGTCCTTGTCGTAGAGCTCGTCGTCGTCCCGGAAGTACGATCTCGAGTGCTGCGTGAACGGCTCGATCGCCTTGAACGACTGGGCCCTGCTGTAGGAGGAGGCGAACCGCGAGATCGAGTTCACGCCCCTGAAGGAGCCGATGGGGTTGTTGAGGAAGGACTCACGCCGGGCCAGCACCGAGTTGGGCGTGCGCTCGACGGGGATCGAGATGAAGTGTCTCTGTGGCGAGCTGGGCGAGTCTGGCATGCTATCTCCGCGTGTTGTGTCCGGTGTCGGGTGTGGGTTCCCGTATACAGCTTATAGCGTGTGTACAGAGCACAGTGGTGAACAGACACCGAGAAGAGGTGCCCTTTTATGGTGATCAGCATGGCTGCTTCGCTTATCAACACCGCGAAAGGTAAACACGGTACGCGCAACAGCGCCGTCTACGGTGGAATGAGAGAATAGTATAAATAAGACTCAGTCGGCGTTTCTGTGCTTGGCCTCGCGCACGAGCTTGTCCCAGTTGGACGCGACGAACACCGTGTAGAGCTGGCCGCACGCGATGCTCACGAGCCCGACGATGATCCCGAGCCACAGCCCTTTGAGGCCCATGTTGAGGTGGAACGTGAACAGGTACGAGAACGGCAGCCCGACAACGTAGAACCCGAACAGCGTGATCTTGCCTCCTCTCTTCTGGTTGCCCTGGCCCCTCATGCACCCGGCAGAGCACGCGTTCACACAGTCGATGATGCCCATCACCCAGATCACCGGCATCGTCCGCAGCACCTCGTCGATGACGTCCGGGTCGCCCGTGAAGAAGGCGGTGATCTGGCGACGGAAGAAGAACATCACGAAGCTGTTGACGCAGCCGATGACCACGCCGAGGTTCATCGAGCCCTGGCAGCACACGCGGGCGTTCTTGGGCAGAGACGCCCCGACGTAGTTCGCAACACGCGTGGCCGTGGAGATGCTCACGCTGAAGGGGACCTGGTACGCGAGCGCACAGATGGAGCTGACGACGCTCTGCGCAGCCAATTGCGTTGTGCCCAGGTTGGAGGCGATGATGGTGATGATCTCGAAGCCCACGAACTCGGCCTCGACCATGATGACGCCCGGCAGCGCCAGCTCGATCATCTTGGCCCAGTTCTCGAACGCCTGCTGGATCTTGAAGTTGCGTGGCCAGCAGTGCAAGCACTCCTTGTTCCACAGGACGAACACGAGGAGCCCCAGGGGCATCAGCCAGTAGTTCATCATCACCGCTAGCGGAGCACCCTGGTACCCGAAGCCGAATCTCCACACCAGCAGGTAGTTCATCAGCGCATTGAACGGAGCACACACCAGCAGGACGTACGTGCTCGCGTGGAAAACACCCTGGCATTGTAGGAACCTCTTACCGCACTCGAACAGTATGAAGCCCGGCATGCCGAAGCTGACGATCTTGAGGTAGTTGGCAGCGATGCCGATGAGCTCTCCCTCTGGGACAAACAGCCTCAGCAGCGGAGCAGCGTACCATACCCAGATACACCCAATCGGTATGAAGCAGGTGATGGCGAACAGTGAGCATCGGATGAACTGCAGCCCAACAAGGTCGTACTTTTTGGCACCGTACGCCTGCGAACAGAGGGTATCTAGGCACGTGGTGAGCCCCTGGATAGCGGCAAAGCCCGTTATGTTAGCGGTCATGGACCCCAGCGTGATTCCTGCGAGGGGCTGCTTGCCAATGTGTCCCACAGAGAAGATGGATGCTAATGAGAGAGAGTTTTGTAGGAGGAACGTGATCACAAGAGGGGCCGAGGAGCGCGTGAGGCTCTTCATCTCGAACGGGACGGTGGTCTTGATCTGTCCCTTGATGAGGGCCTCCTCCCAGGTCTCGTTTATGAGATTCTCCTCGTCAGAGGGCATGTTCGACTGCGATGGTAGCAGATGGTTGTCCTGGAGCAACTCTCGTTCCTCCTCCAGCAGCTCGTGGGAGTCGCTGCGAGCGCTGTACGGAGGCATGGTCTCGTTCTGTATCAATGGCGTCGTCTCTGTGTACAGCTCCGGCTCCACCACCGCCTGTGAGTGCTCGCCCACCGTCGAGGGCTCACCTAAGGGCTCATGCTCTTCGCTGGGCTTGAAGAAGTCTGCGGGCACGTAGAGCCCGCCCTTTCCCTGTGAGCCGTACACCACCGACGCCCGGCGCGACGCTGTTGTGTGCTTGAACTTGTGCTCGGAGGAAGACATTCTTTTCTAACTAGAAGGGTCTTTCTGTGGTGTCTTTGTTGTATGTGGCTGCCTGCTTGTTTAGCTGAAAAGTTTCTTTTTGCACGGGCCACAATCGCCTGTCAAGCCGCGAAAACGCGAAACAAGCGCGAATGCGTTCTATTCGCGCACAATCGAGGGCGGGGACTACTCATGTCTAATGTAACGCTCTCTTCCATTGTTGTACTCACTTGTCGCTCACCTCGAACGCGACCTTTCTGACCTTGTGCTGCTCGAAGATCTCGTACGCGTGTGCGACCTCGCTCAGCGGCATCTCGGTGTCGATGAAGTCGTCGAACTTGTCAGCCACCTTCGTGAACACCTTGAAAGCGTCCTCGAAGATGGATCTGACTGGGCATCTGCCGAACTGCAGAGAGATGTTCTTCAGGTAGCACTCCAGGCCGTCCATCGGCAACGGCTCGTGGTGGTACCCAATGGAGGAGATGAACCCAGCAGAGCGAACACAGTCGAACCCGGTTCTCAGGGCAGCAGCATTACCGACAACCTCGAAGATAGCGTCCGCACCACGGCCGTTAGTCTTGGACTTGATGAAAGCCGGAACGTCGCTGACCTCGTTCAGGTTGATCGGGATCGCACCCAGCTTCTTAGCCTGCTGCAGTCTGCTCTCCACAGTGTCTGCAACGTACAGGTTGTTCACACCCATCTCCTTAGCAGCAGCAACACAGCACAGCCCCACAGGGCCCGCACCAATCTGCAGGATGGTGTCGCTGGCTATCCTCTCTTTGTTGTAGAGCACCTTTTTGAAGTAGTTGTTGACACAGAGCCAGCCAGTCGGGAAGATGTCCGACATCATCAGTGCGGTCTTTCTGTTCATGCCGTCTGGCAGGGGGAACAGACACGAGTCAGCGTACGGAACCAGCACGTACTCGGCCTGGCCACCGTCCAGTGCCCAAGTACCGAACACCCTGGACTCCACACAGCTCGAGCTCAGCCCGTCGTTGCAAGCCCAGCAGTCACCGCACTGGTTGCTAAAGGTACACAGCACATCGTCGCCCACTTTGAAGTTCTTCACACCGTCTCCTACAGCCACAACGGTGCCGTTGAACTCGTGGCCGGTGATGTAGCCTGCCTCTTTCGGAACAACATCTCCTCTGTACATGTGCAGCTCTGTTCCACACAATGCGGTGGCCTTGATTTGCAAAATGGCGTCCTTGGGAGAAGTGATCTTCGGAGTAGGCACAGTCGCGTACTCGATGTTGTGAGCACCTCTGAAGACGGAGGCCTTCATGGTCTCTGGGAGTGTACTGGAGTGTGGCATGGCTTGTGTTTGTGTATAAATTACACAGCGAGGACTACGAGAAAGGTGCACACGCAGCGGGTATTATATACTTCTTGAGGCTATGAGGAGGTGCGGAGATCTCTCCGGTATTGAAGTGACCACCCCGGATCCGTAGATTATCCCCCATTTTTAGGTGTAAATCTGCGCATTTTACCGTGCAGGGCAAACGCACACGGGCTAGCCGGGCCACTGGCCAAAAGTGGAGAGAGAGGTCCTTATTGTGGGCTGGGTGGGGGTTTTCCAGCCGCAACAAGGTGCCCGAAGCGGATTCACCCTCAAGCGCACATCCTTGGCCCAATGCGGTAATCAGTCTGGGGTAATGCGAATTTCGCAAAAATTTGCGCCAGTCTGCGCGAACACGCTCGATATGTGGCCCGCACCGCTTCATTACCTCGCGGAGTTTACACACAGCGGAGTTTGGAAATTTTTCACTTTCTCTACATATATGTGTATACCAGTCCTCTGATTAGCAATACCGATTATAGCAATGTCTACTGCACAGGCGAAACTGCTGTGTCTGCACGGGTTCCTCCAGAACGGCAAGGTGTTCTCTGAGAAGTCTTCTGGGCTGAGAAAGCTGCTGAAGAAGGCCAACGTCCAGATGGACTACATCGACGGGCCTGTTGTTCTGGAGAAGAAGGACCTGCCATTCGAGGTGGAGGACGACAAGTGGGACCAGATCGTGGAGACTGGCGTCAACAGAGCGTGGTTCTACCACTTCAACGACCCGAAGAAGCTCGATCTCACAGAGGCCATTAAGACCGTCGTCACACACATCAAGGAGAACGGGCCGTACGACGGCATCGTGGGCTTCTCGCAGGGCGCTGCTGTGTCGACCATCATCGTGAACACAATCAAGACGTACCCGGAGCTCGCTGGCATCCAGGACTACTTCAAGCTCGCTGTTGGGGTGTCTGCGTACAGTTTCACCGAGCCCAAGCCAGACGGCGCCGAGGGCGAGCTACAGGTCTCAGACAAGTTCGTCGAGGCCTTCACCGTTCCAGCGGACCCAGCCTTCACCACGAAGTCCGTGTTCATCTACGGTTGCAACGACAACACCGTCCCAGGCCCGAGATCGCAGTACCTCGCTGCGATGTACCCCGAGGAGCTGAAGGCCGAGTTCCCGCACGAGGGCGGGCACATGGTGCCGAACAAGAAGGACTTCCTCAGACCGGTCGTCGAGGAGATCACCAAGGCGCTCGCTTTGTAATAGACACTTGTAATTACACACTTGTAGTAGTGGCCCGGGCCCGGAGCGACCCGGGTGGCCCCGTGGTGTCCGGGTGTGCCTTCCCCCGGCCCGTTCCACAAATGTTTACGTCGCCAGCATCACCACCACCACAACAACCACACCAAACGCAACCAATGAACTTCGCCAAACTCGACAAGCAGATACCCCGCAAGCTCGTCGCCCGGCTGACGAGCTCTGCCCGCGACGAGGAGGCCCACTACCACTCGTACCAGCCCGTCGCCGGGAGCACGCTGGCGAAGACACCTCTCCAGAGGACCAGGAGCCGGACGGTGGACACGCTCCCGTCCTCAGAGTCAGTACAGAGCTTTGACACGCCTACGCCACTGCCTACTCCTCCGCCCACGCCCCTGCCCACGCGCTGGCAGCGGGTCCGGGCCGTCTTCGTCAAGTACTCCAAGTTCATCGGCCCGGGCATCATGGTGTCGGTCTCCTACATGGACCCGGGCAACTACTCCACGGCCGTCGCTGCGGGCTCCGCCCACCAGTACAAACTGCTGTTCTCCGTGCTGCTGTCGAACGTGCTGGCCGTGTTCCTCCAGATCCTGTGTGCGAAGCTGGGTGCGGTGACGGGCCTGGACCTGGCCCAGAACTGCAGAGAGCACCTGCCCAAGAAGCTGAACCTGGTGGTGTACGGGCTCGCCGAGGTGGCGATCATCGCCACGGACCTCGCAGAGGTGATAGGCACGGCCATCTCGCTGAACATCCTCTTTGGGCTGCCCCTGCTCGTCGGCGTCGTGCTCACGATCGTCGACGTGCTGGTGGTGCTGATGGCCTACAAGCCGAACGGCGACATGAAGATCATCCGCATCTTCGAGGCGTTCGTGTCGCTGCTGGTTATCCTCACCGTCATCTGCTTTGCTGTCGAGCTGTTCACCGTGGACTTCTCGTTCCGAGACGTCGTGGCTGGCTTCCTCCCCTCGAGAGAGATCGCAGAGGGCGATGGGCTGTACCTGAGTCTGGCCATACTGGGTGCGACGGTGATGCCGCACTCGCTCTACCTGGGCAGTGGGCTGGTCCAGTCGAGGCTGAAGGAGTACGACGTCAACAACGGCAACTACAAGCCCGTGGAGATGGACGACGGCTACTCAGACTACAAGCCCAGCATGGAGGCCATCAACGAGACGATGCACTACACCATCGCAGAGCTGATAGTGTCGCTCTTCACGGTGGCCCTCTTCGTCAACTCCGCCATCCTCATCGTCGCCGGGTCCACGCTCAACGGCGAGAAGGACACTGACCTCTTCTCCATCCACCAGCTTCTGTCCGACCACCTGTCCAAGACTGCTGGCCTGATCTTCGTGCTCGCACTGCTCTTCTCTGGCCAGTCGGCCGGTATCGTCTGTACGCTGGCTGGCCAGATGGTGTCCGAGGGCTTTCTCCACTGGAGCTTACCACCGACTGTTAGAAGACTCATCACGAGATCCGTGGCCATCACCCCGTGTCTCGTGCTGGTGCTCGTCGCTGGCCGTTCGGGCTTGAGCGACGCCCTAAATGCGTCCCAAGTCGTCCTCTCTCTCTTACTGCCGTTTGTGTCTGCTCCGTTGATCTACTTCACAGCCTCCAAGAAGATCATGCGTGTTAGCTTGACCAACAAGCCCCACCAGGAATCCATTGGCTTGATGAATATGGGCGAGAGCAATCCAGTGGACGATTTCGAGGTTGAAGACGACGTCGAGGAGGAATTCAAGGACATGAGCAATAGCACGTTAACTAATATCGCTGCTGTTGGAATCTGGCTATTCATCACATGCCTGAACTTCTTCCTGATCTTCAGCTTCGCCATCGGTAAGGAGGTCTCTTTCTGATTCATATCTTTGCATACCCCTTTCATTGCATATTTTTTCTGATATATTGTTTGGTTTTTGAGCTCGTTTTGGTTGATACATCTATATTGAAATAGAACACAGACGTTGAATTGTCATCGTAGTAACACAAGAAGTTAGCTACCCCACACTGTACTATATGGTTTACGCGATATTACAGTGTAAATTAAAGTTCAGGATGTTTGTGTAATAATAGCTGTACATACTGTAAAAACTTTTCATTATTGCCGAAAGTTCTACAGCTGATTCTAATATCGTGGAGAGAGCACTTTATATTCATTCAACATGTTAAGCCAAAGAAGTTGTTGCAATATACCGGAAACATAAATCTACAGTTAAGAATTAGAAACTGCTCACAATAAACAATTACATATATTGGTCAATTCCAGTGAAATATATGAAGCACAATATGGTACGTCTTTCTCATGGCTCCAAGATGTCTTCAATCTCTTTCAGCATCTTCAGACCTGGAATGAACTCCTCCCATCTATCTTGAGCACTAACAGTCTCCATTCCACCGTTGAACTTCTCATCTAAGTAGGCATGGTATTCGCTCTTACCACCTTCCTCTTTGTATACAGACCAAGAGGCTTTGAAAGCACCACCAAGCGCACAGGCATTGGGGTTGTCAAAGCGCAAGTTCTGGCTGGCACCGAGCACTTCAGCGAACTTGCGAACAATGTGGATGTTCTTTGAGGCACCACCAACGAACACGGCCTTATTAGGTCTCTGGGAGAAGTTTATAGCCTTGATGGTTTTCTCATCAAACTCCAGGTCTTCGCATTGCGTATTAGCGGTCTTCTTTTGAACCGAGAGCATTGGAGAAGAACGAGCACGACAAGAGAGAGCTTGAGAGTGTAGAATGGACGGAACATCGGTCTCAACGTCCCAAGAGTCAACGACTTTGATTGAGCCATCAGTTCCAAGAGTAGCTCTGACGGTCTGCGCCTTTTTGTTTGGCACAATCTCACCCAATGGGAAGTAGACACCCAACTTGTGATCGTATGTGGTGGACTTGTCGAGAATCTCATCAAACAGAGTCCAGTCAGCGTGTGGTTTTCCATACTTGTCGTTTAGCACGTCTCTGACCTTCTCACGTGCCAGAGAACCGTTGCAGTAACAGATCATGCCCATATAAGCGTCTGGGATAGTCGGGTGGATGAACAAATGGTAGTTTGATGATGGAGCGTAGGTCTTGGTCACCAGAAGCACAGTTGTCGAAGTACCAAGAGAGATCAGCAGCTCGTCCTGGTTCAACGGTAGGGACAAGATGGTCGCCAGGTTATCACCGGTGAAGGAATAGACCTTACACTCTGGGGAAAAGCCGTACTTGTTAACCAAATATGGAGACACCGAGCCGATGTTCTTGTGTCCAACTGGCGTAACATCACCAAGCTTCTTCTTCAGGCTGTTCACAGCGTCGTCACGAGTGGCCTCGTCGCTAACACCGTCTTCGCTGTGCACTAAAGAGCACACTTGCAAGAGCTCGTCGGACCATTGCCTATTTGGGATATCGTACAAGTTCATGCCACAGGCATCGGCCTCTTCCAGGTCAGCGACTCTCCCGATAAACAGCGACGCCAGGAAACTCGACACCAGCGAGATCCTGTCTGTGTTAGCGTACTCGTGTGGCTTCTCCTTCGCAATCTTCCTAATCTGTGTTCCCGTGAATCTGTAGTGGGCCCTCGACCCGGTGATCTGGGCGAGCCTCTCTTTACCCCCAATGTACCCTTCAAACTCCCTGATCTCCGCTCCCGTCGAGTGGTCCTGCCAGTTGGGAGCAGTCTGGAGAGCAAAGCACTTCTCTGGCAGCATCTCCTTGAAAGTGGTGTCTTTCTCGCTCGCCAACGCTTCGTGGATGTGCGATGAGAGAAACACAGAGCCGTGTTGCTGGCACGAGCCAGAGATTCCCTTCACGGAACTGAAGTCGAACGAGGAGTCCCTCATCTGGGCGAGGATCGTGTCCAGAGCCTCGAGCCACATCGCAACAGGCGCAACAACAGAGCCCGTGGAAGCGTCTGTGTACACGCCTTTGGTGGTCTTATAGTGTGGCAGGTCCTTCTCGAACTCGATGGTGTACGAGCCCGTCACCTCCAGCTGCTCGTTGGTGACGAGCACCTTCAGCTGCTGCGTAGAGAGGTCGAGGCCGAGGAACGACATGGCTTGCTCTCTGTTAGTACGGTGATGTCGAGACGCAAAGGCGGGTCGAGACCTTATAAACACGGAACAATAGCACGTCCGGGGTTATTCCGTGGTTGCGAGAATCTCCGCGATGGCCCGATGCGGTGGCTGGAGGGGCCGCTTAGTCAGGGCTTTGCGGTTCCAGTGCTATTAGTACTACTAAGAGAGTGCTATATGGTGCTACGAGCCAATTGGCCAGAGTAACAGCGAAAAAGCCGGCGTTACCGGCGTCGATTACACGCTTTGTTGCGAGACATATATAGTGCCCACCATGAGCTACTCAAACTTGGGCACTTGCGGCTCGAGCCACTGGATCTTGTGCTTGTTATACTGTGGCCACGGAGGCACCACCACTACAAGCGTGAGCACAACACTAGCTGCGAACACGGCGATCAGCACGTCCAAACGTTGTGTTGCAAAGCCAGTTAGCGATGCTAGGACGGCTCCAGCAGAAAGCATATAAGTCGACAGTTTCTGCGTCTTTTTCTGTGATTCGAAGTCGATTGGGCCCTCGAGCTTGGCCTTGAGTGTGCTGACGATGTCGTCCATTTCCTTGATTGTGGTTTTCTGCGTTTTCCAGTTGCTATTGCTCTCTGTTAGTGCTGTGTTGGTCTTATCCGTTTGGCTTTCGTGGGTACGCTGGTGTCCGGGTTTCTGCCATATGCAGACGGGCCAGTATGCTTACTAGATATACCACCCATTCAGCAACTTGCTGGCTCTTTGTATGCTAGTAGTGTCTATTACCATCGTTATATACAGTTCGTACCACGGGTCACAGCTGGTCGATCGCCAGCAGCACCTCGTTTACCACTGGCCCCTTCTGACCGGTCTCGCCCTCTTGGCCCAATGCTTCACCGTATCTCTTGAATACGGCCTTGACTCTATCCATGGCGTTGTCACCTTCGACCATTCCGTGTCTGATAGCCCCGTCTCTGATAACATGGGCGAACTCACGCTCCCCATTTACAAGGAAGGCCAGGATCAGAGACTCAGTCAATAGTCCGGCCTGAGAAAACCCATGCTCGTTGTTCTTCTTGGAAAGCTTGGAAATCCAATCGTTGTAGATGTCTAGTGACTTGTCAGAGTCAAACACCGAGTAAGCCAGGATTTGGGCCCTGAGTGAGTCGACAGGCGTGTGTTCTGGTGGAATCATCGACTCGGCCAATTGCAAGTAGATCTGGCTCTTGTTTGCAACGGCCAAATAGCATGACAGTTGTGTCATAGTCTGCATATAAGAATCGACATTATATTTGTCATCGACAATGTACTCTGAGTACAGCTTCGACGCTTCTTGGAAGTCCTTGCGATACATGCCGTAGCACTTCAGTAAACTGCGTCTCAACGAAGTATAGACACCCGACGATGAGTTGGTGTATGGTTCCAATGACCTCACCATACTGGTGAATAACTCGTCATGGTCAATATCTGGCTTATCCAACAAATCTGCTTGTAGTGACAGCGGCATTTTGCTGTTCAAAGTATCCCATTTCTCTACTGTTGATGCACCCCACAGCTCATCGCTCACCTCAGTCTTCTTCGCCAAAAGCACCAAGAGACGCTCCAAAATAGCGAGGTCTTCATTCTTAAGTGGATTAGCAAGTTCCTTGTCCTTGAATGTGCTCCATATTAACACCAATTTCTCATCCGCAGGGCTCAAGTGGTCAATCTGCTGTAACGTCTCGATACCAAGTGTACCAACCAGTGCGAGCTCGTTCGCTCTGAGTGCTTCAAGCATGACGTGGGCCTTGATCTCTGGGTCAACAACATCCATGTTCTTCATGATCCACACAGCGTTCAGCAACCCACTCTTTCCAAGCTTGAAACCGTCTTCCTGTTCGCTGGGATCACCATACACTACCTTGTTCAAGACGCTCTTCAGCACTTGCTGAAGATCCTCTCTCTTCACAAGCATGTTCCCTTCACACCACTTCTCAAATATCTCCCACGACGAGTCGACTCTCCCCTTGTTCACCTGGATCACCTGATTGAGCGACTCAACTTCTAGAGCGGACCCCATCTTCGCTAGTGATCTCATGTGTTGGATCGCTAAGCTCGGGTCGTGCAAGAGCAGCTCCTTCAGCACAATGTTGTGTAGCTCAGCCTTGTGCACGTCTTCAATCTCAGCATTACCCTCCACAATCTTGAACACCTGGCCCACCGAGTCGATGTTCTCTCCAATCTCGGGATGTGTCAGAAGCTTCTTGAAGTCTATATGGGATGGCTTTGCGGTCTCACGAAGCCTCTGCAGGCTCTGCGAAAAAGACACCGTTGACTGTAGGCGAACGAGGTGCCTCTGGTTTACCCTGAGTGTTCTCAATCTGAGCATCTTAGCAGCTGGTTGGCTTTTTATTCAAAAGAAATGAAGAACTGACTGAGACATAAAGCTCATCGAAGCTCATCGCCTCGAGCACGGAAGCGCGAAAATTACCTCTTTTGGTTTTCCTCGGGCCTACAGCACCAATTGGTAATTTTAATAGACGCGGCTCCCCATTAGCATAACTTAAGGTGCCCCAATGTGTCCAGAACTGTCCAGAATGGTCATATTATGGAAATTCAAGGCCCAAAGGAGCGAGGCGGCGGACGTTTTCCTTGTGGAAATTACCTCTTTTGGACATCAATGGAGAGCCCCGAAACAAACGAGCATTGATGCATAAGTGATTAAATCATCTCCTCAGAGTGTTTCCACTTTGGTTTTTGAGGCAACCAGAAGGCATTCGATGCTAAACAAAGTCATGGTCTAAAACCTAGAGATGTACCATGCAGGAAGATAAACTACCAGGAAGTCAAGCACTTTGTTACTTGGGACGGGGACACAGACCTATAAACCTTAGTTACCTACATTTTGGTCCCAGTTTCCTGCTTATTGTTTCATGTCTTTGTGTTTTTAGTTATCATTTGTTTGGGAGTAGCCCTGAATTCAGTCTAACAAAGCAGAGCTTGAGCACACAGGAAAACCACCACCAATATAGTGGTAATTCAGAGAGGATGCTACAACATGTATTGAGACTTATCTTACTCTTTCACTTCAACAAAGACACTCGAGTATGAATCACTCCTATTTCTTGCACTCTCAATACCCTGCTAAGCTCTTTTAACTTCTACACACGATTGTTTAGTGCATGTAGTTTCGTGCGTTCCATAATATTTCCTCTTTTGGAACACCGTGCCATGAGCTCTTCATAGGTGATAAAAGAACTGTTTCAGAGTGTCACAGTATCACAGTGTCACAAAACTAAAACACATATATAGTAAGACGGGAGTCGCATAGTTCTATAGACTGTTTTGTTACTGTTTGATCCTAGCTCATTGTTTTCCATTGTCAACAAAAGGTTTCCACCATGATCTACTTTTGTTACGTCCTCTCGTTATTCGCCTCGTTGCATTTGGCTTTAGCAACAGACTTCTTCACATCCCTGGAGATCACCTCAGGTGGCGAGAGTGACTACCCAACGGACTTGTGGGATGTCACTCTTGGTTACGCTCTTCCACCTGACAAGAACCTCAACGGTAACAACTTCACCATCGACATGCCTTATGTCTATAAGATCGCTTTCGCCAAAGACGAAACTGTACTATACGCTTCTATTGATGGCAACAATGTCATTGCTTGTACTGCTACCCAGGGATCATACGTCATGGACCACTCTACTTTGCGATGCTACGCCTTGCCCTCTGCTCAAAACTACAACACCGTTGCCGGTTCTCTTTCCTTCCAAGTCACGTTTTCCAGTGGTGGCTCTTCTTGTGACGTTGAGATGGAAGCTGCAACGCAGTGGTCTGCTGGTGAGAACACAGTCACTTGGGGTGACCTCTCTACAACGGTCAATTTCGCTGCTGTTCCAGCCACCAACGGTGCCTTCTACGCTTCACACACGACTACTTTTGGCTCTGTTGAGCAGTACATGCTCTTTCCAGCGTGTGGTACATCTGGTTCTGTTACAGTCACTTATGGAGCCAGCGTTGTAGGCGAGGGATCAATCAGCTGTGACCTTGTTGAGGTTTTCATGTCCAGCGAGTTCAACGACTTCCTCTACCCACTAAACCACGACGACGGCTCTTCTGGTGCTTCTTTTGCGTCCAGCTGCGATGGTAACACGCTCACTATCTACTATCTCAACGTTCCTGAAGGATACCGTGTGTGGGCGACGGCTTTCCAGTACATATCAGAGTCCGGTGTATACTTGGAAAACGACATCGTCTACGACCTGACTTGTGAGTCGTCCTCTGTAAGCACTGAGGTTGTACAAGAGGTATTCATTACTTATGCTGATGCGTCTGCTTCTGCGATTCCAATGGAGATTACCACTGAGGGCTGGACTGGGTGCTCAACGTTGGTGTCCACCATCGTGTCTTCTGATGCTAAGACTGGAACACTCGCTGTTTTAACCCCAGAGACGTATTGCCCAGCAGTCACCACAACTACCACTACCAGAACCTTTGCGTGGTCCGAGTCTTACACCACAACCACCACTGAGTCTTTCCCATCTACTACTGGTGATCTGACTATAACTGTTGATGTTGATATTCCGGGTCCATCCACTACAACTACCACTAAGACTTCTATTTGGTCAGAGTCCTATACCACAACCACCACTGAGTCTTTCCCATCTACTACTGGTGACCTAACTATTACTGTAGATGTTGATATTCCAGGCCCATCCACTACCACTACTACTACGACTTCTATTTGGACAGAGTCTTATACCACAACCACTACAGAAAAGTATTATTCTACTACTGGTGACTTGACTATAACTGTTGATGTTGATGTTCCAGGACCATCTACTACAACTACCACTAAAACTTCTACATGGTCAGAGTCTTATACCACAACCACTACAGAGAAGTATTACTCTACTACTGGTGATCTAACCATTACTGTTGATGTTGATATTCCAGGCCCATCCACTACCACTACCACTAAGACTTCTATTTGGTCAAAGTCCTATACCACAACCACTACAGAGAAGTATTACTCTACTACTGGTGATCTAACCATTACTGTTGATGTTGATATTCCAGGCCCATCCACTACCACTACCACTAAGACTTCTATTTGGTCAAAGTCCTATACCACAACCACCACTGAGTCTTTCCCATCTACTACAGGTGACCTAACCATTACTGTTGATGTTGATGTTCCAGGCCCATCTACTTCCACTACTACTAGAACTTCTACTTGGTCTAAGTCTTATGGAACCACCACTACAGAGTCGTGGTCCACCACCACTGGTGACCTAACCATTACTGTAGATGTTGATATTCCAAAGCCCGTTACCACCACCACGACCCAGACTTTCCTCTGGTCCGAGTCTTATGGCACTACAACAACAGAGAAATATGATTCTACTACCGGTGACTTGACTATAACTGTTGACGTTGAGGTTCCGTATAATACGGACAACGTTGGTTCGTCCGCCTCTTCTTTTGAGTCTTCTTACTCTGTAACTTCTCCAGCTTCTTCTATCACTTCTCCAGCTACTTCTATCTCTTCTTCTCCAGCTTCTATCAGCTCTGAGTCTGTGACATCATCATTATCATCTTCTTCTACTATCAGCACTGAGTCTGTGACATCTTCTTCTTCCTCTTCCCCTTCTACACCCGGCTCATCTGCTCCTTCATTTACATCCACAATACCTTCTACTTCTTCCACAACGGTTCCTGCGGAGGTCACAACAGTCAATACAGAGGTTTCCTATAAAACTTCCTTCACTGAATCCACAGCGATCTTTGAGTCTACTATCATCAGTTCTGAGACCGGCTCCACCAAAGATATCTATATAAACTCTACCACTGTGATCACACCTGCCACTGCCACTTGGATCACAGACTCTGCGGTGACTGTCTTGACCACTGCTCCACAGTTACCCTCTACTGGATCATCACATACTTTCAGCTCCATCTCTCCGTACCAGCCATCAGAGCCTGCCCCAGAGCTTCCAATATCCAATATCTCCACGATAGCTACGCCCGTAATCACCACTATAACTTCCAAGAGTGATCACGATCTTACCTCAACACTCACGAACACCGACTCGGTCACCATCTTCACTTCCTCTGGAGACACACCAGCCGGGTCTCCTACTACGACTACGGCTGTCATTCCACAATACGAGGGCCTTGCACATACGCTGGAGAGTGTGCCATCGGTGGTGCTGTTTGTGCTTCTCATTGTGTGTGTGTGAGTAGCTGCCGCTTTCTTTACCCTTTTATATCGCCAAGGACTAATGTACGTGTAATTCACACACTTATAGTAGTAGACATAGCAGTTCATGACACAAAAGCGTGTCGCGGGATCTACGGGGTTTCCCGATTTGGCACTTCTTTGATCCCAGCACAAACGATACAACCCAGGACGCTCCAGCGATACAGTGGGTATACTGGGTATACTGTGGGTATACTGGGTATACTGTTTCCACCATGCGTAGGATATCCAAGAGAACGCCACAGAGATATGCCCAGACTCTGCCCGTGAGTGTGGGGAAAACCGCTTTCACTCCACCAGCTATCAGAAATACCAGAGTACCAAGCAGAGCAACCAGCTACCAAAACGTCAAGACGCCACAATCCAGGGCCTGGGCGTGGGCTGGCCGTGGCCGTGGCTGATGCTGTGGCTGTTGCGTGTGCTGGGCAGGTGGCTAGTGTGGCATATGTGCCAAGGTCACGTGACGTTGCCTCACCATCGAGCTCATCGGGTATAAAGCTCGACGATCACCACCTCTACCTCTACTACCTATATCACATATATCACCCATATCACCTATATCACCTCAATCTAACCCACCATGCCCCTGACCCCCCACGGCGGCGTCCTCAAGGACCTCATCGCCCGCGACGCTCCCAAGCACGACGCCCTGCTCACGGAAGCGGCCTCGCTCGCCAGCATCACGCTCAACGCCCGCCAGCTGTGTGATCTCGAGATGATCCTCAACGGAGGCTTCTCGCCCCTCGACGGCTTCCTCACCGAGCGCGACTACGCCTCCGTCGTCGACACCATGAGGCTCGCCAACGGGCTCGTCTGGACGATGCCGATAGTCCTAGATGTGTCCGCGGCCGTCTCCTCCACGCACACGCTCGGTGAGCGTGTTTCCCTCGAGGACGAGTACGGCAATGCCCTCGCCATCCTCACCATCGAGAGCATCTACGCCCCAGACAAGCACGCCGAGGCCCAGAAGGTGTTCGGTGGTGATCCCGAGCACCCGGCGATCAGGTACCTCCACGAGCACACGGGCGACGTCTACCTCGGGGGCCCGCTCGAGGCGATCCGCTCGCCAGTCCACTACGACTACTCGGGCGTGCGCAAGACCCCCCAGGAGCTGCGCGAGGAGTTTGCGAAGCGAGGGTGGGCCCGCGTGGTGGCCTTCCAGACGAGAAACCCGATGCACAGGGCCCACCGGGAGCTCACGGTGAGGGCCGCGAGGGACCACGACGCTCACGTGCTGATCCACCCGGTGGTGGGGCTCACCAAGCCCGGCGACATCGACCACCACACGAGGGTGCGCGTGTACAACGAGATCATCAAGAAGTACCCTCCGGGCACTGCGCAGCTGTCGCTGCTGCCGCTGGCGATGCGCATGGCCGGGCCCAGAGAGGCCGTCTGGCACGCCATCATCAGAAAGAACTACGGTGCGACCCACTTCATCGTGGGCAGGGACCACGCCGGGCCGGGGGCCAACTCCGCGGGCGTGGACTTCTACGGGCCCTACGACGCGCAGGACCTGTGCACGAAGTTCAAGGACGAGCTGGGCATCACGGTGGTGGAGTTCCGCATGGTCACGTACCTGCCCGACGAGGACAGATACGCTCCGATCGACACGATCGAGAAGGGCACCAAGACTGCGAACATCTCCGGCACAGAGCTGAGAAAGCGGCTGAGAGACGGGTCCGACATCCCGGAGTGGTTTTCCTACCCGGAGGTGGTGAAGATCCTGAGGGAGAGACACCCACCGCGGGCGAAGCAGGGCTTCGTCATCACCGTCACCAGCAAGCTCCTCGCCAATGCGCTGCTTGCGACTGTGAACCAGTTCGGTGGGCGCCACTTTGTGTTGCTGGACAGCGGTGACGCTGCTGGCTCTCCGGCCGTCGCCGACGAGCTCATCTCGTCTGGTGCCGGTGTTATTGTGTACTCCTCTACAAAAGCCGGTCTCGAGGGCTACACCAAGCTGACGAACGTCATCTCCGTGGGTGCTGAAGCACCTGTGGACGTGGAGGTCAGCCTGGAGTCGTCGCCAATGATCGAGCCGGACATCAGAAAGGTCGTGCTCTACTTGGAGGACCAGGGCTTCTTCCGCTTCTAGGCTACATAGATGTTCTTGGAACAGTGTATAAAATAAAATTACTGTGCAGCATTACTCGACTTTTAAGTAGCTCCCGAGCCTGGACAGGTATAGCGAGGCCTTTTCACCAGCGTCGGGTGCGCGTGGGTTGAGTGTGAGTGTGACTTTGACCTCATTGGACTGTGTTGGAGCTGGAGCGGAGAGCAGGTCGTCAACAAAGTCGAGTGGGTCGGTCTTGGCGAATGGGGTGGACGGGATGTCCAGCTTGATGGAGAATCTGTCGATGTTGGCTGGAGCGAGGATCTCCTCGAACACAGCGTCGTAGTAGTCGCTCTGCTTAGCGTGCTGCTGGTAGGCGTAGCGCTCAGCCCGCTTAGAGGCTCCCTCTACGAACTCGCGTACGCTGAAGGCTCTGATTCCGAGCTCTGGGGCCTCGTCTTTCAGGGCGAGCACGGCATCGAGAGGGAAGCTCTTGACGATGGGCTCCGGAGCGGTTTTCTTCGGCTTCTCCTTGGCTGGGGCGTCCTGGGCCTTCTTAGGCTCGATCACGTGCTTCTCGATATTCGTGAGGTCGAGCTTGGTGTGCGACTTGACGTAGGACGAGATGGAGTTCACCGAGTCTGCGGAGATCTTACCGAGATAAGCGAGCACGTCCCCTTTGAGGAGACGGCCCTGGGGACCCGTCGCAGGGATCTTGTCGAGCGCAGTCTCACGGGAGATGCCGTTCTCCTCGAGCAGCGAGTGCACGGACGGGAAGAACGTCTGCGACGGGTTGGCCTTGCCGGCGTCGGCTGGTGATGGCGATGGCTTTGTAGTTTTCTGAGCTGGCTCAGTCTTAGGTTCAGCCTTAGGCTCACTCTTAGGCTGAGTCTTTGGAGTCTTAGGCTCGGCCTTAGCCTCACCGACCTCAGGCATCTCCAGCGTGGCCAGGTCGTCGCCCGGCTGGGCTATGACGGCGATGGGGGTGCCGACGTCGATGTCCTTAGCACCGTCGTTGACGATGATCTTAGCGAGCACACCGTCGTCCTGGGCCTCCACGTCGATCTGGGCCTTATCTGTCTCCACCTCCAGCAGGACGTCGCCCGAGCTGAAGGCGTCGCCCTCCTTGAACTTCCACGACGTCACGCCCCCCTTCTCCATCGTCGGCGACATCGCAGGCATCTTGAAGAGCTCGGCCTTGTAGAGCACTGTGGCATTGGAGAGGTCTGATGAGTTAGTACTGGTCGCTGGAGAGGCTGCAAAAGAGGGGCCCACTCACTTCTAGCGCTGGGAGCCTTTGAGCGCAGTGCTCTGAGACTGTAGCGAAGCATTCTGGGCGTTGGAGCTCGTTTAATTGGGTTGTAGGCTCTCTCTAGGTGAACACCACCGCCTGGAAGAACAGCTGATGTCGGCTGCCCCCACGCTTTCGGGAGTATTCGCGTATATATTACATAAGCGTACAGTGGATTACATAAGCACTCAAAATCAGATAAGATTACATAAGCGTCATGCTCAGGCGTAGACATAGACGGCTAAGACATGGACTAAGACATAAACGGCTAGACAAACGACTAAGACACGACTAAGACATAAACTAAGACAGCACAGATCCCTCACTTCTCATCGTTCAGCAGGTGCACGGCCACGGCAGCAGCAGCGACGCTGGCGACGTCGTCGTGGTCCTCACCGAGCTGAGGGCCCTTCTTGGGCCTACCACGTCTAGGCTTGTCGGCTCTCTCGCTGTGTCTTATCAGGTCCGAGTCCACTGGGAAGTCCTTCGCCGTGGGAGGTGCGGTAGCGTCCTTGAGGGCCGTTGTGGCCGTAGCTGGCAGCAGAGACGCAACGGGCTTCTTGGTGATCTTGGACACTGTGCTGCCCGAGACCTCGATGGGGTACTTTCTAGGCCGGCCCTGGGGTCTCTTAGGCTTGGGGTCCGAGACTGGGTGCTTTCTAGGCCGGCCTGGGGGTCTCTTGACGTTCATCTGGAACACGTACTTGGCCGTTATGTCCGACGGGCTGCTGACGAAGTTGGCTGTGTTTGGGTCGAACGTCTGCTCGATTATGAGCGACTCCTGGTTTCGTAGCGACGTGTGATGGTTCGAGGGAACGCCCTGGGCCTTGAAGGCCGGCTTCATTCGTCTTCTCATAGGGTGCACCATCGTGTGCTGCGAGTTGTTGACGAAGCGGAACTTCTGGTTGCCGGCGTCCTTGGAGGCCTGCATCTCTGCTGGGGCTCCCTTTGTGTACATCTCTTTCTTTCCCGGGCTGTTGGCCGTCAGCGACATCGCTAGTGGTTGTTCTTTGTTTATGAGCTCAGTGGTGTGGAATGGAGCCGTTTCTCGGTCGGTAGTTGGCGGAAAAAAGTGTGGAAAAGCGCAAAGGCCGGTGCTGTGCGTGCTCAGAAACAGATTCACCGCTTGTAGAGCTTCAAACGACCCGTTTCACAGAGTTTAGGCGGTGCTGTTTGCTCCAGGCGGCTCCTCTGGGAGAACATGAGTCGCAAGTTGGAAAAAGCAAAAACAAGCGAAAACTTCCGAATGCGGCAAGTGTGAAACACCCGGACACCACCCGACGTGGGCAAAATTTATTATGGCCGGCAGCTGCGTCTTCGCTTTTAGTGCTAAATTGGCACTTTCCACACCCCACAATGGCCAGAAAGAGATCCAGCAGGTTCGTGGACGAGCAGAGGAAGAAGAAGAAGGCCCAGCAGGACTCGCAGCTCTCTCTGGGGCTCGCTAGCGCTGCTTACGGGCTCGAAGCGCTCGGCGATGAGCTCTCTGGGGACGATACCCACCAGGACGAGAAGAACTGGGACGACGAGGAACAGGACTACGAGCTGAGACCGAGATCGATGAAACAGGAGGTGCAGGACCTGAGTGCGCTTCCTATCAAGAAGGGGTCGAAAATCGAGCGTGTGGTGAAACAGGTGGAGGTGAGCGAGGATGAAGAGAGCGAAGAGGAAGAGCACGTGATCGCACAGGAACAGCAGGAGGAACAGCCTGAGCCGGAAGAGGAGGAAGAAGAGGAGCCCGATACGATGGCCAAGATCGTCGCTCTGAAAGAGGAGATCGCAGAGCTCGTTGAGAAGCTCACGGAGGAGCCAGAGGAGAACATCGGCGTCTTGCAGCGTCTTCTCAAGATGGCCCAGTCCAAGAACCCCAACACTTCCAGATTCTCCCTGTTGGCTATAATTCCAGCACTGAAAAGCATCGTGCCTGGCTACCGCATCAGACCCCTAACAGACACGGAAAAGAAGGAGCGTGTCTCCAAGGACGTTGCCAAGCTGAGAAACTTTGAACAGACACTGGTGCTCAACTACAGAACATACATTGAGATCCTATCGGATCTGACGAAAAACTCAAAGAAAGACCCAACAATGGCCACTTTGGCGTGCAAGGCCGCTTGCGAGCTAGCCTCTGCGTTGAGACATTTCAATTATAGACCAGACGTGCTCATCATTATAATCAGACGTGTGTGTAAGCCGTCTCCAAAGAACGACCCTGTTTTCGGCCAGTGTGTAAAGACCTTGGAAGAGTTGCTGAATGACGACGATACGGGTGATGTCTCCTTTGACGTGGCGAGACTACTGATAAAGACATTGAGATCAAGAAAATTCAGGGTTGACGAATCGGTCTTGAACGTGCTTCTCTCGCTGAATATCCTCACAGACTACGACCCACTGGCCACTGCGGAAGAGAGACAGGAGAAGATCAAACTGAGAAAGCAAGATAGAGTCCACTTGTCCAAGAAGGAGAGAAAGGCAAGAAAAGAGAGAAAAGAGATTGAGGAAGAGCTGCGTGTTGCTGAACAGAAAGTCTCCGAGCAAGAGAGAGAAAGATTCCAAGCCGATATCCTCAAGATGCTGTTAGCACTCTACCTGGAAATCCTTAAGGATAGACCGCAGAACTTGATGGCTTCCGTTCTTGAAGGCCTCGCCAGAATCGGCCATATGGCCAACTTCGATCTTCTCGGTGACTTCCTCGAAGTTTTCCGTGAGATCATCAAGACCTCTGAGCAGGAAGAATACGAACCAGGCCGTTCAACTACCCGCCAGGTTCTCTTGTCTATTGCGACCGCATTTGCGCTTGTGGCCCAGCATTCCCAATACAAGGTCGCTGTTGATCTGTCGAGTTTCGTCGACTCATTATACCGCATACTGTTTGATGTTGCGCTCGATGCTGACATAGAGTTCTCTCATAAGACCCTGAGACTTGCTGATCCTCTGAGCAGCGAGTTGAAGAAACCATCAGTCAACGTTTCTACGCGTATAGAGCTCTTGCTGAGAGGTCTCGAGAACATCTTCTTCAAGTCCAAAAACGGCTCAAAAGTTCGTGCTCTTGCTTTCTTTAAGCGTCTGTCGATGGTATTGCTACACACCCCAGAAAAGTCATCTATTGCACTTCTCAAATTCTTGGAGAAGCTCATGGGACGCTATTCCGAGATCTCTGGTTGTTTCTCCACAGAGGACCGTATTGCGAATGGAAAGTTCAGCCTCGACGCTGAAGTGCCCGCAAGAAGTAACGCAGAAGCTGCTACGATATGGGAGACTTTGCTACTGGAGAAGCACTACTGTCCAATTGTGTCGAAAGGAGCCAAAGCACTGTTGGCCCGCTCAAAGGACTCCACATGAGTTAGAGTTCACGCATAATACAAGAGATTGCTACCGGCCGTTTATATAAGAAGGCCACTTGCTCTTAGACTTTTCCGTAGCAATAATTCCTAAAACAACGTATCCAGTAAAGATGCTTCTTAGCGAGTCGTTTGTTTCGCTTTTGAGCCTCGTCAGCTTGGCTGGGGCTTCCGAGTCCTTCCATCACGACTCTCATCTCACGTGCGGGTATTCCAATAAGTCCATTTCAGTCAAATACCCTAGTAACTACACGTCTTCACAGATCCTGGTGTTCAAGTACTCGGAAGTAGAGTCTAACACCACTCGCCTTCTCCCATGGCACCACTCCTCCATCATGACGTGCCGTCTCAAGAAGAAAGGCGTTAAGTGTACCAAGTACTACCCAGGTGGTGAGGTTGCTGATACTTTCTTCCCTGGTAAGCACTCCACCATTGTTTGGGAAACCATCACTGACACGGACTTCCACTACAAGGTGATTGAGCCCGGTTTCTACTGTGTTAACACCACCATGAGCGTGGACGATAAGCAGCCAGTGGTTTTCTTTGAGCAAAAGCCAAAGAGTGGCTGGGCCAAGGCCGGGATCGCACTTGCGAATGTGGTCGACATGGCTTTCACCTTGTTTGTGTTTGCTATGATATGGACTACATACAATACCACTACTTCCTATAGTAAGCCGTTGAAAGTGGCAGCTATAGCGACGGTTTGCTTGCTTGTTGCTAAGGTGCTTCATGTTTCGCAGAGATGGTACCCAAACGCTGGAAATCCTACAACAATGAGAGTCTTAACACAGGTATTTAGTGGGGCTATTAAGGGCCTGGCTGTTTCTGGGTTCGTTGGGTGTTTGATGTATCTTGCATTCGACATTGTAGGCAATGACTGGCAGACAATGATCAGTATCTTACCAGTGTGCTTGCCGGTATTCTTGCTCACCCATGTCGACTCAATCCTCTTGAGCTCCTACGTTTCGCAAAGACTGCCACTGTATTACGCTGAGGGATACAGAGGATGGTTCCCAGTTGTGGTTCTACTAGTTGCTGCGATTCCTATTGGTTTTCTCGTGGCCAAGAAGAAGCATAACATATCGAGAGGAGCTCAGAAACTTCTCACCTCTCTATTCACTCTTCTCGTGATGTACGGTGTCTTCTGGGCAGCCGTCACCATGAGGGTCTTCTTATCCAACTCCAAATACTTGGACTCGGCTCCACAACCACCACTGGTTGCTGCTCTCCGCGTTGTGGAGTGGGCCATGAGAGCTATTCTCCCAGCTATGGCTCTTTGGTCACTGGCAACAAAGGGCAAGACCAGCTCTGACTTTGAGAGACAACCATTGGTTTCAAACTGAGAGGTTTCTTTCAGCGTATGTGCGTGGTTATGAGAAGTGCTGGGTCTTTGGAAATCTCTCGCTCGCCTGACGATCGGCAACGGTATATAGTTTATCTCTCTCAAATGAAGAGGCTATAAAAGCAGAAAAATATCATGACACACTTGGCTGTTAGTTACATAAAACACATAAAACACGACTCAAGCTACTAGCTATAAACCGAAATGTTATTCTTCATCCTCGGAGTCTTCATGGGTGCTGCGTTTCTCAGTTTGCTCAAGTTTAACAGTTGATTTAAAACAGAAGAAAACCCAGAGCTTTCTAATATCACTCTCGGCCACTTCCCTTCTCCTGAACCAGACATATCAACATTCTCTACTTGGTTATGTCTTTTCTGGTTGCTCGCTTATTTATGATGTCATTACCTGCTTTATAAATGGTTGTATTTAAATGGAAGCAAAGACTACATTGTACCGAATTGAAAAGATATAAAATTAAAATGTTAGTCAAAAATATTAAAATATAGCTGCGGAAAAAATAATTAAAAGCTATGAAATAGATGCCTTATGAAGGTAAGATAAAAGGAGGAATTGATGCAACTTTTCAGAGTATCAAAAAGCCTCAAAGAACAGATTGGTGCTCACTCTTGGATGATAGTGGCCCAGATGTCAACCTCCTGAACATCGATAGCACCATCGACGTTCAAGTAGTCCACATCCTCAACACTGGCTGCGATCATGTAATGGTCCTGGGAGTACTTGTATGGGTCATAGGTGACGTTCTTAGCAGCGTAGAACTTGACTGGAGAGCTCTCAGACTTGAGGATACCGTGCAACTTGTTAGCACCACCAGTTGGGCGATCCAAGTACCAGAAAACGGAGGATTCGTTACCAGCAGTCAAGGCCAATGGCTCCAGATCTCCACCGGAGCTGATATCCATAACCATCACTATAGGATCACCTCCTCCAACGCTACCGATTGAGGAATAAACGAGGCCGTTCATCCAATCGAAACTGTAATCGTATGTTGAGTCGTACTCGAAGAAGAAAGAGAAACCGGCACCTTCGTGGAGAGCAGAGATGGCTTTAGACGAACCATCTTTGAAAGTAGCAGAGAAGGTGACATTGCCTGGAGCTGGAGCTGCAAAGGCTGGAGCAGCAGCTGCGAGAGCGATTAGAGTAGTAGAGAACTTCATTGGAGATATGCGAGTGATGATGCTTTGGATAGAACTATTGAAGATGAGCTAGAGTGGGAACCAGTCCCCTTTATATACTTTTCAGTGTAGTTTAAAATAGGAGTATCCAACTGAGTGATACCTCGTGGGTAGTTTATGGTGTGTATACAAGGCCACGGTCATTGTGCGTTGTAGTGCATCGTATTTAGCTGCACAGTGGGGACTACAGTTAGCCCAAAAATAGACACTATTGTGGTACTTGATGGCTCTACGGTTGAGGACAGTGCCAAGCGTGTGGAGTGGAAGCTTGGAGTGAGTCTGCAGTGGTATGTAACTGCTTATTTAGTGACGGAGGCAACATGTGAGACCAGATCGTACCTGGGAAATATAGTTGGATGTTCCTGTATAATTGGATATTTCGATGCGTGAGTAAGCTGCTGCGTTTTTTAACCAATCACACCTCGTTAGACCTGTAGAAAGAGCAAGCATGCGGCTATTATTAGCTCTTCTCTCGTATAAGACAACAATCTGTCGGTGATTATCGGGCGAGAAAAGGGAACGACGGCAGTGTGTGGGGAAAAATTAGGGGTCTTCTTAGGGTGAGACTATGTTCTTCGAGACAGTGTTTAAGTGCTATTCATAGCTGGAGTCTTCTTGAGGCTCACGGGTAATTCGTACCGTGCGCAGTAGTCGGACCGGCCATATCGCTCACACTTACCCTTTCGCTTCTAAAAACCACTCTGCTGTGTTTACTCTTATCAAGGGTGTGTTGTTTCTTATGCTCGAGCTATTTATGGGTGTGTTTATCACATGTCTCGTCATTTCCGAGCTTGCCGGTAGCTCCGCGGTCTCTCCGTGGGGCTACAAACAGAGCTGTAGAATTGACAAGCTCATGATAAGCGTAAATGCTAATAATAGAAGTGAATAAACGATGTGTATGAGAAAATGCTGTTATAAAGTGGCAGTGGACTGTGGTGCCATGCGGGTATGCTTGAAGATGAAAAGATATAAGATGCGACGTCGTTACATAAAAGACCGTTCAAGCGAACTCAACGGTGATGTCGACTGGCTGCAAGTCCATCAAGCCTGCGATGTTGGTGTAGGAGCCAAAGGTGTCAGCAGAGGTGGCACCAAGGACGAAAGAGTCAGCAGAGTGGTTGTATGGGTCTGAAGCGTTCTTGGTAGCGTAGAACTGAGTACGCTTACCGTCAGGCCCAACAGCACCCAGCTTGGACTCGTGGTCAACGAAGAACCAGTCAGAGTTGTCCTGGGCAGAGAAGCTCAGGAATGGGAAGCCGTTGGTGCCCTCCTGGATACCGAGAGTGAGGTTGTACTGGAACTTGTCACCGGATGCGACCTCTTTGACGACCTTACCAGTGGTGGAGTCGTAGATAACGGTCTCAGAGCTCCCACCAAGGAACAAGTACTCGTAGGCAGCACCTTCGTGGAAAGAAGCGATGCCCTGGGCGTCGGACTTACCAGCCAGGTACGTCTTCAAGGTGATGTCTGAGGCAGAGACAGCGGTGAAGAGAGCAGTGGCAGTAGCAAAGGCAGTGGAGAATTTCATTGTGTAGTTTATAGCAGTTGTGTTATTCTGAGCGAATGATGATCCATCCAGTGTTCTGTGTGCTACAAGTCGGGAACTTCGTCTGCCTTATATACAAGAGAATCCAGTATACACCTATTGGTTTTCATTGTATACTAAAATTAGGATCACCACTCACTACATCATAGTGTGTGCGATCTGTGCGATGATCTATGCGATGAGCTCCCCTGCATACCGCGTAAATCGGGGAGAGTGTGGAGGCCAAGCCCTTGACATGACTCTCTTGGCGAGTACACAGCCTGGGATTGACAGGTTTCCGCAAGCAAATTATTAGCTAGTTATCTATCTACCTAATTATCTACTGATGAGAAAGACTGCTCCTGTTTAGTAGTATGCTCCTTAATCACAGCCTAATTCATTAACAGTTTAGCTAAGTTCCAGGGACCAGCGAGCCCTGCGATTGTTCTTTATGACGTCAGATCGGGTCGAGCTACCGTCGCGTGCGCATAGCTGAAATTGAGGTTTCTCTCGCAGGGAACACATTTCCCGGTTCTTTTGAGGTCAGGCAATTACCTCATATGACTGATTAGTATTGTTGCATTATAAGGGGTGTTTTGCTGTCCAAATATAGAAACAATGCGATTTGCAGAAGGCTTTGATCTGTTTTGCGGGGTTCCGGGACTACGCAAGCGAGACTGTCATACCTCGACGTCACTTATTTCTTGCTTGTACTTCTTGCTTGTCTTTATTTAGCACTTTTGGGTGACTTCTGACAGTCTTTTTAGTGTTGAAGCGTCTGGGTGGAACGCCATGAGCGCTCATCAGCTACGGACGGAAAGGTACTGGAAAGAATGTTTGATATAGACGTAGAAACTGTGAGCGTGTTCTCAACAAGTGCTCTCAACCTCAACACCAATGGTAACGACTTGCAAGTCCTCAACCTGTCTGACATTGTAGTCACCAATCGATTCGCCAGTAGCACCAATAGCAAACGAGTTTTTGGAGTAGCCGTATGGATCATTGGTGTCCATGCCAGCGTAGAAAGTGACATCATAGCCATTAAGCTCTCCTTGTAAGTTGTTATTATCGTCGATCCACCAGCCAACATTTGGCGCCTCAACAGAGAGCTGCAGTTGTGGGAAACTGGACTTATAATCAATAACAGACAACGTCATGTTGTAAGAGGTATCGCCAGAGGTCATTTCTTTGTAAATGACTCCCTGGTAAGGGTCATACGAATACTTCTCACCGCTTCCACCGGCAAACACGTAGTTGATACCCGCACCCTCATGGATGGAGGATAGGTAAGACTCAGAGGAGGCCTTGGCTAGCATAGTCTTGAGAGTGAGTGTCTGGGCTGCAGAGGCTAAAGTAGCGAAAGCTGAGAGGGCGAGAGTGGAGAATAGCATCGTTTCTTGTGTGTGTATCAATAGACTTGTTATTAACATGGCTATACCAGACTTGTTCTAGCAAAGACAATTTATACTAAAACAGAAGCCTCGCTTGCTAATGCCGTAGCAAGAATTCCCAGCCTGGAGACCTGGTTTGTAGTTTCTGTACCGGAACCTTGTTGACAGGTTTATTATGTGTTCTCGATGCACCTCACCCAGTTTCAACACAAGTTTGATGAATACAGTTTCCACTGAATTGTGGAGCCATGAATGTATCTCGTGCTTTTATTTGTTTAATTGCCATGTTTACACAGCTCTGTGTGATTGCACTGACACTAGTGACAGAAAAGAGGACCCGACTTAGCAACTTGGGTTAAACCAGCTCCCAATGATGTGTTCCCGGTAAAACAGTTTCAAGTGAATCAACCATGCTGTGATAAAAGGCTAGTCCATTTCAGTGTTCCCTTTTTCCATAGTATGGCCAGATCATGGGTTTTACCTAAATGGGAATAGCAATCAAATTAGCTAACAACTCGTATGATAAAGTTTGCTGTAAAGTTCTCGACACAGGCATACTTCAGGACTAAGGCCTCGCTCTTTGCTGAAGCTTCTCTCAGCTTTAATAGAGCACGGCATCTTGTGATTTATGTTTCGGTAATGCGACGGAGGGAGAGCAATGTGGATGTATAAGGTTCCGGTAGTGTGTTAATGGAAAATGACAATGATAGAAAGGAGAGCAATCCAACAGGCTTTGTCCATGACAAACCATAATGGAGTAGAGCTCAACAATTCCAGTGAGTAGATGTACATTTTTTCTCTCATGGTCTGTTCAGTTGCACCTGAAGAAACAGACTTGGCCCACGAGTTTATGCTGATGATGCAAAGCTGGGTCCCGAGGATAAGTGCAAAAGAGAGCACGACCAGCGTCTTCTCTTTGCGGAGGTCCTGTGTTGTATAGTAAGCAATGTACGCCCACGCAACGAATTCCAGCGAGCTGGACACGTGTGATAGGAACCAATGATGGCACCACGGTAAGAAACCAGTGATATTCTTCAATACCAGCAAACAGACGATCTTCCTCGAGGCTTTTGCGGAACAGGCAAAGCCGATGAGCCTGCTATAGACAGCGACATTGAGGTAGCCCGCAAGAAGAGCCCACGCAGTGACGGTCCACGTGCTAACGACGGACCTCGCATTCGCCGTGGACAGGTAGCAGATCCAGCACAGGTGGTATAGTATAGCCGTTAGACAGAGCTCCATCACCTGGCACGTTCTGCGTCGTTGTTTCAGCCTATAGAGATAACCAACTAAGCACATCTCGACAAAACCAACCAGGAACAGCACGTTCCTCTCCATCCACTCCACCACGCTCAGCTCGCCGTGCGACTGTGTCCAGCCCACCTCAATAGCCATCATGTCGGGCCCGTCCTGGTACGCAGCGATGCACCACGTCCCTTCGTACGGTACCGTGTAGTTTCTCGAGCCGTCCGTGTAGAGGACGAACTCGTTGGCGAGGACCTCGCCAGCGTACTTGTCCTCGAACGTGTCCCACCACTGGAACCTCCCGAAGGTCTCCTCGTCTCGCTCGATCTGGGTCGTTCTCAGCGTGTACACTCCGAAGACGTCGCAGTAGTGGCCCTCGAGCTCTCTGATACCGCACACGGTGAAGTCGTCGTTGCCGGTGTAGAAGTGGATCGGGATGTCCGAGAAGCGGTAGGGCACGTTCGAGAACAGCACCAGCGGGTAGTGGTACACCATGAAGGTGGTGTTCCTCTGTGTGTTGAGCCAGATCGTGGAGCCCTCTGTGGGAGCGTGGAAGGGGACGCACGTGTGGAGCGTCGCACAGGTGGAAAACCGCACAAGCGCAAGCACCAGCAGCATCTTGCAAGGGTAAACCATTAGTGTGCCATTATAGTGAGAGTAGTGAGAGCTCCTAGCGAGATCGGCTGCTTAATACTGTGAGCCACGACGACACGAGGCGCAGCTCTTCGCGTTTGCTATTTTTGTGGGGGATGTTTTTTTTAGATACAGCACAGGTATTATCTGTGCTGATATTATTTACACACATTATACGCAATAGGATACAGACGACCCCTGAAGCGTCGCCTCGGCGAGATCTGAGGCGTCTTAAGTTTCAGGCCGTTGCTGCAGGGACTTCAGGGGTGAGATAGGGGCTATAATATATATATGGAGCTATACTAGTTATGTGAACTATAGCAGATATCTATGGTATAGCAGATATGGTATAGCACTCTATTGTGTGTATTCAGAGACGTTACTGCCTTTAGTCCCACTCAGCCTTATTGTCTCGATACGGAGCTTGGCGCTGGGCCCGCTTCTGTGGGTGAGCTACGACTCACACGCCTGTCACTAGCCTTTAACAGGGCTCTAACAGGGCTCTAACAGGGCTCTAACAGGGCTATAAGCCTTTAACAAGACTGCACTCTGTGGTGGGGTGGGAGTAATAATAAAAGCCAAGCAGTGGGAAAGGCCGAATACGGCAATTTCCCGTTTGGGAACCATCGCCGAACCCCGGGACCCGCCCCGAGACCCCGATAACCTCGATAACCTCATTAGTACCGCAGCCAGCACTTTTCCGGTGCTTATCTTGATAAAGGTGTGCAAGTCGTGTACAAGTCGTGTACCACTATCAGACCCACTAGGAGCACTTAGAAGGAGAACACCGAAGACAATGCCCCCTGTGTACACCAAGGACCGCGACGACGGGTACGTCGATATCAGCATAGGCGATAAGCCCAAGAAGCGCAGTGTGGACCTGCTGCCGGAGGCCCTCACGAGCTACGTCCAGGAGGAGATCCACACCATCAACGACGAGCTCTTCAAGGTCCAGCACTCGATCTGGGCCAACCCGGAGCTCGCCTTCAACGAGCACTTCGCCCACGACACCTTGACGGCGTTCATGGAGAAGCAGCCGGGGTGGACGGTCACGAAGCACGCCTACGGCATGGACACGGCCTTCGCTTGCGAGTTCTCGTACAAGGCCACGAAGAAGACTCCTGTTATCTCGTTCAACTCCGAGTTCGATGCGCTCCCAGGCATCGGCCATGCGTGCGGCCACAACCTCATTGCGATCTGTGGTATCGCCGGAGCCCTCTCCGTGGCGATGGCTATGGCCAAGTTCGGTATTCCAGGCACTGTTAAGCTGTTTGGCACTCCAGCGGAGGAGAGCGGCGGTGGTAAGCTCAAGTTCATCGAGGCAGGTGCTTACGACGGGTGCGACGTGTCGCTGATTGGCCACGGCTCCAACGTCGCTGCGAATGGAATCGCCCTCACCACTGCTATCCTGATGTTCGACCTGGAGTACTTCGGAAGAGAGACCCACGCTGCTGCGTCGCCATGGCAGGGCATCAACGCTCTGGACGCGATGGTGATCATGTACAACTCCATGGCCGTGCTGAGACAGCAGCTCCAGTACACGGATATCGTGCAGATGTACGTCAGCAACGGTGGTACAGCTCCCAACATCATCACCGGGTACACGTCTGCACGTATCTGTGTTCGGGCCCCGACCCTCGCGAGAATGAGGGAGCTCGAGGAGAAGGTCAAGAACTGTATCAGGGCCGGTGCGATCGCTACGGGGTGTAAGTTCGACACCAAGCAGGCGATGCTCTACTACAACCACATCCCGAACGACGTTCTTGCAGGTCGCTACGCAGCGTACATGAACGGTATCTTCGGCAACGAGGTCCCCTCTGTGGTGGAGCAGCGTCGCCAGGGTTACGTCGGCGCTTCCACCGACCAGGGAAACGTCTCGTGGGTGCTTCCTTCGCTACACCCGTCTTTCCACGTAGACACAGAGTCCGCACCACACTCCAAGGACTTCACTAAGGCTGCGGGCCTGCCTGAAGCACACACCTCGGCCATTGAAACCGGCATGTCGCTGGCTTTCACTGCGCTGGAGCTGCTCCAGCAGCCGGATCTGCTGAAGAGCGTGAAGAAGAAGTGGGAGGAGGACATGGCGGAGGCCAAGAAGGGCCTGGAGGCCTTTGAGAGGGAGTCGCTGGTGAGAGGGCTGTGCGATCTGGAGGTGGGGAGTGGTGTAGCCACGGGAAGACGTAGCTAGGACTTGGGAATTCCGTGATCGCGCAGCTACGGGAAGACCAGGATTGGGAAAACCGATTGGCTCGTTACCCTCTCTTCATATAAACACCGATACGTCAATACACAGTTAGCAAGACAAATGCAGGTTCATTAGGTAGTACTGTCTATATATACACAACAATTAAAACAAGGGTATGAAGTATGCCCCACACAAGGAGTCAAGTGGTAAACTAAATACCATCTCTCACCTCCAGGAACTCCAGGTACCACTTCTTGGTCCACTTGCGCGCCTTCTTACCCCAGATGATCGTAGGGATAGCAAGCGACATCACACCGAAGTTGATGACGGCCAACGCGATGTACACGTTGGAGGTACCGGAAGCGTCGAGCCACAGCGAGCAGGTGAACGTGAAGATACACGAGATGGTGTTGTTGATGACAGCGACGCACACCATGGACTCCAGCACGAGCTCGGAGCCCTCCATGGAGTAGGAAAGCGCAATGTCACCACCGGAGCCGTAGGCGAAACCGATAAAACCGAGCCCAACGTACATCACAGGCCACGGCAGCATCTTATCAGCACCGATACCGAACATGAGCAGCCCAGCCGAGCCGAAGATACCAGTTAGCAGCGCAAAGTAGAGTCTGAACTCGGCCTCGACGATACCGTTATTCCGGCGAGCCATCCACAGCGTGAAGTAGTCCGAGACGGTACCAGCGTATATACAGCCAATGACGGAGCCTATGAGGCACGGGATGTTCATGAGGGCCACGCCCGTGTTGGAGTAGTTATACGGAGGGTCGTAGAAGAAGGTGTCCTCGCTGGTGAGGTAGAACGACAGGAACGCGTTCTGGAACCCCCAGAAGAGCCCGGACAGAATGATGCCCGGGAAGGTGAACATCTTGAGGTTGATGAGGATGTGCTTCCAGTACTGCTTGAAGCCCGTGCCCTTCAGGTTCGAGGCCGGCGTGATGAGAGCGACTCTCTGCCAGTAGGACTTCATCGGCTCCTTCGAGCCGTCGATGAGCTCCTCGTGCACGACCGGGGTCGTTCTCACGTCGAGGCCCTCGGTCTTATCGCCGACGCTCTTCTCGTCGCCAGACTCCTTATTAGAGACCAGCGTCGTCCCGTTGTCGATGCCGTTGATGGACTGCTTGGAGCTGAGCGGGGTCATGTACCGGTTCCGCTCGAAGGACGTCTCCTCCGTGAAGAAGATCAGCACCACAAGCAGAGCACCCGAGATGATCGCACCGGACCAGCCGACCCACCGGAAACCCACGTTCGTCGACATGAAGTTGCCGATGAGCGGAGATAGATAAGTCCCCACGGACGTCGACAGAATGTACACCGTCAGCACGGAGCCGAGCTGGTGCTGGTAGTAGATGTCTGTGAGCGAGAGCTGGACAGCAGCCTCGGCACACGACTCGGAGATGCCCACAAACAGCTGCGACCAGATGGTGTCGGAGGTTTTCCTCGAGTAGCCGAACCACACCGCGCCGATAAGGCCGAGCCCGATGGAGATGAGGTACGGGAGCTTACGCCCGTAGAGGTACGAGAACGGAGCGAGAAACAGCGTCCCGTAGCCTATGCCGAGGAAGAGCACGCCCGCGCCCGTGTTCATGGCGTCGTAGGAGATGCCGTACATCGCGTTGAGCGAGTCCTGTGTGGAGCCGGCGTCGTTGGAGGTAGCGGCCGTGAAGGCCGTGACGAAGGCCATGACGGCGAAGTGGGCGAACTTGCGCTTCTTGGACCAGTTGAGGGGGTCGTTGGGCGAGTCTGAGGGCTGTGGAATGAGGATAACATCGCCGTCCTTCTTGAGCTTGTTCTTGTAGAGCACGCCGTTCTCGAGGTTGTTGGAGGAGTAGATGTTGGTGGTGCCCGGGATGAAGTCCGGGTGATACTTGTTGGTGTACTGGTCCATGTCAGCTTTGCATAGCACGTGTAATGTGTGTAGATGGTGGGTAAGACAGCTTTAGCAGGGTCCTGATAAGGCGTGTACTGGGGCAGCTGGGGGCTTTCTAGCTGGGGAGAAAGCGAGGGAAGGGCAGCGAGGGTAGAGAAGAGCAGGAAGAGGAAGATGGGAGCTGGAGGGGGTCGAAGTCGCTCTGATTTGGGTCGGAAAGCGGTAGTGAAGAGAGAGAAGAGCCTATCAGTCTGAAAACTTTTTTTCATCACCGAGAAACGGTTGGGGCACGCCGTTACTACGGCTACTATTAATATCATACTACTACTACTACACTACTACCACGGGTAAAAGAAGAGTATAGATATAAAAGGCTTCAAATACATATAAAACACAAATCTTCGGGTGCGCGGGCCTTGCGCGGGCAGGACACCTAGCACTTTCAAGAAACGAATTAAAAATCAAAACAAGTTATAGATAAAGAAAAAGAGTAATAAGGATAATAAAAAGAAGAAAAAGAGTCCAAGTCAACAACAACTTTCAACTCTCAACACGTAGCAGCAATGATAGGAAAATCAATAGGCAAAGTTCTTGAACAAAGGACCAAAGTCTTTATAGAAAACCATCTCTTTAACTGTGGTCATCTCGTCTTTCAATCTAGGGTCCTGTTCTTGTTCGGCAAATTGTCTCCAGATGGCGTAGCCTTCCCTTGCACCTTCTTCCTTTGAAGCGATCTGACGCACTTTGTCGATCGCATTCTCGGTGTACAACTTCTCAAGGTATGGCGTATGGGTTAGATGGTTGAACTTGATACTCAAATTCTTCGAGATCACGTCATAGCTCAAGTAGAAGTTCGAGTGACAGTCCTCAGTTTTCAACCTTCTATTGTTAACATTACTGTTATTACCACCTGGAACAGTGGCAGCGGGCTGATCCTGTGAAGGGATCATTTGCTGTTTTTGGACGGTCTTCAAGTCCTGTTTGCACTTGAAGAGCAGTTTGATGGACTTTGGGAAAGGCTTTGTAGAGAAGTTAGAGCTTGATTTTGAGAATCTGAACCCGGATCTCTCCATGATTTTGTAGATATAGTTGTCGTTCAACGCTGTGACGACTTCAACTAGGTTGTTAACACTAGTGTCGTCGTTGTTGTCGCTGTACTGGACAAAATCTGGAATGTCGTCACACGTCTTCTTGATGAAGATGATGTAGTTCAAGTCCTCGTTCTGGCCGGTGCCAATGCGGTCCAAGTACTGATCAAAGTCGTCAAACACGTTCGCCTTCTGGAGCGGGTTCTCAACGCAGTTACCGCACAAGTTGTAGCGTCCATTGTCGTCAATGGAGCGCTCCACGCCGCAGTACAGGCAGTACTGCGTGCTCTCGGCGACTGCGCCGCTCTTCTTGAGATCCTTCACCTCGGTCTCTTCTTTCTCACTGTTGTTGCTGGTGTTGTTGCTGGTGTTGTTGTTGTTGGCACCGTCGTTGTCAGCGGCGGTGTTTTGCTGTGGGGTTGGTTTAGAGTCAGTTTGTTGGCCGGATGGGGAAACAGCGTGGGATGGGCTAACCTCTGACTTCAAAATGGGGGATTTAGTTAAACTCGCCCCGTCCCCCGCGCCAGTGGCGGGAAAGGATCCGCTCTCGTCCTCGGTGCCCTGCTTCAGCAGCGACTCGTCGATGGGGATCTCCTTCTGCGCGTCCACAGCGGACTGCACGGGCATCAGCGGCTGGTGCTGCGTGGCGACGCTGTCCCTGGACTGGTCGTACTGGTGGATCTGGGGCGGGCCCTGGTTCAGCCCGTTGTTCACCACGGCGCTCACGGCGGCGCTGATGGCGTTGAACTGCTGCTGCTGTTGCTGCTGCTGGAGCAGCTCGGTCTCAGCGAGCCCGACGTCGCTCTGCGGCATGGTGCTCTGCACCTGGCGGGCCATCTGGATGATGTTCTGCTCGAAGTCCTGGACCTTCTTGCTCTGCATCTCGGCGTGGATCTCATCGACGGACTGGCCCGTGAGCTGGGCCTTCTTGATGCGCTTGAGCTTGCGCTCGATCTCACGGCACGGCTTGCACGTTCTGTAGCGCGCTGTTTCCATGGGCTCGTCCTCGGGTCTCTTCTTCTTGCAGCGGCGGCACACGTTGTTGCCCATTGTAGCTGCCATTGTTGTTGTTGTTTAGGGGGTGTTTTGCCACTGGGCGGCTAATTGGCGGGTCTCTGGTGGGCGGCTAGTCCCGCGGGAGGAGCTCGGGTAGCAGGACAAAGACGGCGACGGGCACGGGCTTGTGGAGACACAGGGTAAACGGGCTTTGTTTACCTTTCAGAGCTGGCTCTTTACGCGTGCTTTCCTTCGCGGTTGGGTTAGGAGGGAGCTCACTGAATGAGGAAAAAGTCGTGAAGTTTGACCGCGAAAGAAAATTTTTGACGCGACGTAATTCGCGGACGGGAGTTCCGGGGGTGGGGAGTTCCGGGGCCACATATAGAGCGGTCACGTGAGGGTACGATATACAATGATACACCACTATACGCCACTACACACACCTCACTACACACGACACAGTATACACACCACTGTACACCACACTTTACACTATACACTGTACACCACACTTTACACTATACACCATATTGGTACAGACTACACCACTATCACCACTATCACCACTATCACCACACCCCAGCGCCCGGCCCGCGCCCGCCCTTTCCCCACCTGTAAATGGTTTCGTGGTCTAGTTGGTTATGGCATCTGCTTAACACGCAGAACGTCCCCAGTTCGATCCTGGGCGAAATCATTTTTTTACTACTATGCCCAAGCTGTACACACACCAATTGAAGACAAAACTTATACAAATCCATGATCTATCCAATAGTATGGGCCAGTAGGCCACCCTAGAACACCACGTCTGTGCGAAGCACCCACTTCTCGCCGGCCTCAACGCTCATCGCTTCGTGCTCCAGACAGTCGTCGCCGTGCTTGTGTAAACACACAAGCCCTTTAGCCGGTTTGATCTCAATGGGCTGTGAAGAGAGCTCGTCGTAGAAACAAGTCTCACCACCCACGAGCCCCTCTCTGGACCCAGTCAAGTATAGCAGCACAGTCCATCTCGTCTTTCCAGCCGGTATAAACGTCTGCACGGACTCGTCAACGTGTCTCCCGAAGTACTGGCCCTTGCCGTACCTGTACACCCTGATGTTTGGATTCAGGCCCTTAGCATCACAGAACTCGCTCGCCACGGTCTCATCGCTCGCTACCACCGTTCGTAATGTGTCCCATAGGTTACCGGCTGCCTGTACATCTTCAATGCTGATGCGGTCGTTGACCCTCGCAGCGTAGTGCCGGGACTTCACCAGAGGGGTCGTTTCCAGCTGGAGCTGCTGGAGGCCCCTCAGCAGCTCGTTGGCGAACGAGTGTGGGTAGAAGTCGGTGATCGTGATGATCTGTGGATGGTGGCTCTCTATCTTGGGCTGTGGCCCACCCAGACGCCTGTAGAAAAGCGACGTCGGCACCTTGCTCGCTTTCGCAGCACGTGGCTTCTCTTGTGTCGCTCTTCCCCTTTTGGCCATCGCTTTGCTCTTCTATAGCCCTCTCTATACCCATCGCTAGGCCATCGCCGGTGATGTAGAAAGTACATCAATTTTCGGTTCGCGCCACACGCGTGCCCGGGAACCGAGACCCGGGGTTAACGTCCCATCTGACACCTTTTTATACAATGGGATTGGCCAGGCTAACGCACTAAAAACTAAGATAAAAAGTATGAGAACCGGACTCCACAGCCGAGTAGTTCTCCTCCTCTCGCTCGTGCTCGCTGTCCACGCCAGCGTCGGCCACAGGTGCTACCCACTGAAAGAGGGTGTGCTGCTGAAGCTCAATGCGTCTGAGCAAAACGCCCACTCCGTGCTCTTCTACCACAGCGTTGATGCTCTGTTCACGGAGGTCCCCGTCGACCTGTTCCCACTCTCGAGGCTGGGGCCGTACCTGCCCGTCGTGAACAGGCTGAAGAGCGGTGAGTACGTAAGTCCGCTCGTGTGTACCGAAGAGCTCTACAAGACCAATGCGTGCCAGGTGCTCAACAAGTTCATCGTCTCTGCCGGTGAGATGGACTCGGCCTTCTACAACGACATCCTCCGGGACCAGGAGGTGCTGCGGATCCGGGACACGGGCGTGTGGTGTCTTCTGTACATTGGTGATGGGACGCTGGACGTATCTTTTGAGGACGACGACGAGGACGCCTCCATCGTGCGGGCCTCGTTCGTCATGCTGTGTTTTGTGGTGAGCGTGGTGCTGAACTGGTGCTACCTCTACAAGAAGCGGAACGACGACGACGCTCTCTCCCCGCAGATCAGGACGCTGCTGAACTGGCTGTGCTACTACCAGGGCGTGAAGCTGGTCCACGCTGCGTGCGACCCGGGCTCGCTCTCGAGCTTCTACTCGTACGTGGCCCAGACAGTCTTCAACATCGCCCTGTACCACCACATCTACAGCTTCTGCAGCGACTCCGCAAGGAGCGTCTCGTTCTACGCGGCCGTGGTGCTGAAGAATGTATTGCCTGTGCAGCCCGTGCTCGAGCTCTATGTGTGGCACAGGCTCGTGCAGAGCTACAGGAAGGTGTCTCCCCTGGAGAGCGAGGAGAAGGGCCGGTACTACCGCAATAGGCGATTCCCCCGGCTCGTGGTGCGGGCGCTCTTCACGCTCTACTTCCTCCAGGCGACGGTGCTCGTCTCGCACGCTTTCTGGGACACCGTCGTGTTCGACAACGGCTACAAGTCGTTCTGCGAGAAGTACCTCGTGCTGTATAGCGAGCTCCGGGCGCTGATGCTGCTCGACGGGGGGCTGCTGGTGAAGACGCTCGTGATGCTGGACGAGGCGACCTGGTGCTTAGTGCTCGCCCTCTTCGTGTACGCGTGGTAGCTCCACCCTCCGTAGCACGGCCTGTGCAATGGGCTCAAACACGCCTTTCATCTTCGTCTTTTCGTAGCTCGCCACCACGTCGCCGCTCTCGACGACCTCGACGAACGACGGGTCGATGGGCACCTTCCCGAGAAACGGAATTCCCAAATCCGCACACAGCGTAGCACCACCGCCAGAGCTGAACACGTCCGTGCACTCGTCGCAGTGCGGGCACGTGAAGCCGCTCATGTTCTCCACCACGCCCAGAATGGAAAACCGCACCTTGCGGCAGAAGTTGATCTCCTTCTTGACGTCGCTTATCGCTACCATCTGCGGCGTCGTCACGATCACCGCCCCGTCCACCTCCGCGAGCTCCTCCGCCAGCGCAATGTGCTCGTCGCCCGTCCCGGGCGGAGTGTCGATGATCAGGTAGTCCAGGTGGTCGCCCCAGTTGGTGTCTCGCAGAAACTGCTGCACCATCCCGGTCTTCTTCGCTCCCCTCCACACCACGCTGTTCCCCCGGTCCCCGATGAGAAAACCGATGCTCATCACCTGGAGGTGCGCGGACGCCTGGACCGGCACCCACCCCTCGCTCGACTGGAACACCTTTCCGTCCTCCACACCGAACATCCGTGGCAGCGACGGGCCCGTGAGGTCCAGATCAAGCACCCCGACGGTGCTGTGCTGCGAGAGCTGGAGGGCGAGCTGGAGCGTCACCGACGACTTGCCGACGCCGCCCTTGCCGGAGAGCACCAGCAGCGTGTGGTCGATGGTGGTCATGTGGTTGGTAGTGGTTGGTAGTGGTTGGTATTAATGGGTAGGTGCAAGTTGTAGATGGTGCTCTTTTGATATTTGTCATGGTGTCCCGAATAGGCATATTTCCTTATACGGCCATTGTCTTTCGCGCGTCCCAAAACGGAAGTGAAAAATGGCCGGGACTATATACCATACCCACCACACACGCCAGCGCAGCAATGGAGGTCCCAGAGGGCGTCATTATCCCGCCACCGGCCGTGAAGGGCATCGTCGTCAAGACTGCGCAGTACGTGATCCGCAACGGGCCCGAGTTCGAGGAGCGGATCAGGCAGCAGCCGCAGTCGTCCAAGTTCACCTTCCTCGACCCAGCAGACGTCTACAACAGCTACTACACGTTCCTGCTGGAGCACCCGGAGGAGACACTCAGAGAAGGTGGAGAGGACCAGGATGCGAAGCCAGCCAGGCTCGAGCCGTTGCCCCCGCTGGACTTCCTCGTAGAGCTCCCGGTCGTCTCGTCGAAGGACCTCGAGGTGGTGAAGCTGGTCGCCCAGTTCATCGCCGTGAACGGCGACGACTACAGACAGGCCATCAGGAATAAGTACCACGACCAGCTGCTGCAGTTCGGGTTCATGGAGCAGGGCTACTCGCTGAACCCGCTGTTTGAGCAGCTCGTCCGCCAGTACAGGCTGGTGATGGCCCGCGAGTACGAGGTGCTGCCCACTGAGAAAGTGCTGGAGAGAGCGTACAAAAGAGCCGAGTACGAGGTTACGCAGAAGGAGGACACACAGAAGCAGGAGCTCGCAGCCGAGGAGAAGAGGGTGCGTTTCACGCGTGTTGATTGGCTGGACTTCGTCGTCGTGGAGACCATCGAGTTCACACAGGTAGACGCTACCACGGAGCTGGCCGAGCCCGTGACTCTGCAAGAGCTCCAGCTGCGGTCGCTGGACGAGAAAAGCAGGCAGGTCACAGCGATGGAGGAGAGTCCGGTAACTCCAGGCATGCGGATCAGAGAGTTCGGTGCTACGAGGGCGAGGGCTACACAGAGGGAGAAGCTCATCCAGTGTCCTATAACGGGCCAAATGATACCCGAGGGAAGTTTCCAGCGCCACATGGAGATCCTGCTGCGGGACCCGAAGTTCCGGGAGGAGAAAACCAGGTACGAGGCCAAGATCAAGAACACCAATCTGAGCCCACAGGAAGCGGCCGAGAACCTCAGACAGCTCATGGGCCCGAAAGAGTCCAGCAAGCGACAGAAGGTGCTCTGGGACGGGTACCAGTCGAGCGTGGAGTACGTGAAGCAGAAAACCGAGGTCGAGTACAAGCGGAAGCAGAGGGATTGAAGCAGAGTGTGCAATTGCTAATGTAACGAAGGAATGGGAAAGTGTAGTATCACTATCACAGCTCGTAGTCGTCGTCCATGTCGTCGTCCATGTCTTCGTCCATGTCTTCGTCCACCTCGTCGAACTCGTCGTGCTCGAAGCCGTCTGAATCGTAATGCTTATCGTCGTAGACGTCTTTCTCTTCAATATGGCTATCCCCTTCTTCGCTACCCGAGTCGCTTTCTTTCTCCTTGGTTTCTTTCCCCCCGGTTTTCTCCCCGGCTTTCTCTTCCACCGGCACCTCCAGCTTGATCGCCTTTACATCAACGTCCTCAAAGGGCCGTGCGGACACAACTCGCTCACCACACTTGAGACACGTCCAGAGCTCTCCACCGAGCTTCGCCTGCTCGAGCTTCGTCACCACGCACACATAGCAGTACTTATCACCGCACGACGTCACGTACGGGTTCGTGATTCGCTGCTTCTTGCCGTTCTCCAGGCATATCGCGCACTCTCGCTCTTTCAGGTGCTTGTACTCGAGCTTGTCGACCTTCAGCGGTCTCTGCAGCAGCTTGGTGAAGATGGAGCTTATCGCCGAGTTCCGGAACATCGGCAGGATGAAGATGATGAACTCGAGGAACGTGTTCCACACGAGCTGTCTGTTCTGGAACTCGTACGAGACGTTTCCCTTGTTGGCCTTCGCCAGCTCGACCGAGTTCACCGATATCTTCACGTTCAGCAGCCGTAGCACCAGCGAAGGGTAGTCGCCCTTCACGAGGAACACAAGCATGTTCACGAACTCAGACACCCTGATGGCCTTCTCGCCGGCTTTCCACAGCCTGTGCCATCCTTTCTCACCATCATCATACACACGCCCAGAGACCTTCTCATTGGCGTACCCACTCAGCACGACCCACGCGAAGTACGCAGCTTTCCTGAGCCTCTTCAGGTCGGCGTACTTCAGGTTCATCAGAAACATGCCGTAGCTCTGGTTCTTGTCCCACAGCGTCATCTTGTAGAGAACCAGTCTGATCAGCAGTGCGAGCTCGGCTTTGTGCTCAGAGACGCCCCCAATCTCGTCCAAAAGACGCTGTGTGAGCTCGCCGTCGAGGAGGAAAGCGTCCAGCTGTGTAACACGGGGTGTGGCTATGATCATTGCGTGTTTTGGTGGTGTTTGCTCGTGTTTTGGGGCTCTAATGGTGGTGTTTGGCTCTTTGTGGGGACGGGAGTAATTGCTGGCGGTAGGGGCACACATCCGGACACCCATGTATAAGTGGTAGGGGCACTCCCTCACTGTTAGGCTCTATATGTATACATATATACATAACCCTTTGCCTAGACAGTTTATAATAGACAATCGTGTATCAGTATATAGACAGCACAGTAAAAGGAGAAATCACAAGTCCAGGTCAAAGTCCAGTGCCTCGCCCTTGTCGATGAAACGGTCCCAGTCAAACTCCTGGTCGTCGGTCTTTGTGCTTCCATTGCTTCCAACAACGTCCTCTGGACTCTCCGAGGACGGAACCATATCGAGCTGTGTGTTCTGGCCCTCACCAGCAGGCTTCTGAAGCATGTATGAAGGTAAGAACCTACCAAAGAGCTGTAGATCGATGTCATCGATAGTACTCGTTTGGTCAATTGGCATTGGCAACGAAGACGAGTTGTCCGGCGTGGTAGCTCCCGTTAGTGGTAGACCAAACGACATCGAGGTCGGATCAATCGGTTTGTGAGCGACAGGTGTTTGTGTTCCCGAAGAGTGTGGTACTCTCGATGTTAGTGAAGGAGCGGCCTGGTTGTCAAAAGTCTGAGCCACTGAGATGTTTATGGACGGGGTGTTAACAGGCGAAGTGAAAGTGTTGAGTGGGCCCGCGGTCTGGTTAACATCGTGCTGAGAAGTGTATGGGCCCTTCTGTGGGATACGTTTGACGGCTGTTGGCTGTGGGGTTTCCCTTTGCGACTGGATCTCTTGGAGATGGATGTTGTGACGGTCGTAGTTCTCGAACATGTGGTTCAGCAGGTCGTAGATCCTCTCAGCACTCACGGATCTCTGTTTGAGTCCGCTGAGGATCTCTTTGCCGATCTCAATCGACTGTTTAACCTCCTCATCGGAGTTATCAATCTCCAAAAAGTAGTACACCAGACACGCAACCGCAAAGAAAATGGTATAGACGGAAAACCAGTAGCTCCCGTTGAGCAGCTTACTCTGGATCATGTCCTTGGCCAGCGAGACGATCTTCTTAGACACCTCAAAGCACTTCATCCCGTTCGTGTACTGGTAAGACTGGACGTTCGTGCCCATCGGCGGAGTCGTTATCGCCATCTTGACGTAGTGGATGTACGGCCTGTACAGCATGATCTGCACGTGGAGATAGTCCAGGTGCAGCAGTCTGTTGGCCTTGACGTACTCTGGCGGAATCGCGTCGTTGCCCACTTGCAGCTGGTACGGCAGTCTGATGGCCCACAGGTCGAGCTCGTTCTCCAGGCTCTTGACGACCTCCTGCGGCAGCGTATAGATCGGGTTGGCGGGCTTGTAGATCTTCTTCATCACGTGGTTCAGGATGAGGATCAGCTGTGTGTGGCAGTTGTTGATACCGCACGACGACAGCTTGCCCGGCACCTGTGGGGTCAGTCGCTCGAGCTCGATGTTCACGTCGTCGACGTCCATCGGGAGCTCTGCGTCGACGTCGTCCTCGTCGATGGAGTTCGGCAGCCCCAGCATCGAGTTCACGTAGATCTCGAGCTTGTAGATGGTCCAGAACAGCCGCTTCTTGCACTCGGCCCTGATGTTGTTGCACTTCACCTCCAGCCGACGGTGGAGCCCCTGCCTTAACGCCGACCGCAGGGCAATGCCGATGTACGAGTAGCACGTCGAGAGTCTCGCAGAGCACTGCAGGAACAGCGTCAGCATGAAGATGGTCTGGATCGACTCGAGGTCCGTGGAGTTGGTGATGTCGATGAGCTTGCGCGCGGCGATGAAGTACCGGTAGCCCTCGTCCTGGAGGTACTGGTTGTCGATGGCGTTGTCGCCCTTGGAGAACAGTGCCCCCACGGCGATCACCGAGTAGATCAGCGGCAGGATCTTGTTCTGGTGGTTCGAGTACGCGGCCGGGCTCGTCTCGTACAGCGAGTTGAAGTCCCTGATGAACGTCGGGCGGTGGTAGAAGCGGAACAGCACGCACGACTCGTTCCACGTCTTGTAGATGAGCTTGAGCGCGGTCTCCCTCGGCGGGAGGATGATCCTGATCTCGAGGGGCTCGGACCGGGCCACGGCCGGGACATCACCGTTCGTCTGGGCCCGGTACTCGTCCACGACCGCACCCAGGTCGACGACGCCGTCGCGCCTGTGCTTCGCAAACAGCGCCACAAACAGCTCCCCGTTGAAGGACTCCGCGAGCATGTCGACCTCGGGAAACAGCTGGCGCAGCGTCTCGAGCTGGGCCTTCTTGGAGGTGTTCTTGATGCAGGGGGCGTTCGTCGACGACGCACACACGGGAGCACAGGGTGGGTCCTCCTTCTTGTGTCTCTTCTGCTGCGGAGGGACGTACTGGTTGTACGTGCACTCGTACGAGTAGACCGTGCAGTGGATGCACGGCTGCTTGCCGTCGCACTTGACCTTTCTCTTGCGGCAGGTGTCGCACGCGCGCGAGACGCGGATGCGCTTGCTGGGCTGGTTCTTCGTCTGGAGCTGCTGCAGGGGCGACACGTACGTGGTGTCCTTCGAGACGAGCTTGGGCGGCATTGGGGTGGGCTGTGGTGTAGGCATCGCAAGGAGTAGTAGTTCGGGGTATACTTCGCGAAATGTTGATGGAAGCGAGTTTCGCGAATTGGTGATCGGGTTCGCGAATTGTTCCGGGGGCCGCAGTTGTTCCGGGGTCGGGACATAACGGGAAAGCCAGGGAAGCCATTACAGAGGAAACGCACGATTTCTATACAATGCCCCTCCCGCGGCTACAGCAAACACTCCTGAGCGAGATCCTGGGCGAGCTCCCCGAGGAAACAGCTCTACTGGAGGAGTCCGTACACGCGATTGCGGCGAAGTACAGAGCGGACCTCTACGTGCAGCTGGAGCACACACAACGGTTCCAGGAGCACGTCACACGCACACACGAGAAGGTGCACAGGCGACTGAAACGGACGTCCCGGTCGATCGAGGCTGTGGGGCGTCGGCTGAAGGTGGACGGCTCGCAGCCGGGGAAGATAGCGTGTGCGGACGTCGAGGCCCTGTCGCAAGAGGTGATGGGTAAGCTGATGGCGATTGTCGGGCTGCTGGGCGACACGGAGACGAACGTGGACGGCGACGAGTACCCTCTGCTGAAGAGGGTGCTGGGCCAGGAGGGGTTCGAGGTTGTGGAGATGCCGGTGGGGCTAGAGGGTGCGGACACAGTAACAACTACAATACGAGATGAGGGTGCAGACACTCCAGTAACAAATGAAGGCCATGATGCAGACACAGTCCCAGACGAGGGTGCAGAGACTACAGACACTGCCAGTGCTCCAGTTGAGGACCCACCACACGGCGACGAACTGGGCTCGATTGAGTCCTCAATAGCCAAGTACAAGGCTACAAGGCTGAAAAGCTATAGCTCTCCATTGACGCCATCCTACTCGCTGCCGAGCCCCGTGACGGACCCGTCCACAGCCCCTATAAAAGGCATAACGTCCTCGCCCGCAGAGTCGTCCCTGAGCGCGCTCAAGAGGTTTATATAGCCGTTAATGTATGTATGAATATGGTATTAGCATGGTGTTAGTGCTATAGAACGCATTCGCGTAAGTTGTGTGTTACCGCGAATAACACCCATTCGCGCCACAGCGCCAGGGCCGCATAACCGCAGCAGCGCTTTCAATTCGCGCGCGGTGATTGGAGGCGTGTGTCTACCGGAAAACTAATAGCGTAGAGTTGTGTATAAGTCGGCGTAAGAGCCAGGTGGAAAGTGCAAAGTGTTGTCATTATGGAATATGCAAAGTCGTTAATAGAGGCGTGTCTCGCTTTTGTGCGGCTCACACCCGTTTCTGCTTCCTCTCGTACATCTTCTCGTCCTCGTTGTTGATGCTGTGGGCGGGGCAGGGCATCACCGACGAGCCCGCTACCGTGAGGAACGCCACCGCAAACGTTGTGTAGAAGAGGTTGTGTGTGAATCTGAGGCGGACAGCAGCTCTCATTGGGTTCTTAAGCGAATATTGTAGTAGTGGTGGGTGGTTTGTGCTTCGCTTGGTTGTGAGAGTGTTGATTGTGCTGAAACTTTTTCTCGGCCATAAACCAACGCGCGAAACCGTTCTCGGAGCGATGGCTAATACAGAGGTTAAGAGAAGAGAGGTGTACTATGATATAAACGTCACACCCGCTTGAACTCGAAGTTGAACTCGGTGCTCTGCAGCAAATTGCGGGTATCGATCATGCCCGAGGTGTCGTAGTCGTGTGTGTCCTCTTGCATGATACCACTGTCGTCGATGAGTCTGACGAGATCGCTCTTGTCCATGGCCTTGCCCTCGAAGCTGAGCTCCATCGTGGTGTCCATCTGGAGCTCCTGCGTTCGTCTGTTCTTCTTGATCGAGCTCGTCATCTCCACGAGCTCGTCTCTGTTTCTCTTCATCGGCGTGTTGACGAGGCTCTTCGTCAGCAGCTTGTTCACCAGCTTGGACGACGCCGTCGTCTTCTTGTAGATGTCGATCTCAACGTCTCCCAGACGGAACACTTTGGCTGCCTGTCTCTTCGCCATCACGATGAACATCGCCGGGTCGGCCATGTCGTTCTGCTTTCTCAAGGGATCCTCGTGGCCGCTCATGGTCTCTTCGAACGTCGAGCCAATGCACTTGCCGTACAGAGCACCGGGTCTCTGTGTGAAGCTCGGCAGCTCGTTGACTCCACGCGTTGATGGTTTCAGGCATAGTGTTGGTAGAGGGTAGTCGTACGAGCCGTACGTGACGGACTTGGGGAACTCTGCTAGGGCCGCAATCACCGGTGTTTTGGTGGTGGTGGTACAGGGCTTGCTGTGGAATCCTCTGTTGTTGGCTCTCAGTGGCTTTCTTCTCTGCTGCTTCATCAACATGGTGAGCTGGGACTGTGGGCTGGGACTGGACTGGGGACTGTGGGCTGGGGACTGTGGACTGGGGACTGCAAGGGGTAACGTATAACTGAGGATGTGGGTATGACGTGGGTATCTCGACAATTGGTGTGTTGGGTGCTAGGTGGGTGTTAATAGGTGGGTTGAATGAGCTCTTCAGTCGTTGTTGCTGGGTTGTGTAGAGAAGCCTCTTTGGGTAAAAGTAAACAATAACAGTATGTCGCGCTTATTGCCCGATCCGGCACTGGACTAGACAGAGCCAGGAGTCTCGTTTTGCCAGTCTCAGGCCCGAGTCCCCAGTCCCGAGTCCCATGAATTCCCATTCCCAGCCCCGCGCGAATTCCCAGTCCCGGCTAAACGACGCTAAACGACCCTTCTCCACTTCAGCAGTGCACCATATAAATACCGAGGCCCTCCCTCACCACCGTACGCCTACACCAATTGCGTCTCCCACACCAATTGCGTCTCCCACACCAATTGCGTCCACAGAGTCTCCCACAGAGTCTCCCCTCCCCCAGAGTCCCACACAGAGTCCCCCACAGAGTCCCCACAGTCTCTGAGTCCCCCCTCGAACGCTCCCTCAACTGAAAAAAAGACCACCACTCTCCCAACTCTCTCCACCACACACTCCCAACACTCTCCCCACCAACAACCCCCACACCATGTCCGACGCCGTCTACATCGTCGCCGCCGCCAGAACGCCAATGGGCTCCCTCCAGGGCGCTCTTGCCTCGCAGAGCTACGTCGACCTCGGCGCCACCGCCGTCACCGCTGCGCTCAGCAAGGTCCCCCAGATCAAGCCTACGGACGTCGAGGAGATCGTCTTCGGCGGGGTCATCCAGGCCAACGTCGGCCAGAACCCGGCCCGCCAGGTCGCCCTCAAGTCCGGCATGGGCGTCCACACCGTCGCGTCCACCGTCAACAAGGTGTGTGCCAGCGGGCTGAAGGCCACCATCAACGCTGCGCAGACGATCCTCCTGGGCAACGCGGACGTCGTCGTCGCCGGCGGAGCAGAGTCCATGACGAACGCCCCCTACTACGTCCCCTCGGCCCGCTCGGGCGCCCGCTACGGCAACACCACGATGGTGGACGCGCTCGTGAGGGACGGCCTCGCAGACGCCTACGACCACACCGCGATGGGCGTGTCTGCCGAGAAGTGCGCACGTGACCACGGCTTCTCGCGCGAGGCCCAGGACGAGTTCGCCATCAAGTCGTACCAGAAGGCCCAGCACGCGCACGCCAGCGGCAAGTTCAAGGCCGAGATCGCGCCGGTGACGGTGAAGGGCTCGCGCGGGAAGCCCGACACGGTCGTGGCCGTGGACGAGGAGTCGACGAAGCTCAACGTCGACAAGCTGAGGGCCGCGAGAACGGTTTTCCAGAAGGAGAACGGCACCGTCACCGCTGCGAACGCGTCGCCAATCAACGACGGAGGCGCTGCCTTGGTGCTCGTCTCCCACAAGAAGCTCGTCGAGCTCAAGCTCCAGCCCATCGCACGCATCGTCGGGTGGGGCGAGGCCGCACAGAACCCGGAGGACTTCACCACGGCTCCGTCTTTGGCCGTGCCTAAGGCCCTGAAACACGCGGGCCTGGAGCTCGAGGACGTCGACTTCTTCGAGTTCAACGAGGCGTTCGCCGTCGTCGGCCTCGCCAACCAGAAGCTCCTCGGGATCCCGGACGAGAAGCTCAACGTCTACGGCGGAGCCGTCGCCATGGGCCACCCACTGGGCTGCTCGGGCGCCCGCATCATCGTCACCCTCACGTCTGTGCTCCAGCAGGAGGGGGGCAAGATCGGGTGCGCTGCGATTTGCAACGGCGGAGGCGGTGCCTCGGCCATCGTCGTCGAGAAGCTCTCGTCCGAGCACGTCGTCTTGTGATGTTGCTAGTCTTGCTAAATAGCATGTTAGTCTAACAGTTATACATGGTCTAAACTATACATGCAGTCTAAACAGCTCTATACATGGTCTAAACAGCTATACATGGTCTAAACAGCTATACATGGTCTAAGCAGCTTCTACTATACATGTAGTCTGATAAGTCTACTATACATGTCTGCTAAGTCTACTATGCATGTAGTCTAAACAGTTATACTATACATGTAGTCTAAGCAGTTCTATACATGTAGTCTAAGTCTACCATACATGTAGTGTCTTATAAACAGCTTCTACTATACATGTAGTCTAAACAGTTCTACCATACATGTAATCTTGCTATCGTTGTCTACCATACATGTAGTCTAAACAGCTTCTCTATACATGTAGTCTAAGTCTACTAGCCAGTCTCGTCTACCTACATCATCGCCTACTAGCAGTCTCGTCTACCTACGTCTTAACCTATCATTAGCGTTTATATGTACAGTCATTACCTCTCCACGGTGAACCCCGCGTCGCTCTTTCTTATGCTCCGCTCCTGCTGCTTGGACAGCGCCTGCTCCACCACCTCAACATCAACGAGCTCTTTCACCTTGAGTATCATACCAGCGGCGACGGGGTTGACTCTCTGGTACGCCACAGAGCCCGTCTTCTTCAGCCCGAGGTTCGCCACGGTGTCCTTGATCACCTGTGGCAGTGCGATGGTCGACCTCTTGAGCGTGATTCTGTAGAAAGACATCCTCTAGCCCACAAACCACACGTTGATGCTAAAGAGAGAGTCCAACGTTTTCCACATTTTCACTTCCATGCGCGAATGCGTTTGTGCGCGACCCTCCGCGAACGCGTTCGATGCGCTCATATACCCACCCACACTCTCATAGCACGGTAACCACCCCTCTAACTCACCACAAGCCGCTCAAAATGGACCAGAAACCCGTAAATGAAGAGGCCATAGACAGCAGACGCCAGTACGAGCTCCACGAGGGGATCGTCTTCGCAATTGAGCTCACGCCGACGATGCTGGAGCCGCACCCACCATCGAACAAGAGCCATCTCCAGGCTATACTGGAAGCCCTACAAGACGCGATGGCCCACTCTGTTATAACTCTGCCCAACACCGGGTACGGGTGCTTCCTCTTCAACAGCAAAGAGACCTCGAAGGGCCGTCGCCGTGGTGTTCAGGAGGTGTTCTCGCTCAAAGACCTCAACTACAGAGACATGAGGACCATCCACGAGATCCTGGAGGAGAACACCAGGGCTCTGGATAGGCCCTACATCCCACTGAAGGAGCGATTCCACCCCCAGATCAACACAGAGGGACTGCCATTGCACGATGCGCTGCTGTCGCTTCAGCATGAAGTAACGACCAAGAAGGACAACCAGAAGCAGTACAACATCAAGAAAATCTTTCTCTTCACTGACAACGATAGGCCTGTTGATCCCGAGGACAAGAGTGCCAAGGAGCTCATCCGCAACGTGTGCTCAGACATTGATAACATGCTGGTGACGATAACCCCGTTCTTCATCAGCTCTGAGGGAAAACCGTTCGACAACGGCCTGTACTCTGAGATCATGAGACTCACTAATGAGGACGAGGACGAGGACGAGGACGGGCTGATCTTCGATGGGCCGAGTACGAGACCCTTGGGAGTCGAGGATATCAAGGAGAGAATCATCAGACGGAAAGAGATCAAGAGAATCCAGTTCCAGTGTCCACTGGTTTTCTCTGATGCGCTGACCATTGGAATCAAAGGCTACGCTATCTATACGCATGAGACTTCTACGAAGACGAAACTGTTGTATGAGACCGAGGACTACAGAAAGAACGTCTACTCCAAGACGAGGTACATCAATCCCAAAACGGGCTCTGAGTTCGAGAAGGTCATCCGGCTTTACCCAGTCGGCAGTGGAGTGGACGACTATATCGTGCTTGATGAGAAACAGGAGGAGGAGATTAAGAGGTTCGACGACAAGCACGATCAGTTCTTGAGGATTATTGGGTTTAAAGAGCGAAAGAGTGGTATGAAACTCCACTACAACTCTACAAGATCGCCGTTTGTTACACCAGATGAGGATACTTACTCGGGCTCAACAAGAACACTGAGTGCGCTGTATCAAAGTCTGAAGAAGCTTGGTAAAGTGGCCATTGTGTTTGGTAAGATTAGGAAGAGCTCACAGCCCTCGTTCTACTGTTTACTGCCTACCCAGCGAGTGCGGGACTCTAAGAATTCTTTCCCAGAAGGGTTCTTCCTAGTGAGATTACCGTACTTGGACGACATCAGACAGTTCCCCAAGAACTACGAGCTGATGTCGGTAACACCAAAGGAGTCCTTCAGCACAAAGACTCGTCAGTTGTTACGAGAAATCAAGAAACGCTCAACGGAGTATTCGCCCAAGGACTTCAAGAACCCCGTTGTTCAGCTGCATTACCGTGTTTTGCACGATTACCTGCTACAAGTTGAACAGACCACCCACGGCTCGCTGGTGGATAAGCGAATCCGTGAGGACGACACTATTAAGCAGACCAATGAGGTACGGAAGTGGGCTTTGGGTGTGGACGGTGATGATTCACTCGCCAACCACCTGAAGGAGTGGAACGAGCTATTCAACAGCATGGAAAACCAGTAACTACATGGAATACCAGAAACAGGAAACTAATCTATTAACTACAACTTGGCCCCGTCGTAGTCGGCGATCTGGGTGATGTACTTGCCCTTGTTGGCACCCGTGAACAGCTTCGTCCACAGCTCCGGCACCTTCTTGAAGTCGTCGCCCTTGGCCTGCACCACCGTCTCCTCGAACTTCATGATGTTCAGCTTGCCGGTCGTGAACCACTGGGCCAGGTCCTGGAAAGCGCGTGGGATCTCCGGGATGTCGTCCACGAGCACAATGCCCTGGATCGTCAGTCTCTTGGTGATCACAGCACCGTACGTCGAGAACACGGCCTTCTTGGTGTCGTTGTAGGACGCAATCGCACCGACCTGGACCACCTTCCCGTGCACACGCATGTTCGGCAGCGCGTGCTCGAGGATCCACCCGCCGACGTGGTCCGCGAACACGTCGATCTCCTCGTCGCCGAGCGCCCTGGCGAAGTCCTCCTTATAGGTCTCGGACTTGTAGTCGAGCCCGACCACCTTATCACCCAGCGTCTCGACGTACTTCCGCTTGGCCTCACCTCCGGCGACGGCGATCACGAGCTTCGGCTTGAAGACGCTCGAGACGATCTGGACCAATGAGGAGCCAGCAGCTCCGGCTGCGCCCGTGATGAGCCAGACCTTGCCCTCGTCCTCGGGCTTGAGCCCGGAGTACTTCGTGGCGGTGAAGTAGGCGGTGAGCGTTGTTGTTCCAAACGCCGAGAGGTACTTGACGATGTGGGGAACCCTGGTCGGGTCGAGCTTCGACACCATCGGCGCGTTGCCGTTGATGACGTTGTGGGTGGCCCAGCCAATGGCTCTGCCCGTGATGAAGTCGCCCTTGGTGAACTTGGCACACTTGGACTCGAGCACACGGCCCAGGCCCTGCGCTGGGGCGACGGAGTTGAGTGGGACCGGAGGGACGTACGACTTGGCCGGGGTGAACCAGCCCTTCTGGGCCGGGTCGTTCGAGAGGTAGATGTTCTCGACGAGCACCTCGCCGTCCTGGAGCAGCTGCGCGTCCTCTGTGTCGTACGTCTTCTCGACGAGCTTGAAGTTGGCGTCTGGCGAGTCGTAGTCGACGTTGATGTCCTCTGCGAAGGAGGCGTACTTCGAGAGCAGGATCTGCTGGGCGTGGATCTTGGTCATTGCGGTGTCTACTTGCTTTCTAAGGCTTCTACTGGGCTGAGACGGTGCTCTTGCTGGGTTTATATATAAGCACGTCGCACGCGCACTTAGTAATGGGTGGCTTCCCGGAATGGCGGGGCTCGGCTCCCGCAATGGTTACGTAAGCAGTACTTACCGTCTCCCGCTATTCCAGGGGCTGCAGTGAAACGGCCAGTTGCCTAAAAGCGACTAAAACCGTGGAATCCGCAGAATCCGCTAGATCCCGTAGAACGGTCGTTTTACCCGCGGTTGAAGCGTCGATGTGTAAGCAGGAGCCTTACTAAGTGGAGGAGGAGTGCACTGGGCTGTGCTCGGGCCCGTCTGGAATAGTCTGGAAGCGAGGGGGACGTCTGGAAGAGATGAGGGTTGACGTAAGGTCCACACGCTACTCGCCCACGTTTGCTCTCTATACTTGCTACTACCTATTAGGGGTGCCAGCCTCGGGACATAAAGAGTGCCCCCGGATGTGTGCCCTCGGATATCCCATTGCGTACACTGCCCCATCCAGCAGTTTCCGCCCTTTTCCCGTCGGCGAAAAACTGCCTAAAGCGGAAACAGCTCAGAATTGTGTCAAATTGCGCGCCCGAACGCACAAATCACTCCATACAACATGAGATGGGCTCCGCGGTGTCTGGCCACACTCCAACTCTGGCTGAACCCCTGCGTTATCGTACGACACTCGTGCTAAGACACTGCCACCGCCAATCGCATCGCCCAGGGGAGTCGTTTGGCGAAAAAACGGGCTCCGTAGCTCACCAGACGGCCCACCCACGAGGTGCTGGGCTCGTTTAAGGGTGTTGACACCCCCACGCATGGCACCCCTATATAACGTGCGATCTCCCAGGCCCAGACGTGTTTAGTACACCGTTTCTAGTCTGTAACAATGACGATAGACCCAGCACTCGGTACAAACATCAACGAGTACACGCTCACGCGGCTCATCGGCTGCGGAGCCTACGGCCTCGTCTACCAAGCACATAACACCGAGACGAGCGAGCCAGTAGCGATCAAGTGCATTGGCAAGCGCACTGGCAAGAAGACGTCCAAGCACTCGGACCAGCTCGTGCACGACCTTCGCCAGTACTTCTCGCTGTGCAACGGCCACACACAGCTACAGGCCCTCAGTCTCAAGAAGATCAGGGACTGCGAGGGCACCGCATGTCCCTTCCTCAGAGAGGTGTCTCTCCAGCTCCAGGTCCAGGCCCACCCGAGCGTGCTGAAGATCCACGCGATCCTGGACTCGCCCGTTGCGCTGTTCATCGTGATGGACTACTACGCGGAGGGCGACCTCTTCGTGAACATCGTGGATCGCCACGTCTACTCGAGCTCCACGCTGATTAAGTCCGTCTTCACACAGCTCGTCGACGCTGTCGCCTTCTGCCACGCCCACGGCATCGCCCACTGCGACATCAAGCCCGAGAACGTCATGTGCAGCGACCACGGCTCGCGTGTAGCGTTGGCAGACTTCGGGCTCGCCGTGCAGTCCCACTACATCCAGGCCAGTACGTGTATCGGCTCCTCCTACTACATGCCCCCGGAGAGGCTCGCGACGCTGAACCACGACCTCCACTCGTCGCAGTACCCGGCTGCTAAGGGCGACATATGGTCGCTGGCGGTGATACTGGTGAACCTGTGCTGCACGAGGAATCCGTGGACGAAAGCGTGCGAGCAGGACCCGACTTACAGGGCCTACAAGCGTGACCCGCACGTCCTCACACAGATCCTGGACATATCGGAGGAGCTCTTCCAGATTCTCCACGACTGCCTGGTCGAGGAGCCCAGTGAGCGCATCACGCTCTTTGAGCTCCGTGAGAGGGTGCTGCGGTGCCGTTCCTTCACGAAGACGGGCCCACTCGCCCACTGCGACGACATGGACCAGTACACGTGCGGGCTCATCATGGAGTGCGCTGTTCCTGAGGCCTCCAGCACGAGCTCTGAGAGCGAGTCTGTGGAGATGCCGCAGATCCACGCTGAGCTGGGGCTCTCGATCGACGTCAAGCCGAGATACGAGCCCACCATGAGCATGATAACGAACGCGAGCTTCAACCTGAACGTAGCCTAATGTATGATTAATGAGACTAATGGAAAAATAAACAGCCTAGTATGCACTTCCACGTAGCCCACCTTTGACACTTCACACAGGTGCCACTCAGGTTCCACTTATGTGACTGAGCCACTCAAAAAAACTCATTCTCCTAGTCTCCTCAGTGGTGGTATAGTCTTGACACCCGGACACCACCGAAAAGGTAAACATAAACATTCCCGCGAATTCTGGTCGCGCAGTAAAAAAGACAGCACTGCCAAAACTTGGCCTCCTTTCCCCCCTAAGGCCCCTTTCCCTCACCACTAATAGTGTAAACACACGCAATTACAATGGACAAATTGAAAGAGGTATGTGCTTCCGAGCTTCGCTGCTTCACCGTCCCCATTGGGCCGTGCCAGGGCCTTTTCAGCGCGTGCAATTCGCGTTGTTTTCGTTGATCCGATTTAGTGTGCCTTAGATCACGACGGTGCAATGAGAGGGCAATGGCAGTGTCAATGGAGGGTGGTGCTTCTTTGTGAGTGCTTCTTTGTGGCTTGATATGCTAACTCGACCCAGAAACTGAACAACTTGAAGCTGGACGCCGAGAAGTGGCAGGAGAAGTCCGACGAGCTGTCTGTCAAGATCAAGGAGTTGGAGCAGGAGAACCTGGACAAGGACCACCAGATCCAGGCCTTGTCGAGAAAGAACGAGACCCTGGAGGACACCGTTGAGAAGCTGGAAGGCCAGGTCACCGAGCACAAGTCTGCGGCCGAGGAGTCGTCCTCGTTGAAGTCGCACAACGAGAACTTCAACAAGAAGAACCAGCAGTTGGAGGAGGAATTGGAGGCCTCCGACAAGAACCTCAAGGAGACCACCGAGAAGCTGCGTGAGACCGACTTGAAGGTCGAGCAATTGGAGCGTAAGGTCGCCTCGTTGGAGTCCGAGCGTGACGACTGGGAGAAGAAGTACGAGGAGCTCAACGACAAGTACAACTCCGCCAAGGCCGAGCTCGACGAGATCTCTGCTCAGTTGGAGGCCATCTGACTCGATCAAGGTGAAGCGGTCGTCTGCGTGGGCGGATCACACGGTGTGCTTCGCTGGAGAAAGATGTGTGTTCCTGTCTTGCTGGTAGCACTGCTGATGAGGCTCTTCCTAACACCGAACGTGCGCACGCTGACGCTCACCTGGCGACTGCTCTCGAATATTGTTCACTTCTGTTTCCGGCCCAAGCCCTGAATATTGTTAATACCACACCCTTATCGATACCGTGTAGTCAGCTCTTCTCTCCCTGTTCTGAGGTTTACGCGTGTCTGGGCCCCATGCCCGCGTAAATGTGGGCACTAAGAACCCATTCGCGAACCTCGCCAGTCGAAAAACCCAGAGACCTCTTCAACAGCTCCACATAAACAACTAAGCATCAACAAACCCCAACAAGGCCGTCACAAAGCGTCCGCCATGGGTGACAATTACTGGCTGAGCGACCAGCTCAAGAACGACGACGGCTTCAACACCCAGACAAACGACGACCAACTAATGTCGTCCTTCCTCAACTACATGGACGATGGCAACGATAACGGCGGTAACAACAACAACAACGGCGGTAACGGTAACAACACCTCGTCAGGCTCAGCTATGAACGGCGGTATGGTCTCCAACGGACCAGGCTCGCAGAGCGGGTCGTTTGATATGGGCATCTCCCCAGCGGCTATCCTCAACCAGCAACAACACCAGACCCAGTTCCAGCAGAGACAGGACGAGCCGCTGAACTCGCCAGTGCCGAACCCAGGCAGTCTCCAGAGACCCAGCGACACCAACGACCTCATACAGAGCCTGCTGAGCGACCGCTCGGGCAGCAATTCCGGGATGCCGATGTTCCAGCAGCAGCAACAGCCGCAGCAGCAGGGCTTCCCTCCACAGGTGTTCTCTCCAAGCTCCCAGAACCCCACGATACCGCCAATGGGCCAGCAGAACCAGTCGATGCAGCAGCTGAACCCCGGAATGACGCTGGATAAGGCCGCTATGATCGCAGCGTTGCAGCAGCGTACGAACCAGAACAGACTGCAACAGCAGAACATGCTCCAGCAGCAGTTCCTCCAACAGCAGCAACAACAGCAGCAACAGCCTGCTCAGCCACAGAACCAGAGCATGGGCAACAACCAGGCGAGCTCGAGCCAGCAGCAGCAACAGGTTTTCCAGCAGCTCCAGCAACAACAGGTGATGAGACTGCACCAGCTGCAACAACAGCAGAGACAGAGGCAGCAGCAGCAGCAACAACAACAGCAACAACAACAACAACAACAACAGCAGCAGCAGCAGCAGCAGCAGTCCAATATGGCGTCTTCTGTGGGGCAAGACAACACCTCCAACTCGCCAATGGTGCAAAACCAGTACAACATGCCCTTTGGTGGGAACCAGAGAGGTAATCAGCCACAAACAAACTCTCCACAGCCGCAGGAACAAGTCGCAAACACACCACAGGCCCCAGCCGGTCAGTCTATGGTTGGTGGCCCAAATGCCAATTTGACCCCAGAGCAGATTGCCCAGAGAAAACTACAGCACCAGGCCTCCGCTATGCAGGTAGAATTGTTCATGAAAACATTGGCTGAGTTCATGAACAAGAGAGGCACGCCATTGACGAGTATCCCAGTCGTTGGTGGTAAGAAGCTTCATCCATTCTTCCTCTATGCGCTAGTCGCCAGACTTGGTGGCTCTTCAAACGTTGCTAGACAGAACCAGTGGGGTGTTGTTGCTCATAAGTTGGGCTTGCCTGTTGAACAGAACCCTCAGCTAGTCAGAGAGTTGACAAAGGCTTATGTTGATTTCCTTTTCCCATTCGAACAGTATGCCGGTACACCAGAAGGTCAAAGAGACCTACACATGAGAAGACAATCCTTACAAAGGCAGCAGGCAGAACTGATCAAACAACGTCAAGGTACGCAAACAAAACCAAGTCCGGTTGTTCCACCTCAATCCTCAAATCAACTGCCAACGCCAGTCACATCTCAACAATCACACTTGCAGCAACAGTCTTCAATCCCACCATCACAACAACCAAGTCAGCCACCTACTCCTGCTCAACCCCAGTTCCAATTGCCCAATAGAAAAAGTCAGAGTGGTGTTGCCTCTCCTCTTACACATCAGCAAACAATGACTGCACAAAGGCACGCTAGTGGCTCTCACAAAGGATCTTCTCATGCTTCTCCAATGGTTCCGCAACAAAATATCCAAAACCCAGGACAACAGGTGCCTCAGCAGCAGCAACAACAACAACAGCAATCCTCTGAACCACCAGCTTCCGCTACTCCATCTGCACCATCATTTATCAAAAACTACGTACCAGAGCAGAGATTGCTTGATCATTATACCGGTTATGATGTGAAGGCTTTGTCACAAGTTGGTGAGCAGATAGATACTGCTAAACCAATTTTCCTGTTTGCTCCAGAATTGGGTGCACTCAACATTCACGCTTTAACTATGAGCTTGGACTCTGGCTTGACATCTGAAGTGAACATGGCTTTGAACACCATTCTTGTTGCTTCTGCCGATAATAATTTGATTATCCCATTGAATGACTGCCCAGATTTCCTTGACGCTTTGGCTGCATTGGGTATTAGAGTATTGGATCAGTTGTTAAAAGGCACAAACTCAAGAACTTCTACTGGAGTGGAGGAAGTTGAATTGGATAACTTAGACACCGCTCCACAAAGTCGTGTTGACGATATCTTTAAGAAGTATGTCAAAGATGAAGACTACGATGAGATTGAGATCAAGGTCGACTCTTTGAGCGGTAAACCGCTTGTTGAAGGCAGTATCAAAGAAGAGATTGAAGAACCTATGGAAATTGATGAGGACGAAGAAAGTGGAGACAGCAAAGAATCTTCTATTTCACCATCTGAATGGGATGAGCCAGAGAAGTTCACCATCCCATCATATTTCGAGATGCTCAACAGTGTTCATGTGGAGACTGAGCATCCATTCAGTTCCATCCATACCAGAACCGCTGAGGATAAACAAGTTCTTTTGATTGACCAACTCACAACGATCTCTATGATTTTCAGAAATATCTCCTTTGTTGAGTATAACCCAAATTCGCTTTCCGCTAGTGATTTATTCAAGGACTTCCAGTTCAAGTTGATCTTTGCTGTTGCTGCTCATGGTGAAAAATTCTGTTTCACTAGAAGAAGACTTGGTTTCTTAAAAGATTCATTGATCATTCTCATGAACATTTCTCATCTGTTGGAATTAAGATCATATAACGAAGCCTTAATCATTTTCGTCTTGATTCTTTCCTTTGGTGCAGACGAGCCAGAAGATAAACATTTGCTCATACCAGAATATATCCCATCTGCTCACAAGTATCAGTCTCATGGCATTGATGTTCTTGCAAAGCTTATCTCTCGTGATCCACCGAACAGAGGATTTTTCCAAGGTGTTTTAACTGGCGTCTATGACCCAACTACAAGTCCAGATGTCATTGAACAGAACAGTAAATTAATCAGTTTGTACATTGGCACGGGAGATGTTCATTCTAAGTTGTTCACCAAAGTGTTCAAATATCTCGTCTCTGTCATCCCATTAAACCATTTAGCTCCCCATCAACTATTACAGGAGAGAGATGCTACTATTCTACAATCTTTGCTTGCTGCCATGCTAGTCAGTGAGATGATCCCAACTGAAGTTCCAGAAGGAAACCTTCCATTGAGTTGGTTAAGCAGTTCTGAATCTATTGGTAATGGGTTGACAAGACTGGGTCTCATGTTGGCAGTCTACTCAGTAAGACCAAACGAGAACGAGACGCTGAAGTTGATATCCACCAGAGCCCTAACTGTGGTGAACACCCTTATCGGCAAGTCCTTGGCCATCACTGAGTTCCAAGAGAGAGAGATCGACTTACAACTGTTCGACAAGGCCAAGATCCGTCTTCCGTCTGATGCTATCTTGGGCACACTACTCAGTTCCATTGACCTCACCATCATCAACCACATCCTAACTCTCTCTGGATTCTTGAAACGAATCAACAAGTCCATGATCTCTACAGCTTCTTGAAGAAGCTCCACCTATTATGGGTTAATTAACGTCTAATTACACAAGCGTCAGTAGTTACTGCTGATGTACTCGTAGATCCTCTCGCCGAGCTCCTGCCCCACCAGCAGCGACAGCTGGTGCTTGGACATCCTCTTGAGCTGCTGCACGCTCTTGATCTTCTTCATGATGGTGTAGTAGTCCACGTTGTTGATTCCCGGGATGTTCTGGAGTGCGCTGATGATCCCGTCCGACAGCACGAGGTTGTCGTTTCTCCTATTCTCTGAGAGCCCAGCATTAACAGCGTCCAGCACGTTCGGCTCCTCTCGAGACGCTTTCAGCTCCACCATCAGCTCGGCTGTCTGGAACGGAGACGAGCTCCACAGGATCCTCATCTTGGGGAAGTGGATCACCAAAGCTGCTATGTTCCGCTGGATCTCCTCTTGCATTCGGCTCGCTGCGAGCGGGTTCAGAGCCTTGATGTTGGGCCCTCTCGAGCGGGTCTCGGCGAAGGGCTCCAGCGAAAACGACTGGTTGCTGTCGAACTCGATCAGCAGCGTGGGCAGCTCGTAGTGGCGACACATACGCTCGCACTGCTCGTAGAGACGGCCGCTCTTGAAACTGCCAATGAGGTCGGGAATGGATTTCCGCTCAACACAGATCCGCGGCGTAAGCACGTAATCGCCAACTGTCAGCACACACGGAACGACTCTGAGCCCGATTCTGTCTAAGAGACCAGGCAGCGGTGCTCTGAATTCACGGCTGTCGACGATTACCTGCGATTCCGCACTGGGGTCCCGGAAATTGGCGCCTCCGGCTATTCTGGTGTTCATCACGAGACTCTTCCGTATATGGAACTTGTTGAAGTCCTCGTCGGCCTCGAACTGCGACGCCATGTTGGCCTTCTCCCTGATTAGCTTCGTGAAGGACTCCTTCTCCTTCCTGATGGCCGTGAGATGGTACTGCTCCTCGACGGAGTCGGAGTAGTACATGAAGAACGACCGTGCGGGGTTCTCCTTGTGGATGGACTGGTACACCTCTAGCCGTCTAATGAACGACAAGTTGGGCTCGTACATAATCACAAACGAGGGCATAAGCTCCTGTAACATGATCTCGTCGGTCTCGTCGCTGTAGCTCTCCACTATCACCTGGTTTTCCCGGTCAACGTACTCGTACGCCCCAGCTGGAAAACCGGAATCCTCTAAGTGCGATATATCCGCTAATAGCTCTGCAATACCATCATCCCCGTCCTCTACCGTGACCACGTCGTCTCCACCAAGCTCAAACGACTCCATCTCCAAGTCCAGCTTGTTCATCTTGGACTCAATGTCTCCAGAAGCACTCGGATCAGCGTGTAAACGAGTCACCGCAGCGACTGCGGCTCCGCCGCGAGTTCTTCTCCTCTTAGTGCTTATTGGTCCTTTAGCAAACGCCTTTGAGACGTCCAGCGACTCGTCCTCGTTCGCCTGGTTGGCCTGCTTTATCGACGATGTCAGCTGCGCTTTGATCTCTTTCTGGTCCAGGTACCACTCGAGCTTGTTGACCATCATCTTTCTCGCCGAGTAGGCTCTATACTCTTTCGAGACCTCTCTCATGTTCTGCAAGAACCTCGTTATACGTGCTTTGACCCTGCTATTTGAGCACATGATCAGCACTGGCCCCGTTCTGAACGAGTCGTGTGCTCTTTCCACGGTGATGTCCTCTAACAAGAGTGCCAGCTGCTCCCACTTAGGAGCCTCTTCCAGCACGTACTCGTTATTGTCGTAGACCCTCTTCTTGCCGTACGTCAACACCGTCTGTGCTTCCTCGACCATCAGCCACGGCGACTCTGCACTGTTGTTCTTGTCGATAGAGGAGATCTGCGACTCGATCACCAGCTGGATCGTCTCGTAGAAGTCGATGGCGTCGTACGAAAGCAGGCATTTCAGCAGGTCCTTCAACAGCCGGATGTCCTTGAGCAGCTGCTTGGTTTTCCACGATATCCTGTGCGACTGTGGGTCCAGCACAACGTGTAGCATCTGTAGAAAGCGAGGGTCCAGCGCATTCTCGATGGACCAGTACTCCGTCGAGAGGTCTGGGTTCGTTCTGCGTATCTCGTCGATACAGCTCTTCAGGCACGCCATGATGCCCGTCTGGATGTGTCGCATCGAGTCCGTCATCATCACCTTCACCTCGGTGACGCTCTTTGTGTCTTTGCTCACCAAACTCTTGGACACGTCGATGTGGAATCTCGGCCAGAGAAGCACCTTCTTCAGCCGCAGCTCCCTCAGCTTCTTGCTCAGCGGGTCGTACCCCGTGGAGAACAGCTCTGGGGCGTCCGACACGGCCTTGATGAACCCCCACTTGTTGAACTGCCGGTACTTTCTCGTGATGAACGACTCTGTCGACGTCTCCGAGACCCTCTCGGCTCGCAGCACGACGAGCCCCGTGATCAGCTGCGGGTCCACAACGCCAGCGAGGAGATCAACATACAGGATCCTCGACGTGACGCTGAAGATGCCTCCCTGGGTATACAGCAGTCGCCGCTTCTCCGGCGTAGAGGTGTCGCTTGTCAAGACCACGAAGGGTCTCTTGCGGTCCTCGCCGGACTCGATCCACGACAGCTCCGTCAGCTCGTCGCTGATGCGGTCGTTGTACTCGTCGGTGCTGTTGAGAAGGATCACCAGGCTTCTCTTGGGGACACTCGCAACACAAGCTGGTGCGCTCAGAACGTGGAGCAGGTTGGCGACGATGGGCTCGAGCCCCAGGCCCTTGCCGAGGATCAGCAGCGAGTCCTCCGCTAGCAGGTCCTCCAGCACGAGCTGCTGGAACCGCAGTGGCAGCGTCAGCGAGATGTCGACGGGCTCGATGTGGTCCAAGAGCTCTTCGTCTTGTGGTATTAGCGGGTACAGTGGCTGCTCGTGCGGGGGCTGTGGGGGCTCAATCGGAGCCGGGTCTTGTAGGAGGACGAGCTCCTCGTCGCTGTCGTCTCGCACGAAGAGGGCCATCTTCGCTGGCTGGGTGTGTTTAGTCGGGGAGAAGAGCGTAAGTGGCTGTATTAGAGAGCGATGCGATTGATGGTGATGTCAATGTGGTTACGAGCGCTGGTTTCGCGAAGTGGTGTGCGGGTGTTTCGGCGCTCACATCAAGCCTATACTTAAGTGTCTAGATGTGTCTCCTACTCCGCCAATCGCAGTCCTCCCCAGCCAATGACGCTCTACCTGAGTGCCAACATCGCACACACACCGCAGCTCACTTTCCCGGGCGATCCCAAGTCGCAGCGGGCCAAGACAGCGTCGCTCGTGGGGTTCGACGGTGGAGTTGATACCGTCAAGCAGAGCACGCTGTTCCAGATAGTTTTCCTGGAGAACGTCTCGTATAGCTGTAGTTCGCAGTGCGATGAGCTGAGAGCTACGATAGACATCGAGGGAGTCGGCGCTGACCGGCTGCGGTACGGACGCCAACGGGTCATTAGAGAGGTGAGCGTTGATGATGAGGAACAGACACACACGGGCATAAACAACGCGAGCTCCACTTTCAAGCTGACGCTAGAGGACTGTTTCGGTAACCGGTGCTTCGCCATTGAGCAGGACAAGCTGTCTTTCCTAAGCACGAAGAACCTCGGGTCCGGGTTCCCTATACAGCTGGGGTCCAAGCTGCTGATCAATCCCGGTGCGAAGGTATTCCGTGGGGTTATAATGCTGACGAGGGAGACCACTGAGTTTCTCGGTGGGATTGTGCCCGAGTGGAACCAGGAGCTGCAGCAGAAGCACCTGGCGTATCTGGAGCGTGAAGTATAGGCGTATATATGGACATATAGGCATATAGGCATATATAGTGTCTATGTCTACGCAACAGTACTGCCTAAACGTGTATCCTAGTTAACGTGTACCCTAATGTATCATGTCACAGCCCCACGGCCATCTCCCGCACCTTCTGGTCGAACAGCTCGACGCGGATCGGCATGTCGACCTCGTAGAACGGGTTCTTCATCACGTAGTCCGCGTACAGCACGTACACCCTCCTCAGCACCTCCTCGGCGACGCTCACGCCGACGTTCAGGTCCCCGGCTGGCACCGTCTTGGGCCCACCAGGGGGCGTCACCAGCAGGAACTTGAGTCCCGTGAGCGTCTGGAAGATGTACATGCTGAACCTGTCGGTCTCGACGCTCTTGAGCCCGGAGGTGTTGCTCCCCGTGGACCCGGAGACGACGCCATACCGGGCGTACGACGCGAGCGACGCGTTCGCCTGTGACTGTGGGTGTGGGTTCGTCACTTTCAGCGCAGTAGGTGTTATCTTGGATGCGATGGCGAAGACTCCGTGGATGGTACCGGCGAGGATGAGCGCGTCGTTGGAGCTGATCTTCGAGAGCCCCGGCGCGAGGTCGTGCTGGTAGACGAGGCCCCCGGCCCTGTTGATGATGTAGAGCGAGTAGACGGTCATTGGGCGTATAGAGCCGTCGTGGTGGTGTAGAAGTGTGTTGATGTGGACGTAGTATATGTCCCAGACTACCCCCGGATATACACCCCCGGATATCATGCCCCCGGGTCTCCCCCGTATCCTGGTGTCCGGGTGTGCCCCCGGATCTCCACCCGAGCCAACTTCAAGACTCATCACCATTGATCCCATACCCAACCCCATCAGTTCACCCCCAATTCCCCAAATGACCACCATCAAGGACCGCATCGCCGGGCTCGCGCCCGGCCAGGTCTTCCTCTCGCTCGAGTTCTTCCCTCCCAAGACGCAGCCCGGCCTGCGCAACCTCGTCGACCGTATGGCCCGTATGAGCGCCCTGAACCCTCTCTTCGTCACCATCACCTGGGGAGCCGGCGGCTCCACCGCCGAGAAGACGCTCGCACTCGTCCAGACAGCTGCTAAGGAGATGGACCTCACCACGTGCATGCACCTGACGTGCACGAACACCGACAAGGCCATCATCGACGACGCTCTCGCTAAAGCGAAGGCTGCTGGCGTCCGCAACGTCCTCGCCCTAAGGGGCGACCCCCCACGCGGCGAGGAGTTCTTCGTGCGCAGCTCCGAGTTCCAGCACGCGGTGGACCTCGTCCGCTACATCAAGGCCCAGCACGGCGAGTGGTTCTGCGTGGGCGTCGCTGCGTACCCGGAGGGCCACTGCGAGGGCGCCGACGCGAGCGAGCAGTCCGTCGAGCGGGACATGCCCTTCCTGAAGGAGAAGGTCGACGCCGGTGCGGACTTCATCATCACGCAGCTGTTCTACGACGTCGAGAAGTTCGTCCGGTTCGAGCAGCTGGTGCGCTCGACGGTCGGCGACGTCCCGGTCCTGCCCGGACTTATGCCCATCAACACCTACCAGCTCTTCCACCGGGCTGCGAAGCTCTCGCACGCGTCCATCCCGCAGCACGTGCTCGAGCAGTTCCCCGAGGCGATCCACCACGACGACGACAAGGTCAAGGCCGTGGGCGTGGAGGTGGTGAAGGGCATCGTCCACGAGCTGTACTCGCGCACGAACGGCCGCATAAGGGGATTCCACTTCTACACGCTCAACCTCGAGAAGGCCATTGCGCAGATCGTCGAGACCTCCAGTCTGCTCAACAGGGTCATCGAGGACGCTGTTGCGGACGGCGACGGTGCTCCGCCAGCGAGAGCCAAGGACAGACGCTCCTCGTCGAACAACACCTCCAACAAGGTGCTTGTGGACCGTGTGCGCAACGAGGCCTCGTTCGAGGACGTCTCCACCTTCAAGCTCTCTTCTCCCTCGAAGAAGGAGATCGTCGCCATCTCGTCGGGCGAGGGAACCCTCGGCCGTGGTGCGACGTGGGACGACTTCCCCAACGGCCGTTTCGGTGATTCCAGGTCGCCAGCGTACGGTGAGATCGATGGTTATGGCCCGTCGCTCAAGATCGCCACGAAGCGGGCGTACGAGCTGTGGGGGTACCCGGTCGATGCTGTAGACGTCTCGAAGGTCTTCATCAACTACCTGTCGGGCACGGTCGATGCGCTGCCGTGGTCTGAGCTCGGGCTGAGCCCGGAGACTGCGATCATCCAGGAGGAGCTCATCGCCCTCAACAGGAAGGGCTTCTTCTCGCTGGCGTCGCAGCCGGCTTGCGACGGTGCGAAGAGCGACGACAAGATCTTCGGCTGGGGCCCGAAGGGAGGCTACGTCTACCAGAAGGCCTTCGTGGAGCTCTTCGTCTCGAAGGAGAGCTGGGAGAGAGAGCTCAAGCCGAAGCTGGACTCGAACGGCTCGCTCGTCAGCTACTACCTCGGCGACGCGGAAAACCACTTCTCGACATCGCTGAACGCGCAGTCCTCGAATGCGGTGACATGGGGTGTTTTCCCAGACAGGGAGATTCTCCAGACGACCATCATCGAGGAGGAGTCCTTCAAAGCGTGGAGAGACGAGGCCTTCTCGATCTGGCTGGAGTGGGGAAAACTGTATAAGAAGGGCTCGCCAACGAATAAGCTCATCCAGCAGATCCACGACTCGTACTACCTGGTATCGGTCGTGTGCCACGACTATAGAAACGAGTCCGGTCTGTGGGAGATACTGTTGAGTTGATATAATATACATCTATCGTTAAGCAATAGAATTATAGACGGTTATGTAGAACACAGGTCCAGCATAGAACTCAGGTCTCCTCAGGAATTAGTGGAATTAAAGAGATAATATTGAGATCTGGAATCAATGGGATCTGTATCTAATACGTGTTAAAGACAAGTAGTTATTTAATACTTGTTAAAGACAACTAGCTTAAGTCAAAAAAGGTGTGTGAAATATAGAAAATAAGTAGTCAGATCTCAGCTCTAGAAAATCCTTATAACATTAACTTCTAAAAACACATAATAACTCTACAATTTAAGCTTAATAATTCTAATCAAGCATTTATGAATTGATTCATATATTTTCCATATCAATACCTTCTGTGAATACCCGAATATCAGAATTTAAAGATAGGTGCATTGTCCGGGTGTAAAGTGAGGTGTCCGGGTGGTGTCTGGATGTTTGTGTATATATGGGGTTCTTAGCAAAAGAAGAGCAAAAACTAAGTAATTTTCCGAACATCATGTTCTTGAACTAGTATATAGCTCATTTGATCGTGTAGAAGGCCTTTTACCGGTTTCTTGGACCCAAACCCATCCAAAAAATTTGACATGGGGGCGCTCCCCCAGGTTTTCCCGGGTTTTCCCAGATTTCGCCATTCTAATACCTGGGAAAACTATTAACCTCCTGGAATGGCGTGAATCACAACCAAACAGAGACTCTACACATATATACCGACGTGAGAGAAGTTTTAACTCCCTCACGTCCCCACACTCTCCAGTAGTCAGAATAAGCCCACACTCTCCAGTAGTCAAAAATGAAACCCACCCTCTTCATCACAGCTGCTCGAGCTTTGAGGAGTGGAAGGTATGTGAATGTGATCACTAAGGAACAGCAGGACTGAGTGAAATCATCAAGCTTAGAAAACAGCAGTAGTCATCCCAGGTTTCCTGTTGCTTCCACACAAGGCTGATCCCCTAAGACTAGCTCTGAGAGTCATAGCACAAACCAGCAATATGCCATATGAATCTGGAAAGTTGATGAAGACACAAAGGATCTCAGTGACACAAATGGTGATGGTGACACAAAAGGCCAGGGTGCAAAGCCAACGAGAGGGACTGTGGTCCCCAAGAGAAAGCAGAGTCCACATAAGTTATGCAATAACAATGGAGCCCATCCACCAGGGAACAAGAGATCAGCTGATAGGAAGCTGTCGATAGATGAACCACGAAGTTAAAAAAGCAAGTGGGATGGAAAAGATGAGGAAACAATTACCATGTGGAAAGCCTGTCAAAGTCACTCAACACTTCTATCAGCCATCTTTCCCCTCAAATGAGTCTACTCCAATGATGTCCTTTGAACTTTGAAAGTGGGCAGACTAACAAAGTATCACCACTAGTACTTCTTCAAGAAAACCAAGTGGATGAGCAGATCCATTGGCTTCCTCTTGGAAAACAACAGTGAAGACATCACATGGAACAAAAACAGGTGAAAAGAAGGACAGGGCTCAAGGAATGATAGTGATGACAATGATGAAACTGACAATGATAACAACGACAAAGAAGAGATGAGAATAGGGAAATCCAAGGTACTAGACTGTGACCACCAATGAAAGAAGTGCAAATGTGAATGTTGTTGAGAGAAAGAAGTTTTCTCCGTATCTGGGAGAAGAAGGAACAGGAAGAGGATATGCCAGAAGACCTCAAACGGAATAAAGATCAGTCAAAAGGAAGACAATGGATCAATGAATGTTGAAGACGATGGAGAAGAAGAAGTCTTGAGAGCACAATGATCGTCAGGAAAGCCTGCCAAAGTCACTTGTTGCTAATGGGCAGATCAGCTTGAGTATACCTTGGACTCGAAGTTCCATCTGATATGTGACCACACAAATGATTATCCCAATGAGGACCTCCAACCTGAGCAAAGTCTTAGCACCGAGATATGTTGAGGAAAACCAATGGACGGGCAGATTTATAGGCTTCCTCAAAAACACCTTGGTGAATAATGAGACCTCGTATGGAATCAATGGCATTGAAGATGAGCATCGGTCTGTCAAAGTTACCTGTTACTGATGAGCAGATCAGCTCAGGTACACTTTGCATCAACAGTTTCAGTACTTTCCCTCAAATGAGTCTACTCCAGCGATGTCTTCTCAACTTTGCAAGTGGGCAGACTCACAAAGTATCATCATTGATACTTCCTAAAGAAAACCAAGTGGATGGGCAGATCCATTTGGATTTTTCTTAGAAGACACAAGTGAAGTGAAGGCATCATATGGAACAAACAACAAGTGACAGGAACAGGACTGAAAGGATGATGATGACGACAATGATGACAATGATGACAATGATGACAATAGAAAGTGAAAGATAGGGAAAGCCAAGGGGATAGACTGTGATTACCAATGAAGAAGATGCAAGTAGAATGGTGTGATGGTGTATGGGAGAAGTAAGAAGAGAAATGGGGATGGGACAAATACTTATACTTTTTGGCCAGCTGGGGAGTGACACAAAAACATAGAAGGATGTGGTTTAGTGCCACAAAACCGAAAAACTCACAAGAGAAGCCAAGGTGATAGGCTGTGACAACCAGCGAAAAGATGCAAAAATGGAGGATAGTCAACGGGATGAAGGTTACCTGTGGTTGATGGGCAGATCAGCTCAGGTATACTTCGCATCAACACTTCCATCAGCCATACTCCCGTTCAAATGAAGCTACTCCACTGACGTCCTGTAAACTTTGCGAGTGGGCAGACTAACAAAGTATCATCATTTATACTTCCTAAAGAAAACCAACTGGATGGGCAGATCCATTGGCTCCCTCTTGGAAAACATAAGTGAAGTGAAGACATCATATGGAACAAACCACAAGTGACAAGGACAGGACTGAAAGAATGATGATGATGATGATGACAATGATGACAATTACAATGCAGAGTGGAAGATAGGGAAGGCCAAGGGGATAGACTGTGATCACCAGCGAAAGAGATGTGAGGAGAAGGTTGATGATAGGGAGGAAATTTCCAAAGAAGTGGGTGGGAGAAGTTGGAAGAAAAAGAGGATGGGACTGGTACTTATACTTTTCGACCAACAGGAAAGTGACACAAAAACGTCGAAGGGCCGTAATTGAGTGTCACAAAACCGAAAAAGTTACTAGAGGTGAAGCCAAGATGAAAAGCTGCGATCACTAATGAAAAGAGTGGATGAAGGAAAGCCAAGGTGATGGGCTGTGATCACTAGCAGTGAAGATAAAGAAGTCTTGACTCTCTTCCAAACATCCGAAAGGTCAGTCAAAGTTACATGTTGCTGATGGGCAGATCAGCTAATGTATACTCATCAACGCTTCCATCAGCCACACTTCCACTCGAATGAGTCTATTCGAATGACGTCCTTTGAACCTTGAAAGTGGGCAGACTTACAAAGTATCACTGATATTTTTTCAAGGAAACTAATTGGATGGGCAGACCCATTGGCTTCCTATAAAAAACAGCAGTGAAGACATCATATGGAACAAACAACAAATGAGAAGGACAGGACTGAAAGGATGATGATGACGACAATGATGACAATGACAATGGGGAGTGAAAGATAGGGAAAGCCAAGGGGATAGACTGTGTTCACCAATGAAGGAGATGCAAGTATAGTGGTGTGATGGTGCGTGGAAGAAGTAAGAAGAGAAACGGGGATGGGACAGGAATTTATACGTTTTGGCCAGCTGGGGAGTGACACAAAAACGTAGAAACTCTTGTGATTGGCTATAGTTTATTGCCACAAAACCGGAAAACTCAATAGGAGAGCCAAGGTGATGGGCTATGATGATCAATGAAAAGATGCAAAATGGAGGAAAGTCAACGGGATGAAGGTTACCTGTGGCTGATGGGCAGACCAGCTCAGGTATACTTCGCATCAACATTTCCATCAGCCATACTCCCGTTCAAATGAAGCTACTCCAATGACGTCCTCTCAACTTTGCAAGTGGGCAGACTCACAAAGTATCACCACTGATACTTCCTCAAGAAAACCAACTGGATGGGCAGATCCACTGGGTTCCTCTTGAAAACACCAGTGAAGTGAGGAAATCATATGGAACAAACAACAAGTGACAAGGACAGGACTCAAGAAATGATGACGATGACAATGATGACAATGCAGAGTGAAAGATAGGGGAGGCCAAGGGGTTGGGCTGTGGTCACCAATGAAAGTGGTGAATGTTGTCAATAGAGAAGGAGTTTCCAAAAAGTGTGTGGGAGAAGTCAGAAGAAAGAAAGCGGATCGGACGGGTATTTATATTTTTCGGCCAGCTAGGAAGTGACACAAAAATGGAGAAAATGTTGAGTAGAAGTGACACAAAACCAATAACTCATTATGATTGGCTCTCATGAAAGTGAGGGTGGTAAATGAAAAAGTACAGTGCATGAAGTGGAATGTGTGAACGTGCCAAAGTCCCAGTGTCAAGAGGTCATCAGAGGTCTCGTTGGATCAACTGCTCGATCACCTCGGAGAAGCTCATCAAACGTTGGCAAAGAGAAAAGGGAAAGCCAGGGTGATGGGCTGTGATCACCAGAAAGGGAAAGCCAAGAGGATGGGCTGTGGTCACCAGATAGGGAAAGCTAAGGTGATAGGCTGTGGTCACTAAAGATAAATCAGTTAGTAAAATTGGTGAATGCGCCAAAGTCTCAGTGTCAAGAGGTTATCAGAGGTCTCGTTGGATCAACTGCTCGATCACCTCGGAGAAGCTCATCAAACGTTGGCAAAGAGAAAAGGGAAAGCCAAGGTGATGGGCTGTGGTCACCAGATAGGGAAAGCCAAGGTGTTAGGCTGTGATCACCAGTTGTTGATAGAGAAGAAGTTTCCAAAAGCGTGTGGGAGAAGTTAGAAGAAAAAAGGGGATGAGATAGGTATTTATACTTTTCGACCAGCTGGAAAGTGACACAAAAACGTAGAAGGCTGTAGTTTAGTGCCACAAAAGCGAAAAAGTAGGAAAGCCAAGGTGGAGGGCTGTGATAACTAACACTGAAGATACAGAATTCTCGCCAATGAGGTCCTTCTCCAAAAACATCCGAAAGGTCTACCAGAGTTACCTGGTGCTGATGGGCAGATCAGTTCAGGGTACTCTTCAACACTTCCATCAGCCAAAGTCCCATTCAAATGAGTCTATTCCAATGACGTCCACTCAACTTTGCAAGTGGGCAGACTTACAAAGTATCACCACTGATATTTCTTCAAGAATTCCAATTAGATGGGCAGATCCATTGGATTCCTCTTAGGAAACAACAGTGAAGACATGATATGGAACAAACAGCAAGTGATATGGACAAGGCTCAAGAAATGATGATGAAGACAATGATGACAATGGAGAGAGGAGAATAAGGAAAGCCAAGGGGATAGGCTATGGTCACCAATGAGAGAGATGTAATGGAGAAGGTTGTTGATAGAGAAGAAGTTTTGAAAAAGTGGGTGGGAGAAGTAGGAAGAGAAAAGGGGATGGGACAGGTACTTATAGTTTTCGGTCAGTTGGGAAGTGACACAAAAACGTAGAAACTCTCGTGATTGGTTAGTAGCAGAAGTGACACAAAACCGAAATCTTGCTAGGGGAGCCAAGGTGATGGGCTGTGATAATCAATGAAAAGATGCAAAAAGGAGGAAAGTTAACGGGATGAAGGAAAGCCAGGGTGGTGGGCTGTGATCACTAACAGTGAAGATAAGGAAGTCTTGACAATGAGGTCTCTTCCAAACATCCGAAAGGTCCGTCGAAGTATACCTTTTGCTGATGGGCAGATCAGCTCAGGCTTACTTTGTATCAACACTTCCATCAGCCATCCTCCCAAATGAGTCTGTTCCAATAATATCATCTCAACTTTGCAAGTGAGCAGACTAACAAAGTATCATCACTGATACTTCTTCGAGAAAACCAACTGGATGAGCAGATCCGTTGGGTTCCTCTTGGAAAACACCAGTGAAGTGAAGACATCATATGGAACAAACAACAAGTGACAAGGACCAGACTCAAAGAATGATGATGACAATGACGACCATGGAGTGAAAGACAAGGACAGCCAAGGGGATAGGCTGGGGAAACCAGAGAGGGAAAGCCAAGGGGATAGGCTGTGGTCACCAGTGGAAAGGAGAGTGTTGTTGATAGAGAAGAAGATTCCAAAAAGTGCGTGGGAGAAGTAAGGAGAGGAAAGGGGATCGGACGGTTATTTATATTTTTCGGCCGGCTGGGAAGTGACACAAAAACGGAGATGTTCTTGTGACACAAAACCGGAGAACGCACCATGATTGGCTGTTGAAGCGGAGTGTATGATATGAAACCGAATAACTCGTTACGATTGGCTGTTGTGAGCTACACAAAAGCGGAAGACCGAATAACTCATTACGATTGGCTGTAGTAAGAGCTTCTACCCCACAGTTTCCTGGGCTACACGCATACGCAAATCATCAAGTCGTGTGTATCATTTATAAACCATTAGATAGGAATCAACGGCCGTCTCGTCTCTCATTGTTGCGCACACTGAGGTGCATTCACACTTCCATGCATGAACTCATCCTCGTCTGCGTCCTCGTCTGTGTTTTTCCTCTTCTTCTTCTTCTTGTACTTGTCGCTATGCACGGATGGGTCGTAATCGCTTAGTGTCTTATCTACCGCGTCCTCGGGCATCTCAGGCACTGGTCTCGCAGGCAGTGCGTGTTCCAGAGTCTCCATCATTTCGGGCGTTAGTTCGTGTGGCTGTGGGAAGGTGACCTCGAACTGGATGATCAAGTCACCGTTCGAGCCACCGTTCTTGCGTGGCATACCGTATCCTGCGATGGACTTGAGCGTATTCGGCTGGATGATCTCTCCACGCGCAACCTCCAGCCTGAGCCACTCTCCACTCAGGTGGCGCAGTGGGAAGCTGCCACCTGCGAGAGCCGTCAACAGATCAATCTTCACCTTCGTGAACAGGTGCGGCCCTCGTCTCTGGAACACCTCGTGTCGCTGCTGCTCAATGGTCACAATCACGTCTCCCGGTATCACGCCGATGCCCTGGTCGCCCTCGCTCTTGAACACAATGGTCTCGCCGTCCTTCATCCCCGGCTCCACCTTCAGGTGGAGGATCTTGCGCTCGTCCACGGTCTTGTGCCCATCACACCGCTTGCACACGTCCTTCGGTGCCATGTACTCACCGCTGCCCGAGCACGTGCGACACGTCGTCTCAAATCTCTGGATAACCGGGCCCAGCTGCTTCTGCATCGTCACACGCCCACGACCGTTGCACCCACCACACCTGCGTACGTTGCTGCCACCTTTGGCACCACACTCGGGACACAGCACCGTCTTGGAGAGGCCGAGCTTCGCGGTCTTGCCCTTGTAGAGCTCCTCCAGCGTGCAGCACAGCTTGTGGTTGATGTTGGGCCCGACACGCATCTGCGAGGAGTGGAAGCTCGTCTGTGTGAAGAAGGGCTCGCCGAAGAACTGCGAGAACAGGTCATCGGCCTTCATCGAGAAGGGCGACGCCATTGTGGGGTCGATCGTCGTCGCCGAGCCGTTGAGCCCCTCCTCGCCGTACCGGTCGTAGACGCTGCGCTTCTCTGCGTCGTACAGCACCTCGTAAGCACGCGTGATCTCCTGGAACTTCGTCGTCGACTCCTCTGAGTGGCCGTTCTTGTCTGGGTGCCACTTGAGCGCCATCAACCGGTACGCCTTCTTGATCTCGGTCTGGGTCGCGGACCGCTTCACCCCGAGAACGTCGTAGAGGCTGTGCTTCGTCTTCATCTGTGTTTTTGGCGGGTTGGACTTCCCTTGCGCGTCGTGTGTTTCCCTCGTCTCTCGCTCTCACTGTGTGCTTGTGGATGTGGTGCTGTGATAAGGGGTTGCGCCTTATATAAACTGGCGATGACCCCTTCCGCGAATTCACATCCTCGCATTTTCCACGCGTTTCCACGCGTTTCCACGCCTAACATCGCCGGCGGCGGGTTTTTTTTCTTTTTTAATTTCGTTATTATATCCACCTTCTACAGTTGCGCGCGTTAAGCTTTAAGCTCTCGCTCCAGTGCATTGTTTCCACGAGGCTCCACCCGCCTCTGGCGCTCCCAGGCGGAAGTTGTGGGTTGCTTCACATCGGTACGCGCCGCAGACGTTTTCCTCATTTTTTTTTCATTTTTATTTTTTTTTCATTTTTAGTTTTTATCGACAAGAAGACCGAGACACCGGACTTTAAGGCATCGAGCTCATCTCTCAAAAGCCCAAACAATGGCAGTCCCACTGGTGCTGAGGAACTCCCACTCCCCGCAGAGGTACGTGCTGGGCCTGAAGCTCGACCACGCAAAGGCCAACTTCACGGGATCCGTACAGATCGATCTGGTGAAGAGCCATAAGCGAGAACAGGAAGAGCCATTCACCTTCCGTCTCCACTGCTCTGAGCTCGTTATCTTATCTGCTGTTTTCACTGACTCGGCTGGACACTCGTACAAGGCTAAGGTGAGCTATGAGAAGGCCGCAGAGCAGTGCGTTCTCACCGTTGAGGACAAACTCTACGAGCACGAGTCTCTTAAGCTCGAGCTCCAGTACATTGGTAAGATCAACACCACCAAGACGTTCAAGGACGTCACGAAGGGCGTGTTCAAGACGAACTACATGGACGACAGATCCAACGAGTCGTCGAACTACGTGATTGCGACCCACTGCCAGACGTCCTTCGCACGGTGTGTGTTCCCATGTATCGACGAGCCCTCTTCTAAGACCGTTCATGAGCTGTCGATCACCACATCTTCCAAGTTCAAAGTGCTCGGGAACACCTCGCCGTCGCACAAAGAGCTCGATGAGAAAGCCCAGCTACAGACGATCCATTTCAAGCCGTCGCCACCGATTGCGTCGTCTGTTTTCGGCTTCGTCGTTGGTGATCTGGACTTCATTGAGTCGAGCGCTGAGCTCACACAGGGTACAGTGCCTATTAGGGTATACACAACCATTGGGTCTATCTCTGGTGCTGCTTATTCGATGGACGTCGCAACTAAGTGCTTACCATTCATTGAGTCTTTGTTCAACACACCGTACCCACTGGATAAGCTCGATATCGTCGCCTTGCCGTTCTTGTCCGATGGTGCGATGGAAAACCACGGTCTCATCACCATCCAGTCAGCGCACATGCTTATACAGTCATTGAGCAATAGACAAGCGACTCAGAGTGTTAGACAGTTGGTTGCCCACGAGCTGATCCACCACTGGGTAGGTAATACTGTGTCATTTGATGAGTGGGAGCACTTGTGGCTGAATGAAGCTTTCGCAACATGGTTTGGTTACTACGTCTTGTACAAACTTGATTTGGACCCATTGGACTCTGAGATTTGGCTCAATCAGGTCGATGAACAGTTTGAGAAGCTCTTGAGTGAGGATTCCCAAATAGACACCAAACCAATCATCACCAAACCACAGCAGGAGATCAAAGCTACACAGGACGCTTTCCAAGTCGCTTCTTATCAGAAGGGAATCCAGTTCCTGAGAATGCTGTCCAACACTTTCGAATCCAGCTCATTCAATGATGATATTCCAAAGTTCTGTGCAATTTTGGGACAGTTCATCACCTCAAATGGGAACAAATGCATCAAACCTTCGGAGTTGTGGAAATTCCTACATGAGCACTCTCAGCTGGATTTATTGGCTTTCACGCACTCATGGCTTAGACTTCCAGGTTTCCCAATAGTCTCTGTGTCTTTAAACGATGAGGGTAAGATTGTACTCACACAGCATCGTTATTTGGAGGACTCCACCGTTGAAAGGGAAAACCTAGAGGATGTTCCATTCCATATCCCATTAGCTATTAAGCTGGTTGATGGCTCTGTCGTCAACATGGTGATGAACGATAGATCCATGGTTTTGGAAGATGTCAAGAGTGAAGAGTTTGTGAAGTTGAACGCTAACAGATCTGGGTTTTACAGAGTTGATTACAAACACATCAGATTCGTTGAAAACATGGTTAAGAACTTGGACCAGTTGTCGCCGTTGGATCTCATTGGTATCTTGCACGACTTGACTACTCTGAATGGCCACAAGTACTTACACTCTGATCTGAGTGTAATTGGTATCCTCAAGATCTCTGAGAAGCTCATCTCTCAGAAACAGCTCGACTTCAGGGTATTGAGATACGCCCTGAACGCTTTAGAGGTCATCGAGAACTCTTTCAAGCTATACACTGATAAGTCCAAGTTCCAAAGATATTACACATGGCTCACCACACTCAACGCTCAATTGTTCAACAGACTGCAATGGTCAGAGGACTACGCAACGTACTCATATTCGGAATTGGAGTGCAGAAGATCCATCCTCACCATTGGAATCCAAACAGCCGAGTGTTCTAAGGTCTGTGAAAGACTCTTCAAGCAGCTTCTTCACGGCCCAGCACGCTCAGTTCCAGAACAGCTTCTCCACCCAGCCATCTCCAGTGTGTCCTATAAAGCCAACCAAAACACATGGAAGAAGATCCTCGAACTGGTCAAGCAACCCGGGGCCACCGTCAACCACATATTTGGTGGGTCCGGTAACGAGATCCAACACGCTGCTATTAGATCATTGGGCTACACCAAGGACCCTGCCATTGTCAAGCGTGTCTTGAATTTTGTTGCTACTAACATTGATTCCACGTTGGTGGAACTGGCACTCGTTGGCTTACTATATAACAACGATCTCAACAAGAGTACACTGTGGAACTGGTTCAAGTTGAACTATGACCAATGGGCAGCGAGATCCACAAGAGCCGGGTCGCAATACTCTGCTAATCTGGCTAAGACCTTGAGAAGCATCACCATGATTGTGCTATCGAGCATGTGCTCTGAAGCCGACCAGTCCACGGTGGAGACCTTCGTCAAGGAGAAAGTCGCAAAGCTCCCAAAACATAACTTGGAAGAGATTGTTGAAGAGGTCAAGGTGGCCCGTGAGGAGAAACTGAGACTCGCTGGGTCCATCGATAATGTGTTGGTGTATATATAATGTAAATAGGAATACGACCAGGCATTATAGATTAGATCTAGCTGTACATCCATGGCCTTCTACAAGTTAGCACCAAATATAAACCGTTTCCTTACCTAAACACCGACCAAAAGGGAAAACCGGAAAACCGGAAAACCGCAAAACTGGAAAACCACCACACTTAAATTAACACACCTATTTGAGCGCAACAGACGCAATGGAGGTCACCTCCGCCATCAGCTGCTCGAGCGAGTCCAGCATAACCTGTCGCGTAGGAGACCTCTCCAGCGAGGTGACCGCACTGCCCGAGGAGTCCGTGCTAGCTCTAGGCTCCTCACCCGGTGGAGGAGGAGCAGGTCTCTGGATGCAGTACAGCGAGCTCCCAGCACTGTGCACGTTCTCGTTGTCTGACGGGCTCGACTTGTACGACTTCGGGAACGCCGACTGCTCACGCAGCAGCTCCCTGATGAAGAATCCCGTGTCCACAGAGGACGTCATGCTCTGTCTGCTGGGCCTGTTCACCTGGTCGAGGTACTCCTGCGACGTGTGCGTGAGTCTCCACTTGATGCGAGCAGCGACCACCCGGCGTAGGTACAGGTTCCAGAGGGCCTCGAGCCTCTCGTTGTTGAACTTCGCCGGGAGCGAGTGCGTCCGTATGAGGGCCGGACGCTCTGTTACGGGGAACGTGTCGTATCTGTGGAAACTCGGCCTGATAATGCGGTACTGCGGAAGGCGGGTCGCCCTCGACGCATTGACGAAGGCGACCGGTTTTCCCAGCTTGACGAGCTCCTGGTTGAGGATGTGCTCGGCGTCGGCGATGACGGAGTTCTTCCCCGGCGTCGGGTCCGGCGTGTAGATGATGTAGTTGTTCTTGGAGTCGACGGTGATCACCTTCACGGCCCGGGACGGGCTCGGGTCCGGCCGGTAGACGTCGCTCTGGCGGAACTCGTACGCTGCGACGTACTGGTTCGAGCACAGGTCCTTGCACATGGAGCTGTCGCAGTCGATGTACGCCATGCTGGCGTCGAGCTCGGCCCGGTTCCGGTACTTGCCCCGCCTAGACCCGGCCCGCTTGGGCCCGTTAACGGGGTAGAAGAACCGCGTGCTGAGCTCCTTCCGGCTCATCATGAACCGTCTCCTCGGCTGGATCGACCGCTTCCTCGTCACCGTCGGCGAGATCACAGACGACACGATGGTCGGGGCCCGGCCGTGTGTGGAGCCACTGCCCGTAGCCTTGTGGGACCGTGTCTTGTAGGCGACTGAGTGTCTTTGGTGGAGACCTGGGCCCACCAGGCTCTCCTGAGACCTCAGAAGCGTCGCCCGGTGTGGGAACTCTTTGATCACTGGGTTGCTCGGGTATCTGTTGTGTCCCGGGGTGGCCGAGGCGTAGGCGTCGCCGATGACGACCATTTTTGTGGGTTTGTTTGACTTTGGATGTGTGATGAGCTTCTGGTAAACAGCGTCTAAGTATTGTTTAGTAGAAGATCAACATTCTTGTGCTGGCTCATCAGAGAGGCTGGCTAGCTCATCGGTACGCGCAGCACGATAACGCATGGTGTGCGGGTGTCGCGAACACGTCGTATTCGCGCACACACCTCTCTAGTTACCCGGCCGGTGTGAAAAAAAATAGGCTCATCTCCTAAGGGCCCTCTCTTTAGTACCGGAACCTCTAGAGCCACCGTCTTCCGTCTTATTCACACACACAATGCCCGCACAGCTCTCTGCGAAGGCCCAGGCCAGTGCCACCGTCAGCAAGCTGCTGGAGAGCGTTCTCCCGGGCCACACATCCACGGGTACCACCAGGGCCTCTTCCTCGCAGATGATCAACTCTGCGCAGAAGAAGCTCAAGCCCGAGGAGGTACGTCGCCAGAGAAAGAAGGAGAAGCTCGCACAGCGCAATGCCTCGAAGCAGCAGCGTCTGAACCGTGCGGACGTCGAGGCCCGGGCCCGGTACGGGCTGCTTCAGCAGCACGCTAAGCAGGGAACACTCACGGCCGAAGAGAAGAGAGAGATGAAGCGACTCGTGAAGAAGAACGTAGCCAGCGTCCAGAGCTGGAGACTCGAGGACGAGGACGGCGATCTCCAGGAGGTGCAGAGGGAGATCATGGAGCTGAAGAAGTCCGAGTACACGAGGGCGAAGAGAAGAGCTCCAAAGAGTAATAAGCTCGAGCTACAGCATCTGTATAAGAAGAAACAGGAGCGGAAGTTCCCTGGGCTCACGCCTGGGTTGGCCCCAGTGGGCATGTCTGACTCTGAGGACTCAGAGGAGGACTGAAGCTACGTATACGACTCTAATTTAATGACCATATTATGTAAACCTCAATCAGCCGGTGTGATTCCCAGCTCGTAGTACGCTTGACGAGCATCAACAGCTCCTTTTCTGACTTTTCTCCTGTTGTCGTCCAGTACGCCTGTCAAGACCTTAATGATGGTCTTCTGGTACCCGACCAGCTTCTCTAACGGCACAACCATGCTCAGGCCGTGCAAGCAGTTCACAGCAACAAGACGAACCTCTGCGGTGTTCAGCTTCTGAGCGTCTACAACACTCAGCTCAAGCAGTGATGGAATGATTGTCTGCAAATGCTTGCCCAACAGTTCGGAAATCTCGTCCATTGAAGACAGCATCGTCTGTAGTGAAGCCAAGCGGACATCAGAGTTGGGCAAGTGGAACGATTGCAACAACAGTGGGAAGAACGAGGACAAATGCGGTGCAATGATCTCTTTCTTGGTATGTTTCAAGATCAGTGATAGCGTGGTTAAGTAGTTGGATTTGATGGACATGTCAGTGGCCTCAGTGAATTTCTCAACGATCATCGGTGCCACAATCTCAAAGAATTTTTGCTTGTACAACAATCTGACATTGTTGTTTGCGATCTTCTTGAACTTATCAAACACATTGATGTCAAGGACAATGATCTCGAACGACTTCGGAACAATAGAGCCCAAAGCTGGGTCAGCCAATAGCGTCACAAGCCTGTTTATGAACTCAACACTTGCTGGATCAATTTTGAGGATGACACCTTTGGCGATCCACGTGAAAACCTCAATCTGCGATGGCGATTCCAAGCACATAGACACATACTTAGCAGAGTCTTTACTCCACTTGTTAACAAGCAGTGATATCAATCTTAGGTACCCAATCTTGGTATAGGCATCATCCAAATCTGATGTCTCAACGATCTGAGTTAGAGTGTCAATGTAGTCTTCAACATCGTCGAACTTGGAAGACTTATCAACAGCACACACAATCTTCACCATGATGTTGATGAATTTGCTAGGTTTTACCAAGATGTTAGAGCAAGCTATGTTGGTGAAATAGGTGGAATCAGCCATGTCACCACCAGTGAACAACAGCTTAGTCTCATCAAGCAGCTTTTGATGGTGTGATTTGCTTGAATAGACGACGATGAGCTTGATGATCTCAGTTGCGGATTCCATGATATTGGCGTCTTGGAGAGAGCCCTCAGAATTGAGCAGCATCGATACCAGCTTCTTGAAAGAGCTTGAGAGATGGGAATCAGTGGAGAACTGGTGGAATCTTTGGGACGAGATTATCATGTTCTGTAGCGTGGAGACAATGAGGAAAGAATACCTCAAGTTCTCAGGTCTTGCTGAGACGACTTCCAACTTGTTGATGAGTCTGATAAACATGAAGTTTACTATAGAACTGGTTGTACAAATGGCACCCAAGATCTCAAACAGTTTTTCCTTTGGCTTGGCCTCGTCATTGATCAACACTTTGGACTCGTCGTCATCCGGTAACAATGAGAGCAACGTTGGGAACGTCACTTCTAGCAGTACATTCGTGTCGATATTCGAGACCTGGGACAGTCCACCAATGCATGAGTTGTATACGTATTCGTTGTCGTCAAACAGAACAGTCTCTGTCAGATACTGGACCACCAGACTCAGTTCCGAAGCTGTGAGGAATTGGGGAAGCGTAGTGATTCTGGTCAGCTCAGTTACGGCGAGAGTTCGTAGGGACACCTCGACTTTCGACGAGCCCATGAGTGCTTTACCCAGGACGATCAAGATCTCGTCTTTATAAGACTTGAGGCCGTTATTCTCGTCAACCTTAGCCTTTGGCGAGTCGAACGTGCCGAACACTTCAATGTAAGCGTTTGTGAAGATCCCAATGTTGGTGATGAGGGCTCTCTCCTTGGCAACACTCAAAGACTGGGTATCTCTCAGCAGGCTCTCGAGTATCGGTTTTACCACGGTGTTGAATGGTTCAACACCAGCGCTCGCAATGACCCCAAAGATGGAGCATGTTTGCTTCACCGTCTTGCTCAGCAGGTTCGGTTTCAGCTCGTCGATGATGGCTTTGCAGAAACTGTTAATCTGTGCATCGTCCTGTGAGAACACCGTGGCCATCGTCTTGAAGACGTCCAGAACCAGAGCGAAAGAGCCACTCTCGTCTGTCTCGTCGCCGTGTAGAATCTCGAACTTCAGAGCGTCCCACAGCTCCACCCAGTTCTCGACGAGCGACTCGAAGCCGTAGTTCTGGATACACGCAGTGATCGTCTCGATGGTGTCACGCTTCACCGCTGGAGACGTCGACGTGAGCTTCTCCAGCAGGTTCGGGTAGGCGTCCTTGGCGAAGAGCGGAGACGTGGCGATTCCTTCCCTCAGGGCCTTCTTCAGCGTCTCGGAGGTGATCTTGTACGGGTCGTCCTTCGGTGGCTTGAAGGAGATGGGGAAGTAGCAGAAGAGGACGTCGAACATGTCGTCCTGGTCCTCTGAGACGTCGAGCGACGACGCGATGCGGTGGTTGAGCGAGAACGAGATGAGCAGGTTGCGGGGGTCCTTCTCGCCGGTCGCAACGTGGACGAACGTCTTGATGTACAGCCCCGGGATGAGCCGTGCGACGTACTTGAAGTGCTTTGTGAAGACGGTGTCCATGATGAGGAGCCCGTTGTGTCTCGTGGAAGCGAGGTACTTGGTCGGCTCGTAGAGCTCTTGCAGAGCCTGTAGCAGCAGCTTGAGATTCTGCGGGGCGTAGTTGTCCATCTGGACCAGCGACAGGATCCCAGCCAGCGTCTCCTTCATCGACGCAGCGTCGTCGAGCTTGGAGTTGTAGAAGTTGCTGAGCACAGCGAGGTCATTAGAGGTGAGAGCGTCTCTGGCGAGCGTCTCCAGCGTCGTAGACAAGCAATTCGTGGCTTTCGGCCGTAGAAGGTCGTCCTCTGCGGTCAGGTAGTCGCCGAGGGCCTTCACAATGTCCAGAAATTTCAGTCTCTTGTGCTCGATCTCTGTTGCGTGTGTTAGTGTGTGTTGATGCTAGTCCGTCACCGATAACTCACCAGAAGCGAGCTGTCTCGCCACAGAAGAAGCACGCTCGTCGTCGACGCCGACGTTCGCCAGGTACTGGCTCACAAGCAGGCCCACGTCGGTCATTAGGGTCTTTTCCCGGGGTTTTTAGTGCCAATTGAGTGGAAAGCGACGGTGCTGTATGGTTGATGTGTTTTCGTGGTGTGCGGGTGTGGGCATGATTACGTAAGTGTATAGTGGTGTGCAGGTATTGATTACGTAAGCATATAAGCATATAACAAGCTCTACGGTTTACACAATCTACGGGCAGTTCGTACAGTTCAGAGTGATCTATTTGTGTACAGGGTATCAGGCACAGCCCACTCAGTGCGTGGAGGTCCCGTTGGTGGTGCTGTTGGAGGGGTAGTTGCCCAGGCAGCCGGTACCGGTGAGCTCAACACTATAAGCCTCAGTCAGGTAGTAGAGAACCGAGTCGGTGTTGATCACAGCGTACGATGCGTTGTTAGCAGCGTAGTCCACAACGTCGTCGAAGGTCTCGGTGTACTCGGCGACGAAGCCCTTGGCCACGGACTCAATGTGGAGGAATCTGTGGAAGAGGTCCACACCGGCGAAGGTCTTTGGACCATCGTCCAGGTACATGATGTCGCCAATGACACACATGTCCTCAATTGGCTTCTTGGAGGTGAAGAACAGGTCGCACAGCACGGTCTCACCCTCAGCACCCGGGTCGGAGCGGTGGTATCCCGGGTAGGTGGTCAAGTGGGTAGCGCACTCACCTTCAATGTCGTCGCAACGGTAGAGAACACCTTCCTTAGCACCCTGGGCGATGTTGTCCAGCACGCCGAGGACGGTGAGTGGGTTGCCCTCACCGAACCAGTGGGTGAAGACGGAGTCTGTGCCGTTGTTGATGAGGTGTGCACGTGCGACGGAGAGCACCTCCAGCATGTCCTGGTAGTACTTGTTGATGTACTTGGTCTGTGTGACGTTACAGTTCTCCACGGACGGGAAGGTGAAGTTGCTCCACGTGTCGAGGTACGTGGTGAGCTCGCCAGTGACTGGCGAGAGCTTGGTGGAGGACGAGGACGAGTTGGTGGTGTTGGTATCACGTCTGTAGAGGACCGGGGACGCAGCAGCACAAGAGGCCAAGACGGCCAAGACACTAGTGGAGAGTTTCATTGTTTTGGGATAAGCGAGTTGCTGATCATTGTGTGGTCTCAAACAGGATTCCGGTATGGGAATGGCCTTTTATACACCAAAAAGAGGGCGTACAACCACCAGGGTATAGGTCTTCGCCAGCCAATAGCCCGAGCCCCGAGACGACTCGAGAAATAAGACAATAGCCGGGAATTGGCCCAAAAGGGAACATATTGTCTGCATTAGGCCGGCAACCGTTGTGGTGCCGGTAGCGGAGACGTCGTAACCCACAGGGTCCTTCGAGGGTCCGAGGGTCCTCGAGGGTTCTCCGCATGCAGGAACAGCCTCACGATGGGGTGCGATTGTGGGCAGTGGAAGAGCCAGTGAGACATTAGGGCGAGACATAAGCGAGACATAGGCGAGACATAAGTAGGCGAGACATAAGTAGAGCGGGTACCGGCGAATAAGCACCAAAGTAAACACCAGTACAAACACCAAAGTAAACACCAGTGCAAACACCAGTGCAAACACCAACTACCCACTAGAAGAAGGTGCCGTTGCGGCCGTACCACCGCGACGACACCGGCAGAGCCTCGAGGGCCTCGCTCTTAGCGAACATCCCCGTGACGCTGCCGTAGTCGGTTTTCTCGTTGTCCTCCTCCCACTCCATCTCCACACCCCCGTTCCTCAGCAGAGCCTCCTTGGCGGTCCCCCACGAGAACCTCACCACCGGCGACCACCCAAACACGCTGTCGACGCTCTGGTTGAGCCAGGCCTTCGTCTTCGGGTCCGAGGGGTACCCGGACCCCCACTCGACCTCTGCGGCGTAGAGCTCCCTCTTGCTGGCCAACAGCGAGAAGTCCCTCGTCACCTTCGCACAGATACTAGCAGCACTCACGACGGGGAAGAGAGCGTCGGCTTTCTTCTCGACCGTGATGCGCAGCGATGGAAACCGCTTCTGCAGCTTGGCCTTGTAGCTCACCGGGGGGCCCACAGTATCAACAAACACCTCCGTGAGGTTCACGCCGAGATCAAGCACACCCTGGATCAGGTCCATCGTCGCGTCGTGGGCCTGCTCGTTCAAGTTGTAGTTACCAGCAGCCCGGGACCGCAGCATACCGGCGCTGATGTCCAGAGCAGACATTGAACGGGTCGCCCACCCGACGTTCGCAAACAGCTCCGAGCCCGTGCCGCACATCTGGCTCAGCAGCTCCGTTCTCTTCGTCTCTGTGAGCGTCTTGGAGTCTGCGAAGCCGTACTTCTTGAGCTCTGGCTCGTAGCTCGCGAGACAGTAAGACACTCCATACACCATCGGGCCGAGCACCGGGCCTCTACCGGCCTCGTCCACGCCGAGTCGCACGCCCTCGTGTGGACTCGCCAACAGAGCAGCAGGGACTGGGGTGTAGTACGTGTGTGAGTCCGAGTGGCCGGGCAGAGACGGCGGAGCCCACTCGGTCTCGGGCGTGGTCTCTGCCGAGTCTATAGGCACCGAGTCGGGCGAGGGCTCTCTGGAGGCGGGGTCCACACTGTCACTAGGCGATCCCATTTCTATACACCCGTTATATGGTAAACAATGGTAGTATATTGGTATGAAGGTAAAGACTTTACGCGTCAGTTTACGCGTCGTGAAAAATCGCGAAACGGTTACTAGCCCTGGTCCGATGGTACTCCTATAAGCCGTATATACACGGGATTGGGCTATACACACAGTTAAACAAACAGTCGCATACACACGTCACTGCCTCGTACAGTCCGGCAGCGTCCCGAACGTCAGCACCTCCTCGATGCGCTTCTCCCCGACTAGCAGCATACACAGCCGGTCAACGCCTAGTCCCCACCCACCAGTAGGGGGAAGCCCCCACTCCATCGAGCTCAGGTACCGGTGGTCGGGCACGAGGCTCTCGTCGTCGTTGTGGGCGTCCCTCAGCTGCTGCTGGAGCCTGAACTTCTCGTGCTGCGCGATGGGCGAGTTCTCCTCCTCGTACGCATTGACGTACTCGGACCCACCGATGAAGAGCTCAAACCGTCTGGAGATATCGTAGCTGCGGCCGTTGTACTCCATCCTGGTGGACTTGGACAGTGGCGACATCGCTGAGGGCTGGTGGTAGATGAAAGTCGGGGACTCGCACTGCGGCTCCAGGAAAGTCGACGACAGCTTATCCAGCAGCTGGGGCACGGACTTTATCTTGGGCAGCGGGACATTGACCTCGCTACAGTACTCGCTAAGCGTCTCCACAGTCAACGACTCCGGCAGTGCAACGCCAGTGGCCCTCTCCACCTCCGGGATGAACTCCAGCTTGCGGAAACCGGCCTCGCAGTTTTCCAGCAGCAGCAGAGCCTGGTCTTTCGTGACGTCGCACTCCGCCACCGCTGCGCAGATGTGCGAGAACATACGCTCAGTCAGCTCCATCAGCTCCTCGAGCGTCGTGAACGTCTGGTAGAACTCGCACGTCGAGAACTCCGGGTTGTGAGTCCCGTCGATGCCCTCGTTGCGGAAAACCTTCCCGACCTCGTACACCCTGTCGAAGCCGCCAATGACGAGCTTCTTGAGCCACAGCTCCGGTGCGACCCTCAGCTGCAGCGGCAGCAGCTGCTCGTCCCGCTTGACGTGCTTGGACTGCGTCGTGAACGGCGTCGCATTGGCTCCCTTTGTGTCCGATGCGATGATCGGGGTTTCCACCTCGACGAAGTCACGTGCGTCCAGGAAAGCCCGCACCGCCCTCAGCACCCTCGCTCTCGCCACGATCGTCTCCCTCGACCGGGCGTTCACGAGGTAGTCGACGACCCTGTTGGTGTGCCGCTTCTCGGCGACGCTCAGCTTCGGAGGTATCGGGTGCATCGTCGGCGACGCCATCCGCAGCCTCTGCGTACACTTGAGCGAGAGCTCGCCCGAGTTCGTAACCCCGGGGAAGCCGACCGCGGTCACGTGATCGCCGCGCTTGAAGCGGTCGTGGTACTCGGCGAAGACCTCTCTGTCGTCGCCGGTCATTTTGTTCATCACCACCAGCTGGACCCGCACAGAGTCCTGGACGAGGTCGACGAAGAGGAGGCCCTTGCCGGACCTGCGCACGCTCGCGACTCGGCCCTCGACCATGTAGTGCTCGTCGATGCGGTTGCTCTTGGGCCACTGGAAGTGCTCGAACGAGGCTCTGAAGTGCGGGAGCCGTGTGGGTACTAAACCGTTGCGGAGAGCGGAGAGAGGGGGGTAGTACCACTCGTGGTTGTTCTCGATGAGGGCCCTCCTGTTGGCGAACTCGCTCTCGTCCTTCTCAAACGCCAGCGACGAGTGCTTACGGGCCAGCTGGGCCAGGGGCCGCGGCCGCAGTCTCGAGAGCATACTTGGTGTAGTGGAATGGTAATTGATTAATCTATAAAAGCAGCTAGTTAGTATAGCTCTATATCAACAGCGGCGCGAAGGTGCGTGCTCCGTCAAGTGTCAGATCAGCAATGTGTTTATGCTCTTTTCAGGGAGTTGTACTTAAACAGTCCTCAAGACGATAACGCAGTAAGTTAATGCTCATCACGCTGACACAGAGACGGAGCAGAGGGCCACAGCGCCACTCGTAGTTACTTACCCTGACCAGCAGAATGTCCTCAGTGTCTATGGGTGTGTAGTACAGGACTAAGAGTTAATCCCGATGAGTGAAAAATTTAGGCGATGATGAAAAGCGCGAAAGCAGGGCAACGCTTATAGAAGCTACAGAGGCTCAGAGAAGAATAGATTTCAATCATAAAATCGTTAAACAAATGATATAGAATACACCTTGTAGTTACCTGTTAGTCGTGAGTCGTGTTTGTGTGTCTGTGTGCGCGTCACTGCTGGTAGTTGACGTTCTTGAAGGCAATGCTCTTGTTACCGTTGTTCATGAAGTCCACAGAGCCGTTGTTGCTGAACCCATTGAACTCGGCTTCTTCCCGTTGGGCTTGTATTGGCTCTGTGTGGTGTGCCACTGGACTTGTAGAGGAGGAGCCGGCTTCGCCAGGGTTCTTTCTTCCACGGCCTTTGATACCTCTGTTAGAGTTTTTGTACAAACTGGCAAAGTAGTCCAGTAATTCACGTTCGTCTCTTCTCATGGATCTGTCATTCGGATCCAGTTCCGCTAATCTCCGTGTTAGCTCATTCAAGGTCTTCAAATGGAATCTGTTCTGGTGAGCTTTCAAGTTACCCAATTGCGTGAATGCTTTACCACAGTGATCTAATTTACATTCAAATGGTTTGAGATTGTCATGTGTAAGCTTATGAGCAGCGAGGTTACCTTTCCTCGAGAAGTCCCTGCCACAAGTCTCACATTTGTATGGTTTCTCACCAGTGTGTAATCTCTCATGAGTTTTCAAGTTACCACCTTGTGTGAATCTTTTGCCACAATACTCACACACAAAAGGTTTATATCCAATATGAGATCTTACATGCACGTCCAAATGTGTAGACTGTGTAAATGTCTTGTGGCAGTAGGAGCATTCAAAAGACTTGTTAGACTTTTGCTTAGGTTTCTCAATACTACCGACAAGATCAGTCTTTGGTGGGAGTACACCATCACCATTGTCCATAATACTCCCATCACTAGCCTGTGGGATTTGACTATGGATACCATTTTTTCTTGCCTGGATAACAAGCATCAATTGATCCACTTTTGTGGCACCCAGTAACGGACGACCATCATCTGCCAATGCTGGTTCCTGGTTGGGAAGAGTTTTCTTATCAGAGGAGTTGGAATACTGTGATGATGTTGGGGAGAGGGCTTGGGATTGGTTCATACTTGGAGAGATGGCCTGTTTAGCATATGACGGCTGAATGGCATTTCTTCTGTGTGCTGTTTCTGGTGCCTCTTTAGGTGTAGCTTGAACCTTCTGCTTCTTAGCTTTACCACGCTTCTTTGGTTTAGTCTCCTCGACCTTGATCGTTGGTTGGATTTGTTGACCTTGTCTTTGTGGAGCTGGTAGAGGCTCATTCATATGCGGTAAGGGAGGTGGCATACCTCTCTGTCTTGGGATGTATGGTTCTGTGTAGTCATAAGAGTTGGCGAGAGGTCTAAACTGTTGCTGTGGTGGCTGTTGCTGCCGTTGTTGCTGTTGCTGATGATGCTGAGGGGGAAGTTGTTGCGGTGGCAGTTGATGATGTTGCTGTTGAGCCGGTAATTGTTGTAATTCCTGTGGCGGCGGAAGCCCCTGGTGTTGCTGTTGTTGGAGATACTGCATGAACTGTGAGTTGTCGTTACCCATTGCAGTCTGTGGACGTTCCGGTACACTTTCTGTGTTGTTTGGTACGTTTGTATCTGGCTCAGATCTTGTGCCTGGGGCTTTGGGTATGCCAACCTCTTTCAGCAGGTCTTCTTCCGTTAAGTTCTTCAGAGAGTCTCTCTTGGCGAAGAAGTCAAAGTAGTTCTCGTTGAAATTTGGGTTCATGAAACTCGGCTGTCTCGTTCTCGCACTGGAGTCTCTCTTGCCGAAGAAGTCAAAGTCAGCAGCCTCTGAGAAAGAAGTACCAGTCGGGTACGCAATGGAGCCCCTCTTGGAGAAGCTCGGAATCTTCAACTTAACAGCAGGATTGAACGGTTCCAGTTGCTCGGAAGGCCTGCGGAACTGGCCAAAGCTGCTATAGTCATTACCGGTTGAAAAGTTCGTCCCAGCTCCCTGTGCTGCTGATGCTTGAGCCGTGGAATTGGCAGGCAGCGCGTTCTGGTAAGCCCCAGGAGGGCCAGCTGGCGGAAGAAACAGGTTGTTGATGATGGACATGCCTCTCCCGTTAGCATCGAACGCCGGCTGGTCACCGGCGCCGGAGAAGTTCAGGAAGTTGCTGATGCTTGAGTTGGAGTCCGTCGAGAACCGGTTCCCGGTGTTGCCCAGGTTCGTGTAGAAGGAGATCGAGTCCTGTCTGCCGGGTCTCTGGCCCAGCGAGTCCTCTCGTTTGGTGGAGTTCATCACGTTGTTGTTGTAGTTGATGTTGTTGTTGGCGCCGTTTGTGCTCATCGCGTACACCTCCGGTTCGTAGTGTCTTGGGCTCGTGCCTGTGTGCTGTGGTTTGTCTGTGTGTCTGGAGCTCTCGTTGTTGTCGTTGTTGTCGTTGTTGTTGAAGGTCAGCGTATCCATGACTTTCCCGAGGAAGAAGCACGGGCGCTAACACAGGGGTCGTGGCTGTGTGAGAGCCGTGCTGTGGGAGATGTTCCTAGGCGCTTTGTGTGGCTTCCAGGCCTGTTCAACACCGGGGTTGTAGCTGTTCCAAGCGGTGTTGAAGGTTGCTTGAGTAGTGTTGACGCTCTTGTGAAGACGGGTCCACAGGGTCAACCAGTGAGGCGCTTCGCTCGCTTCTTGGACGAGGGTGTTTGGCGGTAGCTTCTGAGGCTGTAGCGATGGTTTGTGGCGCTGTGCGGTGCTTTGGTGGACGGAGCGCCGTGGTTTTCCTTTGTCTGTGGGGGTTGATGATGGTGGCGGGAACCTGTTTCCGGTGATTGAAGTTAACGTCATGGCGGAGACAGGGACTCGCGAGTCGCGAAAGGGGACTCGGAAGGGGGAGACGGGGACCAAATGCGCGCGGTGAGCGGACTAGCAGGGACTCGGGGACTGGCGGACTAGCAACAGCCAGAGGGCCGTGGTAGTTCCAGCTTTTGCGGTTTGAGTACGCGTAAACAGTGCTTCTATAGCTGCAACCAAGCATAAAACCCCTTTTGCCAAACTGCCCGCAATGGCGCCGCTGTAGCGTTCCCGAGGGCCGGGTAACGACTTATGTAATCCACGCCGTGCTGATTACATAACACGGTAGGCGCCACAGCGCTTCCTCCGTCCGGAAAAAAATTGTATGGCACAAAAAAGAGAGAAGCGATGAGCTTTTACACGATTGGCTTTTAAGCTTGGCTGGGTTCCGTGGTTTGTTTCTTCAGTAATAGAGAAACAGTATACTTCCCGAAAAAGAGCCACTCCAAACGGGAAACAAGACACACCACTGAAATGTCGTTAGAAGAGCCGGTTATGGACGTTGATGTCTCCATGCAAGACGAGCAGGAGGACGTCGACACCGAGAAGATCAAGATCGTGAGTACAGCACGTAAGGAGCACATCCAAACAGAGCACTAACACCGCACCAGCTTCCAGGAGCCACCGAGGACGGCGCAGCAGCGTCGTTCCAAGTCACAGAGGAGGACCACACGCTGGGTAATGCCCTGAGATACATAATAATGAAGAACCCGGACGTCGAGTTCTGTGGCTACTCGATCCCACACCCTTCTGAGGCCAAGCTGAACATCAGAATCCAGACGTACGGCAACACCACCGCTGTGGAGGCGCTCCATAAGGGCCTGGACGACTTGGCAGAGCTGTGCTCACACATTGAGGACAAGTTCACAGAGAAGATCAACGCTGCTGACTATGCCACTGAGGAGCCATAAAATAACGCCTAACGATCTGTACCATAGCTGGAGCCTAGTTCCCCAAATTGCCTATTTTCCATTAATCCATATTGTTGCATATTGACCATCTTAAGCCGTAGAAATACGTAGACCTAGGCGTACGTAGAAAACACGTAGAAGCACGCTACTTGAAGCGACGACGCCCGAGCAGCTACTTCTAAGCACGCCCATCTCGTAGATAAGACCACAAACACACCACGTCCCCATACAATTACCCTCCCCAGAGCCCGGCCCATAAGTGGTGCCCGGGCTCGTCTCCGCGAATACTGAGATCATCGCTAACTTCACCATCGCTAACTCCACCAACTCCAAGATCCACCAGGCGACCACCAAAATGCAGTCCCACACGCTGAAAGAGATCCTCGACGCAGACGCCAGCGACGACGCCGAGCTCGTGAGCGCAGCCGACGACGAGCAGCCCGAGAGAGACGAGTCCCTCTGCTCGGAGTGCCAGGACATGAGACTCGAGGTCGAGTGCAGAGACTGCGACGAGTCCTTCTGCGGAGGGTGCTTTGCGCTGCTGCACCACGGTGGTAAGCGCAAGACCCACGACAGGCTCGAGCTGTACGCTGCCGAGAAGAAGGCCGAGCCCGAGAAGAGGGAGGACGATGCTGAGACCGATGGTGATCCAACTGCGAACACCGTTACGCAGAAGCTGCTGGTGGACATCAAGAGACAGGCCCAGTACATTCCGATGCGACTCACCTCCGAGGAGCGCCAGCTGCTGCGTCTGCTGGAGGCTGCGCTGAACGTGTCCGAGTACACAGACAAGGTCGACATCGTCTCGTACACGTCCAAGGCGAAGCGGATTGTGTCGCAGCTGCGTGAGATGTGCTCTGTTCTTGCGGGGCTCGTCGTTGCGAGCGACATGAAGGCCGGCAAGGCCCTGATTGAGAACAAGAACTTCGAGGACAACGCCGAGTGGTACCAGAGCGTGTTCGAGATCGGCCGTCGCTACAAGATCATGAACCCGGAGCGCATGCGGGACTCGTACGGGCGACTGTGCTACATGGTGATGGACTCGACACTCCCGGAGATCGAGGGCCACATGGAGTTCAACCTCTACAAGCCGATCAAGACCGTGCTGGCGTATCTCCAGTCCCGGCCCGAGGACCAGGGAAGGGCCCTGGGCCTGCTGGACGACGAGCTGCTGCTCTATGCGACTGCTGAGATTTCCCCCGTAGGCAAGTCGAGGGCGCAGATCAGGAGGGACATCAAGACGAAGGAGACTGCGATCGAGAGGATCTCGTCCAAGTACTCCTCGGCTCGGGGCTTCAGTAAGGACGAGCTGTGCCAGGTGCTGTACTCGATCGGCGACTTCAACGCTTACACACACGCCAACAGAAAACCGATCCTCAGGTTCCTCGAGAGACTCGAGCAGTTCCAGACCCCAGACATCAAGAGCGAGTTCAGCATCGGGATCCAGTACGGGAGATCCGGTGCGAGACTCACACACGACCACGACAGACAGTACGAGTACGTCAAGCAGTCGCTGATGCTGTGGTCGCTGATCCAGCGAGAGATGATCCACCTGTGGTACATCGCGGACGAGGACCTCTACAGTGGCTCTCCATATAAGCTGGCGTCCACGGGCCAGGGTCTAAACAGAGTTAAGCCCTGTCCGGCTCTGTACAAAGAGATGTACAAGATCGTCGCCGAGTGCAAACAGCGTTGCAAGTCGTGGATTGGCTCTTCTGTGATCCACCTGGGTGACGATGCTGTGCCAAATGCGCTGTTCTTCCTGAACAAGTACATCCAGGTACCATCTATTCTGATCCCGATTGACCAGTGTCTCTTGAAGATCGATGATCTGATCCAGGACGAGTACACTAAGCAGTACATAGACGAGCAGTTTGGCGATGCTACTCGCTTGAAACTGACCATCTTGCAAGACGCTTTCGCACACATGTTTGATGGATCAGGCGCTGATAACTTCTACATGAGTGGCTCCTGTATCGATGGCCGTCTAACAAGTGCTTGGAACCACACAAACCAGATTGCGAAGAAACCATACTACAACATCTTCCTCTTGACTGGCTTCATTGGATTTAATGGTGCAGAAGGGTTCTAGATAATAGACTAGAGAATTGCTGTGATATACATATACTAGATTGGAATATCTGTAGAAAACCGTTTCAATAAGCAGTCCCATTACGAGTCCCAGAGCTACCGTAAGCACCGTTCTCAAGGTCACCGCTGTGAGCGTCATAGTACTTACTGAAGGCCAGTCCGTTCTTATTCAGTTTAACACCACTTGTGCTGCCAGGTGAAAACAGTGCGGTTTTCTTTCTCAGCAGTGGTCTAATGACGTTCATGAACAAGATGATCGAGCTGAGGGAAAAGAGAAGGAACGAAATAGCAGCAAAAGCACAGGCTGCTTTACCAGAGCGACACCCATGGAGTCTCCCATTGCTAGAGTATTGGTTGATTTGTGTAGCGTAGCCACCATCGTTGTAAGGAGCCTCGGCAGTGTAGTAATTACCATAGCCCTGGTAACTTCTGCTACAAGAGATACCCGCAAACCTGGAAGTACCACCAACAAAAGAGCAGAGCCACAGAATGGTTAACAGTAGCTCCATTACAAACAGAGGCCCAGCAATGAGCAATGAGTTATGGCAAAACGCCAAAAAGAACACCACAAATAGATACACCAGTGTTAAACAAGAAGTAAACGTCGTCAAGCGCATACGTGTATCGCTTCTATAGAACCTTGCTAAGGAGTAGGCTGCAAGACCAAGAGTGATACACGCAAATACAAACTGCCAGAATCTTAGAATGTAAGTGACAAAGGGATTGTCACTGCAAATGGTGAACAATTGCACAAACTTGCTCTGCTTCTTTGGGCTTGATCCAGCCGAGGTCTCATTGGCTGTACGGTGTTGCTGGGAAAACTTCTCGTGTTGCGGCTCAGTAGGGGAGTTAACAGTGGATTCGTCATGATCCAGGTCAATTTCATGTGCCGTGCTATTTTGGTGGTATGTTGCCATTGTTTTCTTTGGCTGAGAAAGTGGTTTTCCACCAAACGGCTATACCACTATGTGCGAAAATTATACCCACTATATAACCTCAAAAACCTATGAAAACTACACTTTGGCACATGAAACTTGTAAGAGCACAGCAAAAAAACCACCGCTAGCCTAATTACATTGCTATTCTGGCCACATGAAATTGATGTGTTTAAGCTTTGTGAGTGTTGCGCCCCATCAAACCATGAGCTACGAAAGGTATTTTCCATCCAGCTCTATTAAGGGGAACATTACATTACAATTCTATAACTAGCCACGCCACTCATTAACCTGCTTTATCATTAGTTCATTCCCCCCTCGTTGATGGCGATATGTATACACAAACCTCACGAAGTTGGAGGGTATAGCGAAGTGAAATCGGATTGGTCCAGTTCACCATTCCAATTCAAGTCTTTGTCATTATTATTCATCGGTAACTCTTCTAGACTTGTTGGGAAATTTGTAGTATTCAAGCCAGTAGGCAAGTCACCACCTTTAGCACCTGGCCCAGTCGTACCATCTGGTCTTTTCAACATGTATGGTGGTAAGAATCTTCCAAAGATTTGCATGTCCAGTTGATCAATCATACCTGGCATGTAACCATCATTTGTCTTATCATCTGTTATATCATTTGAGTTGTTATAGTTCACTGTGGAACTGCCGGTATTCGGCTGGTTGATGAAGTTATCAAAGTTCGCCAGATGGTCGAAATCGTTGATGTTGTCTTCCAATTTAACATCGTACGGCGTCACTGACGATTGTGACACCGGCGGGAAATTGGAGAAATCATTTGATTTGAATGGCCTTGAAAGATCATTCATATCGTTCAAAGCCTGGTTCGGTGTAGCTGTTAGATTTTGAGATAATGGCACTTCAGACTGGTAATTGGAAGCATTGAAATACACTTGCTGGCCCGGTGTCTTTGGCCGGGACTGTCTACGCTGTTGCTGTTGTTGCTGCTGTTGTTGCTGGCGTTGCTGCTTCTTCTGCTCCTCTTGCTCTTCTTGCTGTTGTTCCATGTGTCTCTGCTGGTGCAGATACTGGGTTTTCCTATTCAGTTGTTCGAATAGCGAGTTCAAGATGTTATATGTTCTTGAAGCAGCTGCAGAGCTGTCCTTCAGCAAGGTCAAGATGTCTTTACCAGCTTCAGCATCATGTCTAATACCAATGTGGTCTGGATGGAACTCATCGAATGGCACCTCATGAACGTAGTACACCAGGCACGCAACAGAGAAGAAGATGGTGTAAATGGAAAACCAGTACGAGCCGGACAACATGTTTTTCTTGATCATGTCCTGTGCCAAGTTGACGACTGTTCTAGCAACACTTATACAGTTTTTAGCTCTTTGTATCGACAGCATGTCGACGTTTCTTTGCGAGGTATACTTTGGAGAGATGTAGTGGATGAAAGGACGATAGAGCACAATCTGCACGTGGAGAAAGGCCAAATGGAGCAATCTATTGGCCTTGTAGTACTGGAACGGTGGGTCGTAGCCTGGAATGAGCTCTTTTGGCAGATTGGAGAGCCAAGCACGCAGCTCCAGCTCCATCTCAGACACTTTCTCGTGAGACGTTAGTCTCAGATCGCTATTGATTGGGTAGAGGTTCTTGACGATGTTATTCAGCACCAAGATCAGCTTTGTGTGGCAATTGGCGATGGCTGAAGAGCTCAGCTTGTCTACAGCCTGTTCCAGGTAGCCGTTTTCCGTGATGTTCTCGTCGTCCAGCTCCAACGGCAGGTCCTGGTCGATGTCCTCCGAAGAGATGGATCTCGGCAGCCCCAGCATCGTGTTCACGTAGATGTCCATCTTGTAGATGGTCCAGAAGATTCTCTTGCGGGTCTCGATCTCAATTGGGTTGAAGTCGTGGGCCAGTTTTCTATGGAGACCCTCCCTCAGCGCCGATCTCAGCGCAACACCAATGTACGAGTAGCACGTCGACAGTCTCGCAGAGCACTGCAAGAACAGTATGAGCATCACGATGGTCTGTATCGCGTACAGGTCCTTGGCCTCGGTGATGTCGATGAGCTTGCGGGCAGCGACGAAGTAACGGTACCCTTCGTCGTCGAGGAACTTGTCGTCGACGCCGTTCTTCTTGCTGAACAGCGCCCCCACGGCCATCACCGAGTACACCAGCGGCAGGAACTTGTTCTGCTTGTTGGTGTAGTTCTCCGGGTCGGTCTCGTAGAGCTCGTCGAAGTCCTTGATGAACGACGGCCGGTGGTAGAACCGGAACAGCACGCACGGCGACGCCCACGTCTTCGTCACGAGCTCCAGCGCAATCGTCTTCGGGGGGAGGATGATCTTGATCTCGCGCCCGTCCTTCGACTCGATCGAGCCGTCGACGTTGGGCTGCGGGATGTTGAGCTTGGGCTTCTTCAGCTTACGCTGGTCCTGCACCGGGGTGCTGCCATTAGTGTGACGGCCTCCGGTACACGACACAGTCGAGTTGGGCGTGCCCACGTCCTCGGTCTTTAGCTGTGGAGGGGCCCTCGCAGCGTACTCCTCCGCGAGCGACCTCAAATCAACGGCCCTCGCCCCACGCTCGTTGTAGAGCTCCTCAAACAGCTCGTAGCTGAAGCCGGTGTCAAACACATCAAGCTCGGGCAGCAGCAGGTGCAGCACCTGCTCAGCAGAGCGCAGCTTGGACTCGATCAGGTGCAAATCGGCGCCCGTCTTCTTGCGGTTGGTGGGCTGGTCGTACGAGCACTCGTACGAGTAGACCGTACAGTGGATACACGGTTGCTGGCCATCACACTTGACCTTCTTCTTGCGACACTCGTCGCACGCCCTCGTCACACGCTTTCTCTTGTTCTTCTCGTCTGGCGAGCCCGGGTCCTGCTTGGGCATCGCTCGTGGGTGTGTGGTGGGGGTACGGTAGGGGCTGTCTAGTGTCTGGAGCGTCTATAGTGGTGCTCATGGTGGCTCGGTGTGTACATTACTAGCTCTAAGGCCTGTGACAGGAACGGCTGGTGTTGCCCGCGAGAAAAAAACTCGCACGAATTACCGGATGCGGGGCGTTGGCGAAGATGGGCTGCCGTGTTGGGCGTGTTGGCGAAGTGTGGCGCCGCAACGACACACTAAAGAGAGCGGGAAAACCACTCACCCGGGCGCTGTTCCGTGCGATTACCGGATCGGGCACTTTGGCGATAATCCACGCTATTCTGGCATTGTCTATTCTGGTATTGTCTATTCTGGTAGTGTATGCGTCATGTCTCAGGCTCACAGAGGTGTGTGTTCTATCCAATCTGCATGCTCTTTTAGTCTACATCCTCTTCCATCTAGCCTCTCGTCTCTACCATCTGTAGCCTATTTATGTCTCCTAGTTATGTCTCCTGAGCCTGTGCTGTCTTCCCCACTATACGCCCACTATATGCCTACTAAACCATTCACTCCCCTTATATTACACATCCGTCACATCCATTTAACCCCCTGTGCATCCACTCCCTGGCTTAATCCACCATAGAGAAACCCCCAGACCCCGGCGCCTCCCCGCACCCGGCGCCCGCGGTGTCCGGGTGCTTACGTGGCGCTGACGTAAGCGGTTGTTTACTTTCCGGCCACCAGAACCAAAACAAACCAGAAAAAAACATCAACAAAACGTCCTTTGCGGTGAGCGAAGAAGACAAGAGCAAACGGCGCTTCCACTCAATACGAAAGCTGCAAGGAGAAGCTTCACGCACCGTGCACGTCCTCCACATAGGCCTCTTGCTATCCCCAAAAAACAACACCGCCACAGCAGCCAACCCGCTTAGAGAGGCCTCAGCCTAAAGAAAACACTTGTAACACCGGCCTCGCACACCTTCTCCATCCGCAATGGCCGATTCAAGGAAGCGAACTGCAGACGGCGTCGTCGATAACGTGAGTTGCTGCTTACACGGCTATGGCTCTGCCTAGCTCTGCCCAGCGCTCTGCCTGGCTCCCCCTCTGCTTGTGTGGCTCTGTGTGGCTCCTTTCTGGGGCTACAGCACGCTAGTGAGCTGCGTGGGCGATGGTGTGTGATAGCGGGTCCCACTCGCTTAGCACTGCCTTCGCTTAGCACTGCCCTCGCTAGTTGCCCTACCATGTTGTACGGATTAGCCCTACCATGTTATATCACACGGAGACGGAGCAAGACGGAGCCCCTGGAAGCCATGGCCGTAAACGGGCCGGTACTGGCCGTATAGCCACAGACTACTAACACTAACAGATCTCACTCTACGACGACCCAAACGAGCTCGTCAACGCCGTTATCTCCTTGCTCAATGTCCCGGAGCAGAAGACGTCTGTCTCCGAGATGTACGCCAACGACAAGAACCTGGCCTCCGAGGTCCAGGCATACGCTAAGATTGCTGGCAACAACTGGACATACTACGTGAAGACCCTGAGTGTTTCAATTGGTAGAAACACCGAGGTGGTCGATACCCCGAAGGACGGCGTCGCTGATATCGACCTGGGTCCCGCAAAAGTCGTCTCCCGTGCACACGCAAGAATCAGCTACAACGTTGGCTCAAGACACTGGGAGCTGTACGTGCAAGGCAGAAACGGTGCAAAAGTCGACTCTGTCAAAGTGCCATGCGGCCCAAACTCTGCTTCAACCACGTTAAACTCGGGTGCAGTCATCGACATTGGTGGTACCCAGATGATGTTTATCTTACCAGATGCTCAACCAAAAATTTCAAGCCAAATACTGGATCAAGTTGCTCATAAGATTCCAAAACCAAAGAACAAAAAGACCCAATTCACCAACCCTTACTCGAATGGTGCCAAAAATGGGTCCTCAATGACAATTTCTGCTACTAGTAGTATGAAAGCATTTCATATGTTCAACGATGATAGTGGCATCTCTTCAGATATGACTGGTTCTTCAATGGAATCTGATTTCTCCAAAGATGAGGCGCGTGACATCAAACCACCTTATTCATACGCCACGATGATAACACAGGCTATACTGTCAAATGGTGATGGTGTTTTGTCACTTTCAGAGATTTATGAGTGGATATCAAGACACTATGCATTCTACAGATTCTCTAAATCTGGCTGGCAGAATTCAATTAGACATAATCTGTCACTAAACAAAGCCTTTGAAAAAGTTCCAAGAAGACCAAATGAACCAGGTAAGGGTATGAAATGGCAAATTAGTGATTCTTATAAGGATGAATTCATGAAAAAATTCCAGAATGGTTCACTGTCAAAGGCAAGAAGAGGCTCTTCTGTGTCAAGACAATTACAATTGCATTTGGCAAAACACAACGATTTACCTGCTTCACAATCGCAAAGACATAAAATCGTGGGCCAATCTCCATATACTCCTCCATTACAATATCAGCCACCAGATGCTTTACAATTCATGGCAAATGCATCTACTTCTGGTCCACCGAATGGACCACCATATCAAGGCTTCCAAGGCCATCCACAAGGTGTTCCGCAAGGCGTTCCATACCAATATGGCCCGCCACAGTTGCCCCCATTACAACAACAACCATCTTTACCATATCCTCAACAACCATTAGGTCATTATACACACTCAAGGGGTTCATCCATAGGAAGTGCACCATTCCCACCACCATCTGCACCATTAGGTATGCCACAGCAGCATCAGCAGCAGCAGCAGCCACCACAGCAGCAGATACCACAACAACATCAGCAACAAGCGCCTCAAGCATCCCAACAACAGCAACAGCAAGCACATCAGCATCCACCACCATCAACTGAAGGGCAACAAAATGATCAAAAGCAAGAACAACAAACTGCAGAGTCTCACGAATCTTCAAAGAGCTCAACACGGGATCAAGACACCATGCGACCAACATCAAATGATACTTCTAATAGTTCAGAAGTTCATGTCTCCAAGAATGAAAATCCATCAACTCAGTTATCCTCTCCTGTCAAAAGTGAATCGAAATTCCCACCATTATATCCATCAACCAAATACTATAACAATGATGATGGTAACAGTACAAACGAAACTAAAACGGAAACAAACAATTCTCATGCTGATTATGGATTGATTTCCTCACCATCGAAATCATTTTCTGTATCTGCAGTGGAAGCTTACACACCAGATCGTGGTGCTCGTAAGAAAGATGATACCGATAATAATGGCCGTGACGGTGTCAATGGTAATAACCTACAATCATCACCCGCTTTATGGAATTTTGTTCAATTTAGTACACCTTTGGGTCCCGGCCAGGAAAGAAGAGAACAACCTTCACCTTCCAAGAATGGATTCCAATTGCCTGATTCTCCATTGAATTTGAAGACTAAAGAAGTCGTTAAAGATGGTGAGTTGAACGTTGACTTGGCAAAGGGGTTCAAGAAGGAGTAATCTACATTACTTTTGTTGACTTCCCCGACTTTCCCTGTGTTATATTATAATGTGCTTTTTCTGTTTTGTTTTGTGTTTTCAATTTTGTCCCTCCTATTTGCTTGTACTTTCTCCCCCTCTATGATTTTGAGTTTTGCTGATTTTCGAAAGGTTCTTATGTATTGCACTCAAGTTTCATCCATCATCCATATACGAGATCTATTGGCATTGTCTACACTTCTGGAAAGAAAGAAACTAACAAACAGGCAATGAAACCTGGATGAGAAATACAAAGAAGAAGAGAAAACTTTTGTGTGTAACTGAGAGGTACTGGTTTACCTTTCTGATCACACGGAAGATGTGCTTTGTCCTTTGTTTGCATTGACTTAACTCTCCTGCTTGACGATTGCTGTAGTCTCAGACTATGCACGGCATTCTTCAATCAGCTACACGTGTGGACCACCACAAACGTATACTTACAACTGTCCTATGAAATGATACAACACCCTCGCTTACCACCCTGCTGCCCCTCGTCCAAGGGCTTAACGCTAACATGTATGACTCTACTCAACTCGAGCCTTATCTGGTTGATCCTCGTCTCATATGTTAACGGTCTCCCCATGTGTATAAGTCTCAGCTGTGTCGATCTCTCTGGAACGAGCCCGTAGGACCATGGACTCTTCAGCTTCATGCTCTCGTAGTTACTGAATATATAGCTGGACAGATCTGCGACGGTGATCTCCGCTACGCCTCTCTTGCACCACGCCGATAAGTCCTCGAACGACACCGTCACGTGCGAGTTGTCTGGGAAGAGCACCCTGATTGGCTCCTCTGTGTGCATCGTTCTCGTCTGGAGCTGCTTGCTAATACTTAAACCTTTGGCTATCACGTGTGTTGAGCGAGATAAGTGTGGAGACGTGGTGTGCGATTCGCGAACATTTGATGTTGACACATAACCAATGATAAGCGTGGTGCGTACTCGTTGGTGCGTACTCAGATACGAGATATGCGAATTGGTGAAGGCGTTGGCCTCGTCTTCTGTGCGGACTGTGCCGTTGAAGAGGGCGTTGTGGTGAGTACTGGATTTTTCACGTGACTGCGAGAAGCGTCTAACCAGAGCGTAGAGCGTGCTGGACGAGTACTCCAAGAACGGCGAGATAGAGGAGATATCGGTCGTAGACTGTGCTTCCAAGGTGGACCTCCAGCTTCTGGCGATGGCTCTGCCCGAGCACTACGTTCCAAGAGTGCGCTACACCCAGTGCTTCGACATGAGAGGTGCGCTCCAGTACTTTGAGAGCGATACACACCGTAGACTCGTGCTGGTGGTCGGTCTCAAGCAATTGCTCGATCACGACAGGCTCGCAGAGTACACACAGACCCACAGGCTGGTGAACGATGTGCTGGTGAAGATAAGGAAGCACCAGTTCATGGGAGGCCCAGTGGTGCTCATCGAGGATGAGGGCGAGTGCCCGAGTGTGATTGACTACTACGCCGATGTGCGGTGTGTTGCGAGGAAGGATGAGGCTGTGGGGAGCGTAGGGCTGGAAATAATATAGTAGCTATTTAACCAATGAGACGGTAGTTTACGGTGTATATGTCTAATGTTGATGCCCTAGGCTCACGTATCACGTGCGTGTAGATGGGGCACCCATGGTGTCCGGGTGTAAGGTACAAGTCACACCGCACACACCGCGAACCCCACGCTCGCCGCACACAGTCGCGAAACAGCCACCGCGAATTCGCGCCTGTGGGCGTTTTTTCACTGGGCCCAGTCTGTGCGGTGAGGGCGTTTCGCGGGTTGGCACTCTAAATTTTCCACTCGAAATCTTTCACACAAACCCACTCAATCGAAGCGGAACCACCAATCTCGCAAGAGCCACATATTATCCATAATGAACTCTTTCGAACCAGTTGTCGTTGTTGACGGTACGTGATACACGTGGGAGACGGGCGTCTCAGGACGGGCGGAGCGAGCTCTGGAGAGGTGTTTATGTGATGAAAGATTTTACCACACGGAGAATAAGCACACACAGGGGAGAATAAGCACACACACAAGCACAGTCATAGACACAGACACAGATATACACAGTCACACACACAAGATCACACAAGACCACACAAGACCAGCCATCACCAGAGCTTTGAGCTAAAACAGCATCAACACAAGCAAACCCAGACATCCAGACATCCAGACACAACCCGTCCACGCCCTTATAAGATACAGACTACTAACACCGCCACAGGTAAGGGACACCTTTTGGGTCGTCTCGCCTCCATCGTTGCTAAGCAGCTCTTGGAAGGCCAGAAGGTCGTCATCGTCAGATGCGAGTCCTTGAACGTCTCTGGAGAGTTCTTCAGAACCAAGTTGAAATACCACGACTACTTGAGAAAGGGTACCCGTTTCAACAAGACCAGAGGTCCATTCCATTTCAGAGCCCCATCCAGAATCTTCTACAAGGCTGTTAGAGGTATGGTTGCCCACAAGACTGCCCGTGGTAAGGCCGCTATGGAGAGACTTAAAGTGTTTGAGGGTGTTCCACCACCATACGACAAGAAGAAGAGAGTCGTCGTTCCACAGGCCCTCCGTGTCTTGAGATTGAAGCAGGGTAGAAAGTACACCACCCTCGGTGACTTGTCCAAGTCTGTTGGTTGGAAGTACAGCGACGTTGTCGCCAAGTTGGAGGAGAAGAGACAGGAGAGAGCTGCTGAGTACTACGCCAAGAAGAGAGCCTTGACCAAGAAGGTCGACGCTGCTAAGGCTTCCCAGGCTCACTCCGAGGTCTCCAAGCAGTTGGCTACCTTGGGTTACTAAGTGTGTTATGGGTATTTTCATTTTGTAATAGGCTAGTAATTAACTAAAAGTTATATGTAAGAGTAGTGGCAGTAGTAATAGGCGAATCCTCTATTGGCCGGAATATCTACGAGTATTTTGAGTATTTTACGGTCCTAGGCGGACACCGCTGGGACGTAATTCGAGACCCGATCAACTCCATCAACGGAAACCGAACTCCATCACCATCCAAGCGGGAACCGAACTCCATCACCACCGGACATAATTCAACCCACGCATAAAACCCCATCAACATGCTCTCGCCGACACAGAGAGAGGTCGTCTCGGGGCTCAGCGCGGGCTTCATCACCACCACGGTGACCCACCCGCTCGACCTGCTGAAGATCCGGCTCCAGCTCGACTCCACAAACACGTCGTTCACACACTCCACGAGGCGCATCATCAGCTCTTTGAGACAGGACTCGCTACAGAGGACGCTCTCTGAGGTCTACAGAGGAGTCGTACCCAACCTCGTGGGCTCCTCGCTCGCGTGGGGGATCTACTTTGCGAGCTACCGGTACGTCAAGGACGCCTTCCACGCTACGCAGCCGACGGACCCGCTCGTGGTGGACCACACAGCGAACCGGGACTCCAGGCTGAGAGCGTACCACTACCTCTCGTCCGCGTTCATCGCGGGCTCCTTCACCGCTGCGGTGACGAACCCGATGTGGGTGCTGAAGACGAGGATACTGAGCACGTCCCGGAGCGTCCCCGGCGCGTACGCTGGGCTGGTGGACGGTGCTAGACGGATCGTGAGGGAAGAGGGCGTGCTGGGCTTCTGGAAAGGGCTTCTGCCGAGCCTGCTGGGCGTGAGCCAGGGTGCGCTGCAGTTCACGGTGTACGACTCGCTGAAGTACCACTGGCTCAAGAGCGACGAGCGACGGCTCACGGTGTGGGAGTACATCGGCATCAGCTGTGTGTCCAAGATCGTAGCTGCCGTGACGCTGTACCCGTGCCAGGTGGTGAAGTCGAGACTACAGGACTACGGGAGCATTAGGCAGCGGAAGAGACTGCGGGACGTGTGCAGGAGGCTGTACGTGGAGGAGGGACTCGGGGGCTTCTACAAGGGAGTGGTGCCCAACGTGGTGAGGGTGCTGCCTGCGACGTGCATCACGTTCAGCGTGTACGAGACGCTGAACAAGCTGGTGTAGGTGGGTTTTCCAGTGTGCTGTGCTAGTCATTTATTGGTCTCTAGCATAGTCATTCACATTACAAGTCTTCTAGCGTACTAGTATACAGTCATTCACTACTGGTTTTCTAGCATACATTTATTACTAGCATTTAGTCATACCAGTAATCTAATAGCATTTACCAGCAGTGTAGTCATGCAGTATACTAGCCATAGCCATTAGAGCAGCCTGTGCATCGCAGTGTGTACTAACAATGTACTGTATACTAAGAGTGTACCAACAATGTACAGTGTACACTGTACACTACTAGAGTGTACTACAGTGTATAGCGTCTACTAGAGTGCATGTCAGCTGATAGGCCAGTAGCAGACTAATGGAGAAGCAGACAGAGTAATAGACTGGTAGTAATAGGCTGATAGTAATAGGCTGATAGTATAGACTAGTACCACAAATAGAGTAGCAGAGTAGCAGACTAGTATAGACTAGCACCACTAATAGAGTAGCAGACTAATAGACTAGCACCACTGATAGAGTAGTAGACCAGTAGACTGATAGTTAGACTAGTACCACTAATAGAGTCCAGACCAGCGGACTAGACTACCAGACCACACCAGACTAACACCTACAGACAAGATCAATATGTACATCTTTTTGGTCATCAATATACGCTTCATCGCTCAACAAATCATCAACATACGCTCAAACGGAAGGCAGTGGCGACAACAGCGCCAGGATAGGAGGTCTGTTTGGGGTCTGGACCCAGCCCAGGTAGAGCACAAAGGGGATCCAGCCGTAGTGCGCAATCACACGCGCAGAGTCGAGCACCTTGGAGATGCGTTCCTTCGGCTGTTAGTACTGTGGTGGGAGGCGGTGGAGGGAGGTGCTCACTTTTGATTCGTCAGAGAGGGCAAAGGCCATTTTGTGCTTGTATTGTTGTGGTGATGGTGGTGGTGGAGCTCATTAATTAGCCGCCGAGATGGACGTTTTTTTCTTATAAATACCACGCCCCGCGCCCGGATCAACTAAACACGAACCAATAGGTAAACACACGCTGCGACCACGGCGAAAGCGCACGCTCACTAAGCGCACACACGAGCTATGGACCCCGCTTCTGCACAGGTACGACCCCCGAATCGCAACGAGCACAACGGTGTAACCAGATCTCTAACCGCCCCACTAGCCTTTCAACGACATCGAGGACCGCGACGGCGTGCGCTTCTCATGGAACGCGCTACCGCACTCCAAGATCACCCAGAACAGACTCTCCGTGCCTATTGGCGCCATATACACACCCTTGAGACCACGTGACCAGCTCCCAGTGCTCGAGGGCGACCCGCTCGTGTGCCAGGCCCCTTGTGGCGCCGTTCTGAGTCCCTTCTGCCAGGTCATCAACAACAAGGCGTGGACGTGCTCTGTGTGTGGGAACTCGAATGCGCTGCCACCACAGCACCAGCTGGCGCTGCCTTTGCAGTGTTACCCGCAGAACTCCACGATTGAGTACGTCACGACGAGACAGGCCCAGCACCCGGTGTTTGTGTACGCCGTTGATACGTGTCTGTCGTCCGATGACTTCCAAGCTCTGAGAGAGTCGCTGATCGTGTCGCTGAGTTTGCTGCCGGTGGACGCCCAGGTGGCCTTCATCAGCTTTGGCAAGAATGTCATGGTGCACGAGTTGTATGGTGACGGTGTCAGATCGTATGCGTTCAACGGTAGTAAGGAGTATACTCTAGAGGAAGTGTCAAAGAAACTTGGTTTCTTATCCTCCGATATGAGGAAGGCTCCGCAGGCCGCGATGCAAACAGCACAGAGATTCATCCAAAACAGTGCGATGGCCGAGTATAGCCTGGACCATATACTAGAGGGACTCAAGGAGGACTCATGGCCACACACATCAAAACAACGTTCTTTGAGAGCCACTGGCTGTGCTCTGAACATTGCATATTGCCTCTTGAGAGTCGCTGCTACTAATGTCGGTTCCCACATTATGCTGTTTACTGGCGGGCCTTCGACTTATGGACCTGGCGTGATTGTTGGTAACGAGTTGAAAGAACCTATTAGATCACACCATCTTATTGAGGCCAAAGAGGCAAAGCATTTCAAAAAGGCAAAGAATTACTATCAATCATTGGCTAAGCTGTGTGCCGAGAATGGTACTTCAGTTGATATTATGATCGGTGCATACGATCAAGTTGGCTTACTCGAGATGGAAGAATTGTGCCATGAGACCGGTGGTGTTGTGGTCTTAACCGATTCTTTCACTACATCTATTTTCAAACAATCATTTCAAAGGTTCTTCATGAGAGATGAAGATGGTCAATTGAGCATGGGAACCAATGCTACATTAGAAGTTAAAGTGTCAAACCATATCAAAGTGGCTGGATTGATCGGTCATGCTCAATCTTTGGAGAAAAACGATCATTTTGTTTCCACAACGGCTCACCATGGACTTTCAAAGACTTCTGCATGGAAGTTATCCAGCATTAGGCCAAACTCTTCATATGCAGTGGTGTTTGACGTTCAAGACTCTCCACAGAACTTCGGTAATTCTCAATTTGCAACCATCCAATTCATTACTTTTTATGAGCATTCGGATTCAACAAAGAGAATCAGAGTCACCACTGTGCAAAAACCAACAAATGTTCAAGACATTAGTTATACATTCGATCAAGAAGCTGCAGCAGTTCTTATCGGTAGAATGGCTGTTGACCGTATATTGAAAGAAGATCCCGCAGATGTCATTCTTTGGATTGATCAAGTGATGATGGGTCTTTTGAAAAACTTTGCAGAGTATCATAAAAAGGATCCAAATTCTTTCAAATTGGGCCAACAGTTCACAATGTATCCACAGTTTATGTACCATTTACGTCGTTCTCAGTTTTTACAACTGTTCAACAATTCCCCAGATGAAACCGTTTTTTACAGACATGTTTTCCTCACTGAGGACACTGGTAATTCATTGATTATGATTCAGCCAACATTAACAGCTTATGACCAAGATCGTGAATTCGATGATGAAGATGAAGAGGAAGCTGGCTATCCAGTGCTTTTAGACTCTGAATCCATCAAGCCAGAGTGTATATTGCTACTGGACACATTCTTCCATATCTTGATATACCATGGTGCTACTATCGCTGCATGGAGGGCACAAGGTTATCAAGATGATCCAGACTATGCGTCGTTCAAGGCATTTTTGGAAGAACCACGTATTGACGCAGCTGATTTACTGTCGGATAGATTCCCTTTACCAAGATTCATTGATTGTGATGAAGGTGGATCTCAGGCGAGATTCTTATACTCTAAATTGAATCCAACAATCACTTACAACAACAACTCTTCCCTTCTGGGGTCTGGTACGGGTGCTACTATATTGACTGATGATGTCAACTTACAAACTTTTATGGAATTTGTTCAAAAGAACGTTGTTGAGTCTGCTTAACACAAACTATATACTAGAGAGAAGAATAAGAAGCATCATAGCATATTTAACATATATCCTTTATAGCCTTTGATTACCATCCATCGCCCCAGCCATCGTCGTCATTGTCGTCCAATTGTAAGTTAATTTTACTTTTCTTCAATTGCATACCTTTCTTACCACTAACAGTAGCTTTCTTGATTGGTTTGATGTTGTCCTCAGTGGCCAATTTTGTCACCTTTGGAGCCATAACCTTTGGTTTACTGTTTATTACTGGTTTGGTGACGATTGGTGTCTGGGATTCCTCTTCATCATCATCACCGAATCCCCATCCATCGTTAGCATCTTCATCCTCATCTGCCCACGAGGAGTAGTTGACTTTTGGCTTAACAGGGACGTTTGGCTTTGTAGTTTCCCTCTTGAAAGACTCAACAACTTGTGGGGTACCAGCTCTTGAGTCTTGTGGAGAAGGAGCCAGTGCACTCTGTGGATTCAAGGAACCACCGAGATTGGAGGTGATTTTGGAGAATGTATTAGTGAATGAGATCCCGAAATTCTGAACATTTGAGGTCACCTCATCAACAGCACTGTCGTCTTTCGGATCAACGTCAACTGGCAATTTAGAGGCTTCCTGCTTAATCTTCTGGAAGAATTGATCAAATGCCTTTTGTGCCTCCTCACGGACTTTAGAGCTCTTATCCAGCAATGACGGAGCAATCACCGTGAGGATCTTGTTTGCAATGATATCTGGGGTGAAGTACTCCAAACAGGACGATAGTGCCATGATAGAAGCCAGCCTTGAGTGGATGAAAGGGTCTTTAAGACCTTTGGCGAATGCAGTAGCAAGAACTGTCGGTCTTGAAGATTTGTTCAGGTGATTCGCAATTTTACCAATACAAATTGTTGTGTTGCACCTGATTTCCGGTTTCTCGTCTGCCTGGGTCTTGGCCAGGAATCTGAGCAAGTCGTTATTCAACTGTCTTTCCGACAATTTGGGAGCCAAATACAGCACTGCTTTCACAGACTCTTCTCTAATGGCAGCAACAGAATCTGAGAAGCCGGTGATGTACGCAGTGAAGATCCTGTCTGTGACGTCAGCTCTATCGAGCTTTTCAATGTATTTGGGTAGGAAACCCAGGAGAATCATCCGCAGTTGTCTATCTGGCAGTGCAAAAGCCTTGATGATGATGGGCTTGACGAGCTTGTTGAACGCTTGCTGGGAGAGGTTTTCCGAGTACGACAGGACGAGTCTCAGAGAGAAAGCAGCCTGTGCTGGAGACTGTGTGAAGAAGGTGACCAGCTCTGGAACGACCCTGTACTCGAGAAACCCGGGAGGGGCATCGTCCTTGGCACTCTCCAGCGACTCAAACAGTCTCATCTTCTCGTCCTCGGTCTTCAGGTTGATCTCGTCGAGCTCTCTATAGACATCGACGATCTGCGAGCTGAGGTAGGTGGTGAGGCCGTTGCTGACGAACTGCTCAATGGTGGCTCTCGTGGTGATCGAGGGCGACACGAGCTTCTTGAAAGCTGGGACCATCTTCTTGGGAACACCACGTGCTTTCGCCATCTCGTCGTTGGAGAAGTGGACGTTGCAGTCGTTGAAGAGCGAGTAGATGAAAACACCGAGTCTCCACGAGTCCAGCTTGTACGCAGCCTTCCCCTTGTACACCTCAATGCCACTCTCAACGACCTCGGGAGGAGCGTGCTCCTGGAACCCGGGCACGGATCTCGATAAGCGGTACAATGGCTGCGATGGATCAGATTGCAAGTTGGTGCACACGTCGAAGCCACCGAGCTTGATCTCACCACTCTGTGTGACGAAGACGGTGCTGAGCTGGAGAAAGCCGAGCACGGAGCTGCCCTCGACGTTGATGAACTTCAGCGCCTTCGCCACGGAGAACACCACCAGCTGGAGCATGTCGTCGGTGGTCTCGACCGTTCTGAGGACGTCGATCAACGGTGTGACCCTCTCGGTGACGACGTAGAGGGTCGAGTCTCCCTCGAACGTGTCCAGCACCTTCAGCACACCGGGCAGACGCATGGCCCTGATCTTTCTCAGCGCGTTCAGCGCAACAGCGTCCTCCTCGGAGCCGTTGCGGTCCCTCACGAAGACGGAGCACGGCGAAGAGTCGTCCTTCTTGGAGCCCTCGCACAGACGCCAGACGGAACGTGGAAGCGACGGCTCGGGTGCGAGTTCCTCGCCGAGCGTGTACGGGATGGACGCCCCCGTGAGCGAGCTGAGGGTCTTCGAGAGGAAGTTCATGGCGCTGGATTAGCGTGGTTGTGTGTGGACACCGGACATAATGTTGATGTTGGTGTTGATGTTGATGTTGTGGCTTACATAATGTTGATCGGGGCTCTGCTTATGTAATCATCCATGTGCTTACATAAGCACCATTATGGGCGCTGACATAAGCACAGGTACTATCGTACCCACTACCCACTACCCACTACAGAGCATGTAAATATGTGAATATCGTTTACTATCGGCACTACCAGGTACTACCGTACTACCAGGCACATTTTCACTCACAACAGGATCTCGAGCGGGTTCTCGACGACGTCCTTCAGGGCCCTGATGAACTCACCGCCCTTCGCACCATCAACGACCCTGTGGTCGAAGGTGCCCGTGATGGTGATCTTGTCGTCGAAGGAGAAGCCGTGCTCCGCGGCCTTGTCCTCCACAGCGACCCTCTGGGTGGTGCCGATGGCCAGGATCGTCGACTGCGGAGGGTTGATGATCGAGGTGAACATGTTCACGGCCGGGTTCATGCCCAGGTTCGAGATGCAGATGGTGCCTCCCTGGAACTCCTCCGGCAGCAGCTTGTTGTCCTTGGCCCTCTTGCCGAGGTCCTTGACCTCGCTGGAGATCGTGGCGAGGCCCTTGGCGTGGGCGTTCTTGACGATTGGCGTGATGAGTCCCGTTGGCGTGGCGACGGCCACGGACACGTCCACGTTGGAGTACTGTCTGATGACGCCCTCGGCCTCGATCCAGTGGGAGTTGGCGTCTGGCACGCGCTTAGCGGCGACGGCGATGGCCTTGATGAGGATGTCGTTGATGGAGAGCTTGTAGCGGTCGTTGGCCGCGGCGTTGAGCGACGCCCTCAGCTTCAGCAGCTTGGAGACGGAGATCTGCGACGACACAATGTACGACGGGTTGGTCTGGGTCGACTCCAGCAGACGCTTGCCGATGATCTTGCGCATGTTGGAGATGGGGATGTCGACGAAGGAGGAGGCCGGGGCCTGGGCTGGGGCCTGGGCTGGGGCCTTAGCGGAGAGCAGCTTCTGGACGTCGTCGCTGGTGATGCGGCCGTTGGTGCCCGAGCCGGCAACGCCCTTGAGGGAGATACCGTGCTCGAGGGCGAGGTTCTTGGCCAGGGGGGAGGCGACGATGCGGCCGGTGGTGGAGGTGGACTTGGTGGACTTTGGAGAGGACTTAGGGGTCTCCTTGGTCTCCTTGGTCTCCGTCTCCTTGGTCTCAGCCTCGGCCTTAGGAGCCTCGGTCTTCGCCTCCACGGTGAAGCCCTCGAACGCACCCACGTCGGCCTTGTCCTCGACGTACACGGCGATCGGGGTGTTCACCGGCACGTCCTTCGCACCGGCCTCGACGAGGATCTTAGCGAGGAAGCCGTCCTCCTGGAACTCGAAGTCCATCTGGGCCTTGTCGGTCTCGATCTCGGCGATGGCCTCGCCGGCCGTCAACGCGTCGCCCACGGCCTTGTTCCACACGGCCAGGTTGCCCTGTGTCATCGTTGGCGAGAGAGCTGGCATGCCGATGATGTGGTGGGGAGGGTACGACGACTGGAGACGGACGAAGCGGGTGAGCTGGGTTCTGGGGGGTGTTAGTGGTGCCTTTAGTACCGGTATCAAAGCGGGCACGTACCTTGGGAGAGAGCGCACGGGGCGAGCCACGGCCCGGGCGAGTGTTAGCATGGACATTGGCGGTTTGCTGAGCTTGATGGAGTGCAATTGAGTGTTGCTGGGTTGTTAGTGGAAAGGATATAGCGCATCCCACGCTTTTGCGCGCCAGGTGGTGCCATCGGGTGGTGAACACCCGGACACCTCGTGGGGGTGGGGCCGGCGGTGTGCGGGTGTGCTACGGGCTGGGGGAAGTGCTACATTGCGTGTATTACTGCTTGGTGTACTCGACCTCGTTGGCCAGCACCTTCTGCTTGAACCCCGGGATCGCAGACGAGTGCGCCCACGGCTTCAGCTCGAGCTCGGTATCAATCACCCCGGCAAAGCACGCGAGCCAGCCGTCCCTGGCGTAGGCCTCGTTCACCGTCGAGAGCGTCTCGGGGTGCACGTACATCACCACGTCTGGCGAGCCGACGTTGTCGATGATCGTAGATATCTGGAGGAGCAGCCCCAGCAGCGTGATGTTGCCGGTGTCGGCGAGGTTCTGGTGTCGGAAAACCGCTTCCGCAACGGCGTCGGCGAAGCTCGCGTCCCCGGACTCAGACGAGACCACAGCGTGTGCGATCATCCCCCCGTGGTACTCGAACGACATCTTGGACTTGGTGATGTTGTCCTTGGTGGTGCCGATGTCGTGGAGGAGACACGCGGCGTACACGACGTCCTCGCTGAGCGCGGTGTGTGGGAGGTAGTCGTTGATGATGGCTCTCGTGTAGAGGAAGACGCGGACGGAGTGGTTGAACGTCTCGGTGGAGAGGTGCTGGAGCGCGTACTGGCCGAGGGCCTTGCTGACTGGGGACTGTGGGAGGATGATGTTCTTCAGTGGTGTTGGGGTTGACGACGACGGTGGGATCGCCGTGACGAACGCATTAGACACAGCTGCGAAGCCGTACTTGTCGGGCATCGTGGGGAGTTAGAGATATAGTGGAGAACTATACATTAGACTACAACATGGCTCCCCTGGGCCACGTCTTATACCCGTGTCTACTATCATTTCCCCGCCCTCATTGTTGCTGCCGTGCATTTCGGCGATGAGCCAATCTCCGCTAAAGCCTCCGCTAGGACCCCGACTGGTTTTCCCCATTCGGACAAAGCCCGGAGTTACCACCGGTACTAACCAATACACCACCAGCTACTCCTGGGCCACCCTTTCCAGCTCGAGCCGGTCGCTCACCCTGTACCGCTCCTCCAGGTCCTCGGTGAAGGCCACCTCCGTGCCGACCACCTTCTTCCAGCTGCCCTGGTACACCTCGCTGTCGACCTTCACCAGGGGCTCTCTCGTGTGCAGTCCCGAGACCTGGAGCTTGGCCGTGGGTGGGATCGTGCTCTGTGCGAGGTGGTTAGGCGGAACGGCCATCGTCACGTACACGTCCTCGTACTCCTCGGGCTGGGTCTCCCTCGTGCGGGCCTCGATGTCGGCGTCGCTCCCGGCCTCAAACCCGTTGAGGAAGTCCCAGTGCATCTCCTCGCCCTCGGTGAGGAACTCGGTGTTGCCGTTCATCGTGTTCACCCACTTGTCTCCTCCACGCACGTACTGGTCCAGCGAGCACGCCCCGGCTCGCAGTCTCGTGTCCTCGTCGTCGAGCGTGTCACGCACAGAGGAGAACCCCATGAGGGCCATGCCGAGGGCGATCTTGGACGCTGCGTGGGTCACCAAAAGCACAGTCTCGGCCTCGGGGAACTGGGCCTCGAACTTGGGGATGAACTTCTCGAGGAAGAGCCTCGAACGCTCGAAGATGTCCTGCTCGGTCTCGCCCTTCGACGAGGGGAACGTCGTCGGGGTCCAGTGGTTCTTGAGTCTCGGGAAGAACTGCGACAGCAGCCCGTAGTCCCCGGGCTCAGGGATGGTCTCACGGTCGGGCTTGTACCACTCGCCAATGCCGTTCTCCAGCACAATGTCGATCTCCAGCAGCTCAGCTATCGGCGTGCTCGTCTGCAAACACCGGTAGAACGGCGACGACAGGATGAGCTCGGGCTGGGGCGTGATCGAGAGCATGTAGTGGGCGAGCTCCTTGGCCTGCTCCTCACCGTGCTCTGCGAGAGGAGGGTCTGAGTCGATTCCCGTGGGCGACTCTGGGTGTGGTGGGGGTAGCCAGTTGGCTCTGTAGCCGTGCTGTGTGGGTTAGCGTGGGTCTCTCTTGTATGGGCAAGGGGGGTGTCTTACTCTCGCGATGTAGATCGTCTTCAGTGTCATGTTGGGGATGTTGGGGTGGTCTGGTGGTGGAGATCGGGAGTTTGTACGTGTTGATGGTTGGGCATTTGTTTACGGGACGTTTGTACGCGGGGGTCTCGTGAGTGCGGGCTAGTGCGGGCTAGGCCGGGGACTAGTCTTGGAAAATAGTCCCGAGACCCGCGCTTACGTAAGCACCAACATTTATGTCCGGCGAACACCACCACTACACATCACTAACTACTACTAACCACAACCATTAACACAACTAACAACTACCACTACACACAACTAACCCCCCATGGCCGTCACACCCTCGAACAAGCGGGTGAAAGTGAGTAGAGCTTAGCCCTCTGTGTGACCAGTACTAACACCACAGACACTCTCCATCTGTCGTCCCGTTCTATGGGGAAACGAAGCAAGACCACTGGGAGACGTCCGTCCAGAGGGAGCTCCTCCCGAGCACACACACACGTGGACTGTGTTTGTGCGAGGGCCCAAGGGCGAGGACTTGTCGTATTTCATCAAGAAAGTCGTGTTCAAGCTCCACGAGACGTATAACAACTCCACACGCTCGATCGAGTCGCCGCCTTTTGAGGTCACCGAGACCGGGTGGGGTGAGTTCGAGGTTGGTGTGAAGATCTTCTTTGTGCCTGAGGCCAACGAGAAGAATCTGTCGCTGTACCACCAGCTGAAGCTCCACCCGTACGGGCTGCCCGAGAATACCGAGATTACCGACAAGATGAAGTCGTACGTCGAGAGCGTCCAGTACGACGAGATCGTGTTTAACGAGCCGACGGAACAGCTTTTCCAGATTATGACTACACAGGCAGGCAACCTGGTCCCTGAGACGAAGAAGGAGTCGGTCTACTCGAAGGAAACGGAGAAAGAGGAGATTGCGAGGTACGACAATGCGCTGAAGAAGGTCAACCTGGAGGTGGAGAAGATGAAGAAGAAGATCGCCGAGTACCAGCAGATAAAGGCTGATCTGTCGTGAATCTACTGTTTTTAGCAGAATAAATATGTTAAATTAGCTATGTTAGTGCATGTCCATCTCCTCCAGGACGTCTTTTACGAGCTCGTCGAGTCTCTTTAGCTTGCCATTGCGTCTCAGCAAGAGCTGGTGTCTTTTCTTTCCACTTTTATCGTAGAATACAACAACATCGCTCGGGTAAACACCACCTCCCATCGGGTCTCTCACGTTCAGCTTCTTTGTGAGTAAGGTGCCGTTAATCAGTGGGAACGAGTACTCGTTCTGTTTGAGATTAGCAGACACGCCAATTATCTCGCAATTGAAGCAGTTCCTTATAACTCTATAGCTATGCTCAATCTCGTCTAGATGGTCTTTCATAACACCGAAGAAGACCAGCACTAAGGCCTTACCACACACCCTTAGTTTAGCCTGGTGAGGGCCCCGTTTAGTGACAAACTCCAGTGCCTGGTCATCAATCAACACATTCAAATCGTGTGTTTGTGGTCTCTGCCTCACTCGTTTAGTCGGTGATTCGAGCTCTTCGGGCTCAGAGTACTGTGGCGACGGTAGCGAGTCGATGTAGTCGTTTGTTCTCTTCATATTTATGGACCTCCTCACAAGCTCAACATGAAGTAGCTTTAGCTCTTCACAAAGTGGACGGGTATTAATACGGCTTCCCCTGAAACTGCTGAGTCCTCGGGATAAATGAGCTGGAATTGAGTACAGGAGACCCCACAAACAATGTAAAGCGTGCTAAAGACCACAGAACCTTTTTTTCCTCGAGGAATTTTGATTTACAAAGAGTTATGGGAAGAAGTAACTTCCATTGTCGTGATTTGGCGCAAGCTTGACACTTTTGGCACAACGCGAAACGCAAACGGTGTTTACCAATTACTATATGTGGAAGTATAGTGCGCAAATAGCACCAAAAGGTCCCAGTTTTGGCGCATTTGCGCGAATTTGACCACCGAGCAATCGCACCGATTCCCCGATCGGGAAGTGGCGCGATTCACCACTACCCATCTCACGACAAGTCACGGGAAATTGGTGATGATTGGCTCACTTTGATCTCTCTCAGCTTTGTTGGGAGCTCAGGGTCCTCGATGGAACTGTAGAAGTGCGTAGCTGTCAATTTAGAGCCCTTGAAAGATGCGACCGAAGAATCACTTTCACAGTCAGCCTCAATTTATAATCAAATAAATGAGGACGCTTTCACAGTTAGATTCAATTTATAATCAAATAAATAATGCAGGGATCTTCTTTCACAGTTGTTTGCTCCTTTCTCTACAGTCTCTTTACCATGATTTTCTCGATTGGTAAGCATGTCCTTGGACTGTAGATTTTAACCTGGAAGTACTCGGGGAATTAGTCAACCACTATTCTCCACACAATGGAGCTCCTTCTTGTACTGTAGAATTGCACCGGATCTCTGTCCAGCATCAAGGCTATTTTGAGGACCACACGTAAACAAGTATGTAGCCAGGACAAACATACATAGGTAGAGTGTATATGAGAGTGTCTCTTCAGGTATTGTAGCTTCTGAATATACCTTGTAGAAAGAGTGAACAAGGAAAACCCGAAATGAATTCCATTACACGTCTTCACAACCGTTAAAAAAGTGCCATTCCCATGGAAAGACGTTCCAGAGCTTATTCTTTTTGATTCTTCTGGGAAAGTGCATGGGCAACAACACACCACAGGCTCCATCTATGAACGCTCTCACTTTAATACATCCCCAGTGTCTTGTTTTGACGCAAAAATGAATAAGGTATTCTATTTTGTGTATGCATTGGCACTTCTATGCTGGTTTTCCACCAGATTTCAATGGGGACAAACCACCAACGGAAACCAACCGAAAACACCGCCAAAAGAATTAATTTAAGCAAAATGAGTCTTCCTCACTTCGTAGGATCCCAGAAAACCGAACAGATGAAACATAGACTAATTGAAGCTAACATAATGTAATGGATTCATACTTCGATATGGAAATGTGTTGCGGAACCCAGATCAAGTATGTCCTTAGACAACCCTATTGATGGAGAAGTGTATCTTACAAAGGGGTATGGAGTGCAACTGCTCCTGTTGTGATTGAAAGCTCAACAGTTGCTACAAATACTATAGGGGAAAACCAGTGGACAAATCTTAGCGAATACCGCCATTTCCAACAGTAACCGTGTCACCTCCTATTCATGAACTGCCCAACAGAATACTGCTTGTCCAACGGTGGGTTTCTGGAATTGGCGATAATGTGCTCGCCATTGAGTCTCAACAAATGGCCTGCGTTATAGTAGAGTGGAGCTTGTAGTGGAGCTTGTAGTTGGAACCCGTGGTTTTCACAAAAGACTACTAGGAGACGGTGTTTGCGAAGGACTACTAGGAGATCTACTAGGAGGACCCTTCTAAACCAATTTCTTGAGACCAGTCTCTGGCACAGACCATAAACACAGACTACAAACATCTTCTAGCATAAACACCCACCAAACACCTGCCAACCCCACCATAACCCCACCATAAACACCAGTGCAGCTAAAATAGCAGCCCCTACGTAAAAGCCCCATGCAGGGCCCAACAATACGCCCTTATCACCGGTATAGCACTTTATAGCGGAGGTAGCGGCCTCGGCCGACGCTCTCAGCCATTTCTAATCCCGCCAACGGGGTTAAAGAGGTCCCCGCCGAGTCGGCCGAGTCGGCCGAGCAACTTTTTTAGCTTCTGCGTGTTTCTTTTCTGCGCGTAGAACGCGTTTGCGGCTCTCTAGAAGGCTTAAATGGGGGAAGAAAATTCTAGTTATTCGCCCAATAGGCAGTACACAGCTAGCAGCTGTATCCCCCGTTTTTCCACGCCTTTCCACGCCGTCTACGCGCCTCCGTGCGCTCGTCCCCGTAAAGACCGAGCCACCGCGTACGCACCGGCTACCATGTTTAGGCATCGCGTGCATTCGCCACCCATCAAGTGTAAATAGATGACAAATGGCGTGCAAGGTATATTAACGAGCTGGTGTCTCATCGTAGCCCTTTGACTTAGTCCTGTAGAAGAGAGCACAGCCAAAATGAGTGCCATTTCACGCCTACACAACCGTCTGCAGAGCATCGTCCCGATGGAAAGACGCTCCAAGGTCTTCGCCTACCTGCTCGTGCTCTTCGGAACGTGTATCGACAACATGAACGTCACGGGCTCCATCACGTCGTACAGCTCCATCTACGACCGTTTCAGCTCGAACACATCGACGGTGTCGTGGTCGCTGTCGGCGTACGCCCTCACGCTGGGTGCTTTCATCATGCTCGCTGGTAAGGTCACGGACATGGTCGGTGCGCACCAGGTTTTCTCGGTCTCGGTGTTCCTCATGTCGATATGCTCGCTCATCACTGCCGTCATCACCGACTCCATCATCGCGCTCATCGTCTTCAGAGCCCTGCAGGGTATGTTTGCTGCTTTCCTGATTCCCTCGGCGTTCGCCGTTGCGAGTGGCTACTTCAAGGGCAAGCAGTTCATGTTTGCGCTGATTGGGCTGATGCTGATTCTCACGTGCTCGTTCGGTATTGGGATGGTGCTGGGTGGTGCTTTCGCCCTCACAAGCATCGGCTACAAGGCTTTCTACTACTTCAACTTCGCCGTGAGTTTCCTCGTCTCGATCCTGTTCTACTTCTTCATGGTCCCGGTCGACCGTCTCGAAGAGCACAAGAAGATGAGTCTCAAGCAGCTCGACTTCTACGGCTCCGCAATGTTTGTCGGTGGCCTGTTGCTGGTGATCCTGGGATTCACCCAGAGTGGTGAGAAGTGGAAGCAGCCTTCTGTCTACGTTCCTTTGCCAATCGGTATTCTCGTCCTCATCGGTGGTTTCTACTTTGAGCTCGTCTACATCTCTGGGTACCAGGAAAAAGTGAACCAGAGAATCGCCAGTGACCAGGAAAACGGTCTTACGATCGACGACTTGAAGAAACAGGATTGCAGTGAGGTTACCCTCCCAGCTGACGTCGTCCCATGGCGTTACAATCTACAAGTTCTCTTCCCAAAGGAAGCCCTCAAGGTTCCAAACTTCCTCCAGTTCTTGTTTGCCACACCTCTCTTACAAATGGGCTTCATCACATATATGACTATGGAAGTCCAGTACTGGCTCTATGTCGAGCACGATTCTCCTTTGATTGCGGGCCTTAAGATTTTCCCTTCCACAGTTGGTTTCTTCTTCGGTATCGTGTCAAATTTGGAGAAAATCGTTTACAAGATCAGTATGAAGTGGACTCTCATCGTGACACAGGCCTGTACCATCCCTATGGTCGTTTGGATTGCTCACCACAAGTACAGTAACGGTAAGAGTTACTGGATCTACGAATTCGCACCAAATGTGATCTACGGCTACTTGTTCGCTATCTACTTCAGTATCTACCTCAATGCTGTTCTCAGAAGAACCCCAGTATATCTTCACGGTGTGGTTTCTGGCCTTCTCCAAACTGCTGCTGAGGTTGCCATTTGTATTGCCACAGCAGTGACTGCATCGCTTCTGGGAGAGATCGGCCCTGCTTACACAGTTGAAGAGAAGAATGCCTTGAACGGAAAAATGAATAAGGTGTTCTACTTGGTGTATGCATGCATTGGAACTTCTGTGCTGGTGATGTTGCTCTTGGTTGATCAGAAGAGTGTTGGTGATGAAGCTGAGGAAGCCACACAACCAAAACTGGATTCTGAGGCTACGTTGGACTCTCCAGCAGAGACTAAACATATCAGCGACGAAGACAACTTGTCCTCTGATGGTGTCGCAGAGGTTGAGACACAGTAAGGTCCACAGTTGAAGCTTTACCTGTACACTATATATTAATATTAATTTGATTTATTTGCATTGCATTAAACTCAGGTAAAAGGTGCCTAATGTAGAAACTATTCAATAAACCCTATGCACATGGAGACGAGACTAGGGCAAGTATTAAAGGTGTGTTTTAACAAGTGATAAGTATTGAGTGTCTAATTCTATGCTGGTATTCTACCATACGCATAAATTGACATACCTTGATACAGGAAACTACCAAAAAATCACTAGAAAAATTCAGAGGAATAATGTGTACTTGTACTGCTGAATCTTAGAATATTACCAATAGTTGTAGCACAGAACAAAGCCAGATTAATTCAAGTATATAACAGTGAGCTTACACCAATTAGGAAATATTCGCGCATCATCAGATCAACACTTGTCTTTAGAGGACAACCCTGCTATAATGAAGAATAATACCCGATGCGAATTGTACTCAATGACCTCAATACAGCCTTTGAGACTTCCGCTATTCGATCAAATAGCTCAAAAGAGGTTCATCCTCGCGTCTACTTCCCCGAGAAGAATAGAAATTCTGGAACAAATGGGATTAACTAATGTTGAGATAGTACCGTCAAACTTTGCTGAAGACTTGAACAAAGACGACTATACACCTGAAGAGGTATGTTATTGTTGCTCAATACCACCACAGAGAACTATTGCTAACAGCTGAGAAGTATGTCAGGCACACAGCTATGGGCAAAGCTCAAGCAGTCTATGAAGAAATGGTAAGTCATCAACGCTTATACACACATAATGAGCCACTAACACGGAACAAAGAAGTCCCAGAACAACCACCACAACACTGTTATCCTTGCTGCTGATACAATCATCTCGCTGGAGTCCAGGATCTTCGAAAAGCCGAAGTCTCGTGAAGAGCAACTCGCTAACCTGAAGTTCTTCAGAGACTGTGGTCTCCCACAAAGAGTGCTCTCGGGAGTGGTCGTCATATACAACGGTCACATCTCAACACACGTTGAAGAGACAAAGCTTTACTTCGACACTATGGCATCAGACGAGCTCTTGCAAGCCTATGTCAATACCAATGAGGGTCTTGATGTTGCTGCGGGCTACAGAGTCCAGATGAGAGGTGCTCTGCTCATCGACAGAATAGAGGGTGACTACTATAACGTTGTTGGCCTACCGTTCAGAGGAACGTACAGACTCTTAGAGAAGACCTTACTTTAGCTTAAATAAACACAGTGTAGATAGTGCACTGAGAGGTGTCCGGGTGTGGGTGTCCGGGTGTATGCGCGATGAGCTCTGTAAAAAATTTGTTTGGGGCATCGTGATGTAGCAGAGATTTAGTACCTGTTTTGTAAGTGACAATAAAGGAGCTTTACAGGGATGGGTTCCAAGCTTACTAAGAAGTCGGGCATCAAGCCAAAGAGAGCTGTTCCAGTTGGCAACAGAAAGAGCGTCGTGAAGAAGGCCCAGAAGGAGGAAGAGCTGGTACTTCCGTCTGATTCTGATTCTGAATCCGAATCTTCTGGGGAAGAAAATGGTGCTGAGGAGCCTGTGAGTGACTCATCCGAGGAGGAAGAAGAAGAGGAAGAGGAAGGCCAGCTAGGCGGGTTTGAGAGTACAGACGACGAGTCCGAGTCTGAGGACGAGGAAACAAGAGAAGAGCCAAAGAAGACAAAGGTCGAGACACATGAAGTCAAGCAGCTACCAGCCAAGTCTACCAAAGCGTCCAAGAAACAGCAAAAACTGCGTAAGGGTGTGATTTACATTGGCAGATTACCAGAGGGTTTCGAGGAGAAGGAGTTACAGAAGTATTTCAACCAGTTTGGTGATATCACAAACGTCAAGCTTCCAAGAAACAAGAAGTCTGGAAGATCTAAGCACTATGCGTTCGTCGAGTTCAGTAATATTGACGATGCCAAGGTTGCACAGGAGACAATGAACAACTACTTGCTCTTGAACCATCAGCTGAAAGTCACTGTTGTTGATGAAGAGTTCAAGTCTTCCAAGAAATTCAAGAAGGCCTTCTTCAAGGTGTCGAAACCAAAGAAGGACGTCAAGACACTCAACGAGAACGCCAAGAACAAAAGCATCGAAAGAAGAAAAGCTCTAAAGGCTGCTGGTATTGATTTCTAAGGTCATAGCTAGACAGTATTGGGTCGGACACAAAAGGTCCACATTGTTGCATATGTATGTCATGGTCATCTAAAAAGGTAATAACACAAGTGTACAGTAGGGTAAGACCACGATCTGTAGTTTCAGCCCACAGAGCTCCCGATACCGTGGAAGAAGAGATAGTATAATAGCCTATAGAGGGCCGGAGATCCGGGACATTTATACCCTTTTGGGAAACCAGACCCCCGGACTATCAAATCCGGTAAGCGCACACCGTTTTTTTTTTTTTTTAGCGCTCGGGGATGAAAAAAGGCGGAGGCATTTAATACCTGTTTAAAGCTCTTCTTCTTGAGCCTCTTGCTTGTTATTACAAGATCTTTGGGTCGTTTCCAGGCTGTTCTTGTACGAGTTAACCAAGGATGTCTAAAATCTTCGACTACGACGAGATCTCTAAGCACAACACCAAGGAGGACCTGTGGATGGTCATTGACGGTAAAGTCTATGACTGCACGGCCTTCTTGGACGAGCATCCGTATGTTTATCGCCGGTTTGGCTCTTGAGAAGAAGGTGACTAACAACGAAGACAGAGGTGGTGAAGAGGTCATGATTGACTGCGGTGGTATCGACGCCACTGGCCCATTTGATGTGAGTGTTGAGGGCCTGCCTCGTTTACCCAACAATTTTTAGTATGGGACTCGAGAGCAATCCGATTAGAGGACTTTGGCGAGAGCAGTATACTAACAAGAACAGGACATTGGCCACTCCGAGGAGTCCAGAGAGATGCTGGTGGACATGTACGTGGGCGATCTCGATCCAGCAAGCGTTGCCGTTGCGTCGTCCTCTACTGGTGCCTCTACTACTGGTGGAGAACAGAACATTGGGCTCATCGTTGCTATTATTGTTCTGATTTTGGCCATCATCGCATACTTGGTGCTTGTGAAGTGATGGCGACGACTTCATAACCTTATCCATGAACATTAAGCTCCCACCCCGGAGCGTGGTGTGCCGGTCCTGAGGACCAATCAGCTTGTGAGCATTAGCAATGATCTGTTGGGCAGTTGGAGGTGTTTGCAAAAGCGACGGCACCCGATCGGGGAGTTTTACATTAGAAAGCTGCTGTGTTATACAAAAAAGGCGTGACCCACTTTAATTCTATTTATTCGTTTTTTTGCTTTTATATACTGTATCTGCTATGGTTTATCAGTTGAGCCTAGGCCGTTGTAGAGGGTACGCTGATAAGGCTACGCTGATAAGGTCCTGGGTAGAATCGCGTGAGAGACACCACCTGGCACACGACGACTGTGTACCTGAGTGAACGGTGACTCGTCTATCAGTCAAGGACGAGCCAGTGCGTAATCCACCACTATAGCAGCGCACTGCTTACATCACGATTACGTAATCTGTTTACGTTTACATAAAAAAAAGAAAATTTTCATCACCGTTTCGCGGGTATATAAAGCCAGGCGAGCCCGCACTCTTCCTCACAGCTACCGCCCTCATCGCCACTCCCCAAACGCAAACAAAGCACAATGTCATACGGCGGTTCATACGATAGACAGGGCGGTTACAACTCCGGCTTCCAGAGCAGAGGAGGCGACTTCAGAGGAGGCGATAGAGGCTTTGGCGGCCGCGGTGGCCGTGGCGGCTTTGGTAGAGGTGGATCCCGTGGTGGGTTCGGTGGTGACAGAGGCGGTTTCGGCGGTGACAGATTCGGTAACTTCGGTGACAACTTGCAGAAGCAGGAGTTCGACCTTGAGCAGATGCCAAGATTCGAGAAGAACTTCTACCAGGAGGACGCTCGTGTGAGTGCCCGTTCCGAGGATGAGATTGCGCAGTTCAGAAAGGAGTCTGAGATGAGTGTTGAGGGTAAGGACATCCCAAGACCAATCCAGAACTTCGACGAGGCCGGATTCCCAGACTACGTGTTGACCGAGGTCACTGCCCAGGGTTTCCCAAAGCCTACTTCTATTCAGTGCCAGGGTTGGCCTATGGCTTTGTCCGGTCGTGACATGATTGGTATCGCTGCTACTGGTTCCGGTAAGACCTTGTCCTACTGCTTGCCAGGTATCGTCCACATCAACGCCCAGCCACCATTGTCTCCAGGTGATGGCCCAATTGTTCTGGTCTTGGCCCCAACAAGAGAGTTGGCCGTGCAGATCCAGACCGAGTGCTCTAAGTTTGGTAAGTCCTCCAGAATTAGAAACACTTGTGTCTACGGTGGTGTTCCAAAGGGTCAGCAGATTAGAGACTTGTCCCGTGGTGTTGAGATCGTCATTGCCACTCCAGGTCGTTTGATCGATATGCTTGAGTCTGGTAGAACTAACTTGAGAAGAGTCACTTACTTGGTTTTGGATGAGGCCGACAGAATGTTGGACATGGGTTTCGAGCCACAGATCAGAAAGATCTTGGAACAGATTAGACCAGACCGTCAAACTTTGATGTGGTCTGCTACTTGGCCAAAGGAGGTCCAGGCCTTGGCTCGTGACTTCTTGCACGACTACATTCAGGTCACTATTGGTTCTTTGGAATTGGCTGCTTCTCACACTATTCGTCAGGTTGTCGAGGTTCTTACCGAGTACGAGAAGAGAGACCGTATGCTCAAGCATTTGGAGGTTGCCATGCAAGACCAAAACTCAAAGATTTTGATCTTCGCTTCCACTAAGAGAACTTGTGATGAAATCACAAAGTATTTGAGAGATGACGGATGGCCAGCTTTGGCTATCCACGGTGACAAGCAACAACAGGAGCGTGACTGGGTCTTGAACGAGTTCAGAACCGGTAGATCTCCAATCATGGTTGCTACTGATGTTGCTGCTCGTGGTATTGGTATGTTATTTGCATTTTCCCCAACTTTACTAACTACATTTTAGATCTTTGAATAATTGTTCTTTAAACGACTTTTCATGATACCAATGATTGAACGAATTGATGATACCCATACCAGTCAATGGTTTGTTTCGTTTGTTCATAGGCCATTTGGCCCATGCTCAACACTACCATTTGGAGTTGGAATCCTTTTAAAAAGAACAAATCACTATACTAAATGAAGAAATACCAGAGAGGTATATTCCCTATATCTGAAGTTTGACGACTACTATCTGATTTATTAACATTTGCTGAAAAAAACTTGAAATAAGAGGAAAGGAAAAAAAAGGTTTCTGGAAGTGTCCGAAACGGAACCCTTTCATCATTTTTCAGTTAGTTTTTTGGCTTAAAGTTTTATAAAACGAAAAGGCAAGGTTTGTGTCGTTGTGTTTTGGTCCTGTTTTTGGTGATGTTACCTCCTGACTTTTGTTTGGGGGCGTTGAATATCCACAGAAGACAAATACTGAAATGGAACGATGTTTAATTTGGAAGAGAGGCGAGGAATTCTTATTGCAGCGAAATGGAGACATTGTGAGGACTTGTGGTTGTTATTCTCAACTTTCTGGTTCCCCTTGTTATTGAAGTTCGCGTTCTACTTATCCTCTTTTTGCCTCTTTTCTTGCCTTATACGATCAGTTTGTTATGAGAATATTGCTACTAAGATCTGAGCTCTATGTGTGTGCTCTCTTAGTCTGTGTTCTCGTGCGTGTCGTCCTTTTGAAGGGCTCTCTATACTACTTCATTTATAGTGTTCTTTTAATAGATTCTCATTCAGACTGGAACTCTTCTTTTTCTCTTTGCTTGTCTCAAGTAGATGGTGTTTTGATTTCAAAGATCGTGATAATGTGGGGAGGTACACAACAGATTACTAACATTCCACGCAGATGTCAAGGGTATCAACTACGTTATCAACTACGACATGCCAGGTAACATTGAGGACTACGTCCACCGTATTGGCCGTACCGGCCGTGCTGGTACCAGTGGTACCTCCATCTCCTTCTTCACCGACGCCAACTCCAAGCTCGGTAATGCCCTCATCAAGATCATGCAGGAGGCCAAGCAGGACATCCCAGAACAGCTCTGGACCTACCAGAGAGGAGGCTACGGTGGTGGCCACCCTCGTTATGGTGGTGGTTTCCGTGGTGGCCGTGGTGGACGTGGCCGTGGCCGTGGTGGATACGGTGGTGGCCGTGGTAGAGGTGGCTACGGTGGTGGCTACGGTGGCTACTGATCTATTTGCTATTCACGGTTGTATTTGGTTTATCCAGGGTTTTATACACTAGAGATTGTTTTGGTCCTATTTAGACTGCTTATTGAAGTTCTTGTTTACTGTGCTGTAGATGCGATATTATACAATTCACTTGGGCACAAGAGGGGCCCAACTGTCCATGCTTTGTGCAGTGTTTCTCTGTGGAGGGGGAGGTGGAGACTTCTTCTCTGTTGATCCAGTGGACGTTGCTTGTAGTGAGGATGGTTTCTTGGGAACAACAGGTACGGACGAGCTCGATAGGAAATCCGGTTTCTTTGGTTTCACTGGAGCAGATGCAGGAGATGATGATAGAGAGACCGGCTTCTTTGGAATGTCAGGTCTCTGAGCCGGGGTCGGTGCTCTCGATGGAGTTCCAGACTTTGGAGTCAGCACCGTGTCGAAACCTGGTGGGAGAGAGGCCTGTTTACGAGGAAGCGGTGCTGGGGGTGGAATCGCTTTCGAGGAAGGCGTAGACGAGCGTGAAGCTGGTGCTGGTGGAGGAGAAGAAGCAGTAGTTCTTCTTGCGGGTGGTGGAGGAGCTCTGTTTGATGGGGTGAGGATCTCGAAGGAGGGATTTACCGGCCTTGAAGGGAGACTAGGCTTGTAGTCGTCATCCAGGAAGTTTGGAGCCAAACTGGAAGACGAAGAGGACGAGGAAGGAGCCTTCTCTGTGCTTCCTATCTCAATCAGCGAGATAGAAGAGTCGTCAGCGTGCGTGGCCTTGAACTCTCTGTACAGCTGCTTTTCCAGCTCCAGCTTCTTAGCGTGGTCAACGAACTCGACCTTCGCCTTGTAAGCAGCGTACACGGGCTTGTGGTCTGAGATCATCATCGCATCGGACGAGCTGTAGGCCAGAGGCTTCACTGTCGAGGACTTGTATATGATCCGGTCCGTCCACGAGGGGGTTCTCTGTTTCTCCGAGGAGTCGTAGCGGTCTGTTCCCTTGTCGTACTTGTACGTGGGTCTGAACTGGATCGACGGCTCGGCGTAGCCAGAGAAAGCGGCCCTTGTCTTGATGACGTTTGTGAGCTGGTCGTACTCGATCAGGTACTCGTAGTCGCCCTTCTCGACCCGGTAGCGGACGTCGTCGTTGTTTGTGGAGATTCTGTAGTTCAGGTCGCCGAGCCAGAAAACCGAGTCGTTGTCGTTGACGGTCTGTCCACGCGTGAACTTCACGCCGTTGACGATGCTCTTGTAGTCGTTGTTGCGCTCGTTGACCTTCTCAGTACCAGCAGCCAGGTGGACGTTGACGAAGCAGAAGGACGACGCACCGTAGTCGAACCGGATCGCAACAGCACCTTTATTCCCCGTCATACCCCCGAGACCGGTTTTCTTCGCTCCACCTTCAACACGCTTGACGCTCTCAACGCTGTCGGCACGCACAAAGAAGAGCAGCAAAAGCGACGACATCTGCTCAGCACGCAGCATCATGTACTTGTCGAACTGGTTGAGGCACTTGTTGACTTCCTGGGTCCAGAAGTTGGACTTGGAGTAGTCGGCGTTGATGATGGAACCAGCCGTGAGCTCGATCACCTCCTGGAAGCCGAGCACCACGACGTTGGGCCTGAACTTGTCGCCGATCGGGTAGAGCCACTTGGAGAGGTCGTCGATGCGCGTCGCTCCGTTGACGTTGTAGGTCCCGGCGAAGATGTTGATGGAGTCGCTGGTGGTGAACTGCGACCGCAGCTTCGCAATGCGCTCGTTGACGAAGTCCGTGATCGGGTCGTACAGCAGCACGGGTGTCTGCCCGTTGAGCCGGCCGAGCAGCTCGTCGATCACGCTCTGCTTGTTCTTGTCCATGAAGTTGTTGATGTACATTCTCGAGACGGACTTAGTCGCATCCGAGAGCGCGCCCGCAAGGCTCATCTTCCCGCTTCTCGAGAAAGAAGACTTTAGTGCGTTCGTGCCCGTGTATATCTGCGAGACCTGGTCGCCGTGGTCGGCCCACAGCGTGTTGTGCCTGGCGAAGAGCTCGGACTCGGGCTGAACTCGCTGGTGCTGGTCCTTGAGGAAAACCGTGAGTGCGAAGCTCGAGATGAACTGCTGGATGAGGTTCGTTCTGTCGAGGCAGTCGAGGCAGTTCGTTCTGAAGACGCCCGACTGCTTGCTGAGCGTCTTCCTGTGCTGGACGTCGTACGAGAAGTAGCCGTACTCGTAGAGCGACTCCTTGATCTTGCCGAAGATCTTGCTCGCAGCGGAGAAGCCCTTGTCGGAGGTCTCTCTGTGGAAGTCGAACTCCGTCATGTACAGCTCCTGGGCTCCCTTCTTCACCAGCGTCTCGACGTGGCTCCTATACCTCTGCGAGAGGGGCAGCTCCGAGGACTTCGTCGAGAGAAGGTTGACGATGTTGACGGAGCCATAAGTACCCAGCAGCCTCTCGAAGTGCTTCTCGAAGATCGGCTGTGTCGCCTCCTCGGACCTCGTGATCTGCACCTTGGGATTGAGCAGAGCAGTGTCCTGTTCCCAGAAGATGGGGATGCTCCCCCTGATCTGCGTGTAGGAGTAGCACACCCTCGCGGAGAAGACGATGAGCTCGGTCTCGACGAAGTTGGCGACGTTGGCGTCGTCGTCCATCCCGCGCGAGTTGAAACGGGTCCCGGCCCTCCTCCAGCTCTGTCTCGACACGATCGTCATCGCCACCCTGTCGTCGCCCATGTGTGTCTGGAACGTCTCTGCGAAGCCCCTGATGACGACCGTGAGGAAGCCCTCGTCGTCGAGCGTCTCCCGCACGGGCTCGTCGAGCTTGTTGCGGAACTCGACCATCTCCCGCAGCAGGAACGAGTTCCACATGTACTCCTCGTTGTAGTTGTCGAAGCTGAGCGAGTGGGACCCGACTCCACGGCTCTGGAGCGTCTTGGTGACGTCGAAGTCCGACGAGTAGTAGAACCCTCCGCTGCTGAGGAGCTTCTTCAGCTCGTGGCACGGGTGCTTGGCGTGGGGGACAGTAGAATCAGTATAAGCATCTTGCTCGTTGGAGACATCGGACTCAGGCACGATCGGGTACCCGTTCCCGTCGAGCTCGACGTAGTCCCAGCTGGGCCTCGTCAAAGAGTAGAACTCCACGCCGAGGATCTTGTTGACGGACTCGTTCGGCACAGGCGCAGCGACCTTCTTCGCAGACGTGATGCAGCAGATGAAGGTGTCGTTCTCGGCCTCAATCAGCCCCAGAAAGCCGTGGACGTCGCGTTCATTGAGTAGCTTGTAGCTCCTGAGCTGGACCTCCGACTTGGGCAGGAACTCGATGGCGCACCGGTGCGAGCCGGTCTTCGTCTGGATCGCCCTGAAGAGAAGCACGCACTGCGAGGACGCGAGTGCGAGCGTTCTGGGCGTCTCGTTCAGCAGCAGTTTCATTGCGCTGGCTGTGGCTGTGGGTGCTGGTAGTGGAGGTGGCTCTTCATTAGGGGTTTCACTTGTTGAGGTTGGTGGTGTGCGGGTGTCGCGACCCCGATCTAGGCGACATCTCCGGGGATTAATAATGAGATAGAGCAGTATAAAGAGCGCACCCAAGTCCATTTGCCCCATTTACCAATTATAGAGATAAGTCTCCACCCCATTCAATATGCCCACCGTCTTCATCGCCGGGGCCTCGAGCGGCATCGGCTTCGCCCTCGCGGAGGAGTTCCTCAAGAGAGGGTACACGGTCTACGCTGGCTCGAGAAACGTGGAGAAGATGGCCCCTCTCAAGGAGCTCGGAGCGTTCACGCTGGCCATCGACGTCACGAGCAAGGAGTCCGTTGCTAAGGCGAGAGCCGTCGTCGAGGAGAAGACCGGTGGCTCGCTCGACATCCTCTACCTCAACGCCGGCATCACCACGAAGGGAACGCTGCTGGACATGGACGTCGACTCGCTCGAGCTGTGCTTCAAGACGAACGTGTTTGGGCCCCTCACGGTGCTCCAGCAGTTCCAGCACATGCTGCTGAGGTCGCACGGCACCGTCGCCTTCACGAGCTCCATCGCCATCCACACGCAGATGCCCACGATGTTCCCGTACACCGCCTCCAAGACGTGCTTCGACCTCCTGGCCAAGCAGCTCGCGATGGAGACGGGCAAGCTGGGCATCAGGACCGTGAGCATCCGCACGGGGGCCGTCGAGTCCGAGATCTGGGCCCCAGCGTACGTCCCACCACCGGGCTCTGTGTACTACCAGGGCCCGGCCCAGCCGGTGACGCTACCACTGGAGCCGAAGAAGATGGCCGCTGCTGTGTACGCCAAACACGCTGTGAACACGATCGAGGGCTCTGTACGCAGAAACAGGCTCTACACGTGTGTTTACAGGGCCCCCGGCTCGGTGTTTGCGTGGGTACTAAGCCAGCTGCCGTACGTGTGGTACATGGCTCTGGTCCACAAGTTCACCGGTTTCGGCGAGGTCCTGCAGAGGGTGCAGAGGAAGCTGAAGGGGGAGTAGTTTTATACATTTATATACATTTAAGTATATACATTCTATATACATTTTATATACATTTAAGTAATACATTCTATTTCAGTGTATATTCCTAGTTATTCCCTACCGCAGATCGAGACGGAACCCACGGCAAAAACGAAAGTTATAGAAGTGACACAACGCGTGCTGTTAGGACTATAACCACGCAGTAACACAGTAACACCCTAACACCCTATTAACCCTTAAATATCACCCTAATTGACTACCCATGAACCGACACTACGCTCTCCCGGTGCTCACATACGCGACCACACTGGTGGTGACGCTATGGCTCTTCGTCCCGAAGCTGGGCCCACCGCTGGGCTCGCTAGACAACGCCAACGTCATCGTAAACGACGTCTACCCGTTCACGACCCACGAGCTCGCGCTGGTGCACTCGCTGGGGCTCGGCGACACAGAGCTGTGTAAGCGGTATCAACTGTTTGTGTCTGGCTTTCGCTGCGAGGATGAGCCATATACCGCAACGATCGGGAGGGAAAGAGGCCACGATCTGCTGTGGTGGGTGTACGGCCAATCAGCGAAGGTTATGCTGCCCGGGGGAGGTGCTGTGCCCGAGGAGTTCACGCCTGTGTTTGAGCACTTCCGGCTGGTGTTCGAGAAGGACGTCGTTGCGGTGTACGTGTATGCGTTGTGTGTGCTGATGCTGTTTGTGGCTGTGTGTGGGTTTCTGGTGTGGATGTTTGGGACGAAGCACGGCTCTGCGAGAAGAACGACGCTCAATGCGTCGCTCATGACGAGAATGTTCGTGCTCTTCTCGAGCGTGCACCTGCTGCTGGTGTACGTCTTCGTCATTAGGGTCGTAGAGAGCATGGAAACGACTGGGGCCGAGCTCGAGGCCAAGACCGGCATCAGGTACACTCCAGGCCCGTCCATGATCACCACGTGCCGGCTGCTGGCTGTGCTGTTTGTGGTCCAGATCGTGTGGGGTATCCACCACGATAGGGTCCGACTCGCTCGCATCGCCAACACCAGTAGGCAGGGAGCGCAGACTACGCCTAACGGGCTGGTGCTGCTGCCGTACGGGTACCAGGAGACTAAAGCGGACTAGCGACTACACCACGTCGAAAAGCAGATCTTATTAGTTAACACACTCGTCCTCAGCGTCCTTCTGTTTGCCGAAGTAGGTCTTGTAGATGCCGTAGTTGGCCACCATCACAACGTAGAGAGCACTCACCGCACCAGAGACGTAGTAGCCCGTGTAAGTCTCTGGCAGCTTGGAACTCGGGTAGATGATTGGGCCGAAGATGGCGTTTCTGACGTTCGATGCTGGGTTAAGACCAGAGGACGCAAACGCTCTCAGCTTCGTGTTGTGCGCAAACAAGTCCTGTGTCTCTGCCCAGAACTGCCCAGCAATACCTTGTGCCACTGTGGTGTTGTAGAAGAAGAAGATCATTAGGGCACGGGACTCTTCAAACACCTTGTGAGTCGCAAGGAAGAAACAAACAACGGTGACCCATACAGAAGCCAGAGAGGTCACTTGCCATTTGGATCCTTTGAAAACCGTATCAGAGATCCAGCCCGTGGCAAAGCAGGCGAACAATTGGATAGCATACGCTGGAATAGTGAGGATGTTGATCTGCTCTGTGGTGTAGGATCCAGCGTGTAGTTTGTTGTACCCTCTAAAGTAGAACGGAATGGCCTGTGCAGCGTCTTGGCCAAATGCGGAAAACACAGAACAGGACCACAGAAAGTAGACTCTCCAGTCGATCAAAAACAGCTTGATGTCCTTCCACGTGATTCTGTTGAGCTTCTTTGAGTTATCATCGCTGTTTCTTGGTGGTAGTCTGTGCTTGAGGAATAGGATCTCCTCTTCACTAAACATCCAGTTTGGCTGTGCTTTCTCCAAGATGTTAGGCAAGAACACAACTTGGACTAAGATACACGTGACGGAGAAAATGGTATCGATGAAGAATAGCCACTGCCAAGCTGCAAACCCATTAACTCCACTCAAAGAAGTGACACAGCGGGCTTGGAGTGCAAATGCACACATTGGTCCAATAGCAGTGAATGCATTGATGATATTGCATCGTCTTGAAGATTCACTGACCTTGTAGTAAGAACCAATATAGACCATCAGGATTGCGAAGTGCGCACTTTCAATACCAATGATAGTTCTCAGGGCAACCATCTGTGTTGGAGTCTTGATGAAAGCAAAACAAAAGGTGAGGAGAGTCCATATACACTCAATACCTATCATATACCACTTGGTGTTCAGCTGTACCATCAAAAAGCCACCAGCAACACCAGCAACGATACCGAAGATGGAGTAACCAGTATTGGCATAAGACAACTCGTTACCAACAATACCAAGGTCCTCTTGCATACCAGAGACGTAAGCCGCAGATAAATTCGACTTGTCAATGTATTTGATGAAAGTGGAAAACATGGCGCAAAAAAGGACACAGAAGTCAAGCTTGAACAGGGTTTTACGTTGTTCTTTTGGATAATCCAAGTTTGGCCAGATTGTAGAACGCCATGTCTGAGTGTAATACTCATCGACAACGTACTCACTGGTCTCTTCTGTGGAGTGAACCTCTTTGATCGCGTCTTCCGATGAGGGAAGAGAGGCGGAGGAGACAACCTTCTCGAGCTCTTTAGACATAGCTTGGAGCACAAAAATCACTCAGAGATGACCTACATCTTTTACAAAGGGAAGTAATCTTTTTATATAGAAAATACAAGCACAGAAGCCACAACTTGGCACTAAAAGACCGCTAATAAAAGAGAAAACTGCAGGGTCCTCCGGTGCGGCTTTCTCCATCGCGCAATCTGTGGCGGCGGAGGCTCCGACTCTTGGAGCTGGGCAAAGTTGGCACTCCGACGACGAATTTGCTAGGCTTTCTGCTTGGGGTTTTCTTGGCTGAATTTGCTAGAAGTGAGCTGGTTGCTGGCTTGATTCAGTAGTTTTAGTAGCCTTTTGTGGGCTCTTTTTGTGGTGATAAAGGTATTGTGGAGTCTGGACACAAAGTCGGAGTGAGGGCGGAGGCTATGACGGATTGTCGGATCCGTGCGTATCTCGTAAAGCACATCACTAAATCAGAAGAGGACACAATCTCGTACTGTACCTCATATGCGGATGTTTCCGGGTGTGCTGCCTGACCAGATAGAAACGAGCAGGAGGTAGATGCGTGCTATTAGTATACCCTTGATCGAAGACTCAGTCGCTTTCTATCATCTGGATGTACAGCATGTACCCGAGCGAGAGAGCTGCTATAGTCAATGGACATAGCCCACTAAGGTATGACAAGGCAGTGAATGCTTTCCCTGGTTGTACCGTGATACCATAAACTGAAGAGCCAATCATGAATGTTTCAGTGATCAATCTCTGTAACTCAACAGCTTTCACGGTGATGTCAAGTCCGTAACATGACAAGAAACCGAAACCAGCTAGACCGACGATCATCGAGAAATACGCAGTGGCTACGGGTACGTCCTCCACCATTGTAGTGTTCCAACAGCTACAGCTGTAAGAGAACAATACAAGTATGCCCAGAGTACACATTGCAGCGAGCAAAATGGCATCATGTCTGATCTTCAATAGGTCTTGCTTCACTTTGTCGAAGGTGTCTCTTGCAATGGGCAAATTGATGGCTTTTTCATTTGCAACAGGGATAAAGTGATGATCAAAGCTCACCAAAGAAGACTCGCGGTAGACAATGCTATGTAACGACGTTGGATGAGCTCCTTCAAACTCGTAAAAATGAGATTTCCCATTAGTGATCGGTACGCCCTCTAGCCCTGTGATAGACATTTTATACTTGTCACATAGCGACGTGCTGTTGAGTCCGATTGCTCTAAAAGCAGGTCCCATCAAGTATAAAGGGTCATATATAGCTTGGGGTTTGACTGAAGTAAGATCAAGGGTAAGGATCTCCATTCCCGCTATACGTGGCACCGCTATCAGGATACAACTGATGAAAGTTGTTATGCAGAGAAGAAGCGATAAGCTTGAGATCCAGAGATTCATCACTGCTTATTGGTCTGCAAGTTAAGTGGTAATTTCTAAGAGCTAGGGCCACATTGTGGCTGTTATATACTGTTTGGTACACAATGAGCCCTTAAGCCAGCGAACCTATAAATGCTCAGCACACACGCATAACAGGCCGTAAACTACAACCCAACGTTTACTTTCCCTCTTTATTTTATGGAAGTCCCGTTCTCATGGTATACGCATCTGTTTCTAGTCCGTCCTCTCCATGCGCTGTTGATCTGCCAGTCCGCAGCGGCTTCTAAGGCTATAGGCGAGGCCTTAAAGAGAGGAAGGGACTGAGACGATTCAAGGGATCGAATAGGCTCGCAGTCCTTGAGCACCGAGCACCCTAAAGCCACCAATGAGAGCGGCTCTTTGGTAGGGGTAACACACAATGGAGGGACCTTGATGGCCTTTGTGTGAATTGTGGGGTTGCTGCGGCCTGGCAGACCATATTATTGTGGGACTAGGCGGACTAGGGACTAGGATGTGCTTCTCCACGAATTTTTCAACCTCTTCAAAGAGCGTGCTTCGTGTGGAATATGGCACAAGAAGACAATAGCAAAGTGGAGCTGTGCACGTAGAGACCGCATCTTACCACTTTGTTAGTTTCTTCGCCTGCGTAACCACTCGTTTGGCGTAGCTCACTAAACGGTCACCAAGCGGCCCACGAGTGCGCGGGGTCGGGCCCATCCAGAGCTTCGCCTAATACCACCGCCCAAACGACACTCCATAGACAAACACAGCTACCGTAGCCATTAAGAGACACAATAACACCAGAGAGCCACTTCTATGACTCATTGTGCCCCTCTTGCGGCCACACGCGTGCGGGACGTAAGTGCGGGGCGAGTCCCGCGCGAGGGACTAGGCCGCCCCCGTGATCCACTGACTCACACAAAAATTTTCCACTTCGGGCTCCTATATAAATGGGCCGGTGAGGCGCTCATCGCTCAGAGACACACGGCCTCGCTCAGCACGCCAGCCATGTTCAAGCGCAGTGTCACTCTGATGCAGAAGGCCACGAAGCCTTACGCCAACATGCTGAAGGACCCGTCCACCAAGTACAAGCCGTACCCACAGATTCCCCTCAAGAACCGCCAGTGGCCCGACAAGACCATCACGAAGGCGCCTAGGTGGCTCACGACGGACCTCAGGGACGGCAACCAGTCGCTGCCGGACCCGATGAGCGTCGAGCAGAAGAAGGAGTACTTCCACAAGCTGCTCGAGATCGGGTTCAAGGAGATCGAGGTCGCCTTCCCCTCGGCGTCCCAGACAGACTTCGACTTCACACGCTACGCCGTCGAGCACGCACCACCCGACGTCAAGATCCAGGCGCTCGTCCAGTCCCGTGAGCACCTCATCAAGCGCACGGTCGAGTCGCTGTCGGGAGCCAAGAACGCCACCATCCACGTCTACCTCGCCACCTCCGACATGTTCCGCGACATCGTCTTCAACATGTCGCAGCAGGAGGCGGTCGAGAAGGCCGTGTGGGCCACCAAGCTCGTGCGCTCGCTCACCAAGGACGACCCGAGCCAGCAGGCCACCAACTGGTCGTACCAGTTCTCGCCCGAGTGCTTCTCCGACACCCCCGTCGAGTTCGCCGTCGAGATCTGCGAGGCCGTCAAGGCCGCGTGGGGCCCCACAGAGGACAACCCCATCATCTTCAACCTCCCGGCCACGGTCGAGGTCGCCACGCCGAACATCTACGCGGACCAGATCGAGTACTTCCACACACACATCTCCGAGCGTGAGAAGGTGTGCATCTCCACGCACGCCCACAACGACAGGGGCTGCGGCGTCGCAGCGTCCGAGCTGGGGCTGCTCGCTGGAGCGGACCGTGTCGAGGGCTGTCTCTTCGGCAACGGCGAGAGAACGGGCAACGTCGACCTCGTGACCGTCGCTCTCAACATGTACACGCAGGGCGTGGCCCCTGAGCTCGACTTCTCCGACCTGCAGTCGGTGATCGAGGTCGTCGAGAAGTGCAACAAGATCCCCGTGCACGCGCGTGCTCCGTACGGAGGTGAGCTCGTGGTGTGTGCGTTCTCTGGCTCCCACCAGGACGCCATCAAGAAGGGCTTCGAGAAGCAGGCTGCCCGCCGTGCGAAGGGCGACACGCTGTGGAAGATCCCGTACCTGCCCCTGGACCCGAAGGACATTGGCCGGGACTACGAGGCCGTCATCAGGGTCAACTCGCAGTCCGGCAAGGGCGGTGCTGCGTGGGTGGTGCTGAGATCGCTGGGCCTGGACCTGCCCCGCCAGCTGCAGATCTCCTTCTCCACGGCCGTGCAGGAGGAGGCCGACAGGCTGGGCCGTGAGCTGAAGGCGTCTGAGATCGTGGAGCTGTTCAAGCGCAGGTACAACTTCGACAACGTCGGGCCTATTTCGCTGGGCGAGAACGACGTCGTCAAGAACCCGAACGTCGCGGACGGGCGTATCTTCCGAGGCGAGTTCGTCGTCGAGGGCGAGTCCGTCACCGTCGAGGGCCACGGCAACGGCCCGATCTCGTCCTTCCTGGACGCGCTGTCGAACTTCACAGGGTGCAAGTTCGGCGTCCAGAACTACACAGAGCACTCTGTGGGCTCTGGCTCGGGCTCCAAGGCCGCCACGTTCATCCAGCTGGTGTACGTGGACGCCGAGGGCAACAAGGAGAGCAAGTGGGGTGTGGGTCTCCACGAGGACGTGTCGCTCGCTGCGCTGAACTCGATCCTCTCGACGGTGAACTCGCTCATCACCTCTGGTGCTGTTGAGCCGGAGTACGCTGAGAAGAAGGCCGCTGCCTCTGGGGAGGTGTAGGCATCATCCCCACACAGACACTGAGCTCCAAAGCCAATCCAAAGCCAATCCTATAAGCCAATCCCCAAGCCAATCCAAACTCCCCAGACTGTGACCTGTGACCAGAAACTATGATGATCTGTGACTTACTCCATATGTGACTTGCTCCATATCTGTGATCTGCTTTATACTGACCTGTGACTATTTATTGCAGTACACAGCACAATCACAGTCTGGCTAAAAAAGGCCTAGGCCTGCTATTTATATTTGTCTTCAACGCATATCCATCTTGTGAGAGGGTGCCACCGTAGAAAAGCGTTACATTATGGCACACTGCCAATAAACAGTCCCCAGTCCCACTCTCGGGAGCTTTTTTTTTTTACGCACCAAGTTCGTCCAACCGAAATCTGTGGGCGGCTTCCGCAGTAAACAAGTGAACAATCACGCAATTGTGACAACAGCACACAACCCACCACGGCGCTTAAGGCTCAACCACGTCCAGTGCTTTCTACTCACTAAGAGCTTCACACACGTGCAGCTGCCGCCCGCACACGACGCCCACAGCACAAGCCACGCCGAGCGCTACCCACTTTTCTGCTCACCTGCGCTCACCGCAGATACACACTAACAAAAGGACCCCAATTGAAGGGTTCTAAAGCTGCAAAAACGCTGTAACTCGCTCACAGAGCACCCACCACACACGTCTGGCCAGATCCAGCTTCCAGGAGGAGAATTGGCCTAGGCGCCCTTTGTTATTTGACCGGCAACACACGCGTCGACTACCCATCTCAGCCCACTGCGCTACACCCCACACTGTGCTACGTTTGTGCTCACACAGAGCCTGTAACGTGTTGATCCAGTGCAACAGAGAAGAAACCGATAGCCGCTACCGCTGTGAGTGCCACTGCCACTGTACGCAAGTTTGCCGCCCACCGCCGCTGCTTTTACACCTCTTTATATCTGCTTACTATAGTTGGTGATGTCGCTTGAAGAGGAGATGGCTAAGAACCCGGAGCTCTACGGTGTTAGACGCTCCACCCGTGTCCACACGAAACCGACGGCGTTTGTGGAGTCCTCCGACGAGGAAGAGCGGACCGTGAAGAAGCGTAAGAAACGCACTCAGAAGGTCGAGAGCGATGTCGATGACGAGACACAGAACAACGACGAACTGGACTCGGACGACTCTGAAGACGAGGAGTTCGGCGCTTCGAAGTCCAAGAAGAAGTTCGGCAAGAGACGAAAAGTCACCAAGAAGAAAGCTGCTCCCGCGTCCGAGGAGATCCGTTTCTCGTCCAGAAACTCGAGAGTGGTGAACTACAACGTCGACGCTGGTAACGACGATGATCTCTTGGTCTCTGACGAGGATGAAGACGAGGAGGGCTACTACTACTACGAGCCAGGTCAAGCTAATGCCACAGAGTCCAACCAGCGCGGAGTGGATATGGTCGTTGACCACAAATTCGTCAATGACTCGTACGAGAACAACTTCCCAAGAGACTTGACACAGTGCAAAAAAGACTACAAGTTCCTGATTAAATGGGCTGGCGAATCCCACATACACAACACTTGGGAACAGTACTTCGAGCTGATCGGCTCTAAAGGTATCAAGAAGATTGACAACTACATAAAGCAATTCATCATTCTGGACTTTGAAATCCGTCATGATGCTTTCACAACAAGAGAGGACATTGAGGCCATGGATATTGAACGTGAACGCAGATTGGACGAGCTACAGGAGTACAAGAAACCGGAGCGTATCATTGACTCGGAGAGACAGATAGACGACGACGGTGACGAAGTGCTCAAGTACTTTGTCAAATGGCGTCGCCTCAACTATGACGAGTCTACATGGGAGTCGGCTGATGAGATCGTTCAATTGGCTCCAAAAGAGGTGAAACACTTCCAGAATCGTCTACAGTCAAAGATCATGCCATCCGTTTCATCCAGCTATGGTGCCCAAAGACCAAGATTTGAAAAGCTAGCCGCACAACCAAAATTCATAAAAGGCGGTGAACTCCGTGATTTCCAACTGACCGGCTTGAACTGGATGGCGTTCCTCTGGTCTCGTAATGAGAATGGTATCTTAGCGGATGAAATGGGTCTCGGTAAGACAGTGCAAACCGTTGCATTCCTTTCATGGCTCGTCTATGCAAGAAGACAGAACGGTCCACACATTGTTGTTGTTCCATTGTCAACTGTTCCAGCATGGCAAGAAACTTTTGAAAAATGGGCCCCAGATCTCAACTGTGTTCATTATATGGGTAACACAGATGCAAGAAAGACCATTCGTGATTATGAGTTTTATAACAACAAAAAGATCAAATTTAATGTGTTGCTAACGACATATGAATACATTTTGAAAGATGCTTCAGAACTTGGCTCTATCAAATGGCAATTCCTTGCTGTTGATGAAGCTCACAGATTGAAGAATGCAGAGTCTTCATTATACGAGGCCTTGAACTCTTTTAAAGTTGCAAATAGAATGCTCATTACTGGTACCCCATTGCAGAACAACATCAAAGAGCTTGCCGCATTGGTTAACTTCCTAATGCCAGGTAAATTTGAGATTGATGATGAGATTGATCTTGAGTCTGGTGATCAACAACAAGAGCAATATATTCGTGATTTACAGACGAGGTTAAAACCATTCATCTTGAGACGTTTGAAAAAGGATGTCGAAAAGTCACTGCCGTCTAAAACGGAGCGTATATTGAGAGTTGAACTTTCAGATCTGCAAACGCAGTACTACAAAAACATCCTCACTAAGAACTACGCTGCCTTAAATGCTGGTGCAAAGGGCTCCCAGGTTTCTTTGCTCAACGTTATGAGTGAGTTGAAGAAGGCTTCCAACCACCCATATCTTTTTGATGCTGCTGAAGACAATGTTCTCGCAAGATTCGGTGAACCATCCAATGGTATTCATTCTCGTGAAGATGTCCTAAGAGGTATGATTATGTCATCTGGTAAAATGGTTCTTTTGGACAAGCTTCTTACACGACTCAAAAAAGATGGCCACAGAGTGTTGATTTTCTCTCAAATGGTTCGTATGTTGGACATATTGGGCGACTATCTCTCTATCAAGGGTATCAACTTCCAGAGACTCGATGGTACTGTTCCTTCGGCCCAACGTCGTATATCTATTGATCACTTCAATGCCCCAGAATCCAATGACTTTGTATTTTTACTTTCTACAAGAGCAGGTGGTCTTGGTATCAACTTGATGACCGCTGACACTGTTATCATCTTTGACTCTGATTGGAACCCACAGGCAGACTTGCAAGCCATGGCCCGTGCTCACAGAATTGGTCAAAAGAACCATGTTATGGTTTACAGATTTGTCAGTAAGGACACTGTTGAAGAAGAGGTTCTTGAACGTGCCAGAAAGAAAATGATCTTGGAATATGCTATTATTTCTCTTGGAGTTACCGCCACTAATAATACTGGTAAGAAGAATGACCCATCTACTGGTGAACTAAGTGAGATCTTGAAGTTTGGTGCTGGTAACATGTTCAATAAGGCCGATGATAATCAGAAGAAGTTGGAAGAGTTGAACTTGGATGATGTCTTGAATCACGCTGAGGATCATATCACAACACCAGATCTTGGTGAGTCCAACTTAGGAGGCGAAGAGTTTTTGAAGCAATTTGAGGTGACTGACTACAAGGCTGATGTTGATTGGGATGATATCATTCCTGCCGAGGAGTTAGCCAAGCTGAAAGAAGACGAGAAAAAACGTTTGGAAGAACAATATCTTCAAGAACAGATTCAGATGTTTGCTAGAAGACAAGCAGCTATCAACAAAATGCAAAATCCAGGCGCATACCAGGAAGGTGATGATGATGATGATGACGATGAGCAAACCTCCAAGAAGTCGAACAAAAAGAGAAAAGACTATAATAAGATCACAGAGAAAGAGATCAGGGCCATCTACAGATCTATTCTTAAGTATGGTGATCTATCCTCGAAGTGGGATGACCTGATCCAGGAAGGTACTCTTTCTGAGAATAAGAACCCAGACTTATACAAAAACACATTTGCTGAGTTAGTTGAAACTTCGAAAGATCTCGTCAAGACCGAGGAAGAACGTCGTAACAAATCTCTTGCAGAGTTGGAGAAAGCTGCGCTCCAGTACAAGGAGAAAGAAAAAGCTGGCGAGATTGCTCCTATCACTGGTCCACAGAACCCAATGACAATCTTCATGAACAAACGTAAAGAACGCAAGGCCATCTTGTTTGAGTATCAAGCTGTCAAAAATATCAATGCTGAGCTAATCATATCTAGACCAGAGGACATGGAAATTATTCGTCAGGCCGTTGCAAGCTTTGACGATCCTCTACACTTCAAGTTCAATGCCACTATCAAGCCTGTAAATGGTTGGACTTCCAAGTGGAGCCAGCATGATGATGAGATGCTTGTCGTTGGGGTCAATAAGTATGGGTATGGTTCTTGGGTCCAGATTAGAGATGATCCATTCTTGGGTCTCAGTTCCAAGGTATTTTTGAATGAGGTGTCCACCCCAGGGCCAAAGAAGAAAGGCAAAGCAGAGGATTCCGAGGATTCCAAGATTGACACATCGGTTAGAACTGAAGATGGCATCACTGAGGAGTCGACAACGGCTTCGTCTGCTCCGGTCAAAACGGATTCCGCTGAGAAGTCCCCTGTTTCATCTTCTGTCCCATCTTCTGCTGGAGCTCCAACTGCTGAGGTCAAGAAGGAGGCGAAGGATACAGCTCCATCCACAGCTGTACCTACTTCTACAGAGAAGGCTGAGGATGCGGATAAGCCTGTGAAGGTTGAGAAGGATGACAAAAACTCCAAAAAGGTACCCGGTGCCGTCCATTTGAATAGAAGAATTGACTATCTCATCAGTGTCTTGAAAGGTGGTGATGCAGATGATACGGCCAGTAACACACCAGCACCATCGACGCCTTTGGCCACTGAACCAAAAAAGAGAATGAGAAAGCCAAAGGCAGAGGGTGCTCCTAAGACTTTGAAGAATATCAAGCCTAAGACAGAAGATGCCTCCAGTGCTGTTCCCGGTAAGACTTTGAAGCCAAAGACAGTTAGAGCGAAGACTCCCGAGAGTGGCAAGGTTGTTAAGCGTGTCAAGAAGTCTGAAGATAAGGCTAAGAAGCTTCCGAGTGCACCGGCTGCAATGATCAAGGATAAAGAAAAAGAGAAGGAGAAGAACCATAAGGCGGTGGTGCCAGCTTCTGATGAAGGTTATGAGAGTATGGATGAACAGAAGTGTAAAGATACTCTTGACCCAATGCGTCACTCTTTGAAGAGACTAAAAAAGGGTCCTACAGGCCTAGATCGTAAAGAGTGGGCACGGATCTTAAAGACGGAGCTTTTGAGTGTTGGTGATTTCATTGAAAAGACCGTTGGGAACTCTTCACAAGACAAGGAGAAGCTGTCTAAGCACCTTTGGTTCTACACATCGCACTATTGGCCCAATGTCAAGGTCAAGAGCAAGCAGATTGCGCTGATGTACCAGAAGCTGAAGGGCGCTACTCCGGAGCAGTAGATAGGGACCTGTGATATAAGTAATGATTGTCAGAGTTGTAGTTAGCCTATAGTGCGTGGGAATACCATAATGGACGTGGGTGTAGCAGGAGTAAGATACACATAGCGGGAGTAGGATATGTAGATACATAGATACATAGATACATAGATACATAGATACGTAGATACATAGATACAGATGCATATAATAGATATAGATGTATATAATATATAGTATATATATATATATATTATAGATATATGGATGCATGCCCTACGCACAGAAGCCCTGCCCCCGCGATAGCCCAATGCGGTAATCAGTCAACAACGTAGATCAGGTACACACCCCGGGTTTGGGCCTGTCCCATACAACGAAGCCGTCTCCGACCTCTACACACTCGTGTGAGCCCACAGAGCATTCCAGCACATTCCACTGCGCACACGCTATCGCCACGGGCAGCCCCTGACGATAACCACAACAACGGGTAGATCCGACGCGGACACATACCACACGCAGAGCTGATCTCGGTATGTTATTGGAAGGTCTCCTCCAACCTGACGGTCTCCTCTAGAGAGCAGTCTCCAGATGGAGGGCAAACACGATGAGCAAGACGGCTACTAACATGATCACCAGTCTACGGCGAGTGAGAGGAGCCCTCAAGCTCGAGACCGATAAGCCTGAGACCGAGACTGGGCCCGAGACTAAGCCTGAGCCTGAGCCCGAGCCAGAGACTAAGCCAGAACCACCCCCACCACCACCGAGACCGCGGACCAAGGAGGACGAGGAGTTCGTCGTGCACACAGCGAAGCTGAAAGAGCCCCAGAGACGGCACTCGAGGAGAAAGGCCCACAAGATTTACTACGAGAGCGAGCCCGAGCCCGAGAAGCCCGAGATGGACGAGAAGCCCGAGCCGAAGCCGTCGGTGCTCGACGATATACTCGAGACCCTCCAATTGCAGGGCGTTGCTGGTGTTGTGAAGAGGACGTTTGCTAAGCTGAGCGAGCTGGTCGTTAAGTCCGGGTACGTCTCGACGGAGTGGACCGGCCAGCTCCACCTCCACAGTTTCCTATTCGGGATAGGCTTCTTCCTGGTGGTGATGTTCCTATACCCGTACGCCGAGAAGTACCTGAGTGCGTGGTTCGACGTGTTTGGCTCGCTGTTCAAGCACGGGAGCATGCTCATTATCGGGTACTTGGTGTTCACGCTCATCAACAGGCCCGTGAGGAAAACCGGTCCGGAGCCCTCGCCCAAGCCCGAGCACAAGTACACCGAACTGCAGTACTCCGTTAAGTCCAGCGAGCCCACACGGCCAGCGTCGCCGAAGAAGAGAAAACCGCTTCCTCGGCGTGAGACTGAGCCCTCTATTCCCTCGAGAAGACCCTCCTCTTTCACCCAGACCGACGCCCAGATGCTCATCAGCATGACCGAGCAGCAACAGTTTTCCGAAAGAGCCAGGCTCGATCACGGGACCAAGAGAGACCCCTACGACAAGTTCATGAGCGGGGCCTTGCGGGAGGAGGGCAAGCGGGACAAGTACAACCACTTTGTGGACGAGGCTGCGAGGAAGGACGAGGAGCGACAGAAGTACAAGAAGTTTGTGGGGGCCAACAGGGAGCAGATCCTGAGGCAGAGGGACGGGGAGTAGACTAGCAGTATTAGACCTTGAGTGGACTAGTAGTATTAGCTGAGAGGACTATCTAGGATTAGACCTTGAAAGGGACTGTCATTAAGAGGGATTTAGGATTAGATCATTGAGAAGGACCATCTAGGATTAGACCATGAGGACTAGTTTAGGATTAGACCATGAGGTGCTAAGATTAATGAATGAGAAACTGATTTAGGATTAGCTCATGAGGACTAGTTTAGGATTAGAGGGACCATCTAGTATTAGGAATAGTTTGGACTAGTTTGATTAGTTCATGAGAGGGACTGATCTAGGACTAGACCGACTATCTAGCATTAGGACTCGCAGTTCTCGCCTACACGTAATCATAACAATTATTTATTTTGTACACTTAGAAGTTCTCGCCTGGGATCTCGAAGACGACCTGCTTGCCGGTCAACTTGCTGTAGATGGACTGGAAGGACTCCAACTTGTAGTCGACGGACTGGGCGTCCTTGGAGTCCAAGAGCACCTTCTGGATCTTGTTACCACCGACAAGGTATCTGACTCTCTTACCGACAATCTCGGTTGGGAACACAAGGTCCTCGAGGATCTTGTCGTGGACAGCAGACAAGGTACGGGATCTTGGTCTCTTCTGCTGCTGACGGGAGGTTCTGCCTGGCTTTGGAAGGATTCTTCTCTCGGCGAGGAAGACAACGTGTCTGTCTGGGAACTTCTTCTCCAACTCACGGGTGAGCTTGGTCTGGACCTTGTGGTAGGCGGAGAGGGCTGGGACTGGGACGAAGATGGCGATGGCCTTCTTACCACCGGCGACGTCGATCTGTGGCGGGGAGTTAGTATGTGTCTGGGTCTTGAGAAGGGTCACAGTCTGAACAAGGTCTAGAGAGGATACCGTTCTCAGTTGTATACAAAAGAGGTACGATTCTTGCGACTCTTGGAGTCTGGGCGTCGACGTATTGGGCTCATGTAACTCCAGCTACTCCAATAGCTCTCTCCAAATCTGCGACGGCCCGGGCTTATCTTACCTCTCTGATGGACTTGAACTGGAGGGTTCTGAGGTCGGCCTTCAAGTCTGGGGAGTTGGACTCGAGGTCCAAGAAGGCCTGGGCAACCTGCAACTCCAACTCGGATGGCTTCTCGTTCAAGATCTTAGCGGCAGCAGACATTGTTAACGTTGGATATTCGCTTAGTCCTGGGCTGCTGGGTTGTGGTGATGGAAAGTTTTTGTATTTTTCACTACCCACAATGGGGGGACTGCGTTCGCGCCAGCGCTGCTAACCGGGGAGGGGGCGGATTCGCGGAAATGGGGGATTCGTGGTGTGCGGGTGTACACCGCGGTGCTGCCCTACTGGGTGTCACGTGATAGGGGCAGTCCCCTATTATACATCGGTATTACCGTTCGAGTGGGGCTTTAGCCAATACAGAGACGCACAGTGTGGGAACCCATGTGCCAGTGTGCCAGTGTTGCGTGTGCTTTAGTGTGCTTTAGTGTTATTGTGCTCTAACCACGGTCTTATCAATTAATACCGGACATTGCTTACACCATTACCCTACACCAGTTACGTCCACCATTGCCCTCCACCATTACCCAACACCACTACCCAACACCAGTTACCTCCACCATTACCTACACCATTACCTACACCAATTACCCTTTACTGTGTATAAGCTATAGCGTGTGGCCCGCTCCCAACACCCCACACGATTACCAGACGCGCACATGAAAATTTCCCCGGACTACACACCTCCATCAACATGATTCGGGCTCTCCACACACTCAGGATGCTGGTGCCCTACTCGGAGCTGAAGCCCCTCAAGGACCTCACAGAGCAGTCCAAGCGACTCGCAGCGTACAAGGCCGTCGACGAGAACTTCCCTCCGCACGCCAAGGTCATAGGCATAGGCTCGGGCTCGACGGTCGTGTACGTCGCCGAGCGCATTGGCCAGAGAGACGACAAGCACAAGTACGTGTGTATTCCCACCGGGTTCCAGTCCAAGGCCCTGATTCTCGAGAACGGGCTCCAGCTCGGGTCCATCGAGCAGTTCCCCGAGATCGACATCGCGTTCGACGGGGCCGACGAGGTCGACGCCCAGGTCAACGCCATCAAGGGGGGCGGGGCGTGCTTGTTCCAGGAGAAGCTCGTCGCGTACTCTGCTAAGCAGTTTGTGCTTGTTGCGGACTTCAGGAAGAAGAGCGAGTTCCTCGGCGTGGGCTGGACCCAGGGCGTCCCGATCGAGGTCGTCCCGAGCTCGTACGTTTATGTCCAGGCCAGGCTGAGGGAGCTCGGTGCGGAGACAGTCACACTCAGACAGGGGGGCGCCGCTAAGGCCGGGCCGGTTATCACCGACAACAACAACTTCCTCATCGATGCCCACTTCGGTGCGATCCACGACGCTGCGAAGCTCCACCAGCAGCTGATCAGCATCGTGGGTGTTGTGGAGACGGGGCTGTTCCTGGGCCACGCCGACAGGGCGTACTTTGGCGAGAAGGACGGGACGATTTACGTGAGAAGCCGTGAGTAGTATAAGCACGTCGGACATATGTTAGATCTATAGTGTACTATGAGTACAGATATATTGATATATAAAGTACATTGGACTGTGTAGAGACTGGTGTGAGACAATCTGGTGCGACCTACTTTGGTACGGTCGTGTTAATGTCGTATTAACGGTCGTGTTAGGATAATTAACCATATAGTACCCGCACATAACGGTAGAAGAGACTAAAGTATAGAAGAGACTAAAGTACACCCACTAAGTGTAGGTACCATCACTGCCCGGCCACCTGCTTGTGCGTGTTCGAGAGCCAGCTCAAACCCTCAACGAGGCCCTGTCCGCTCAGCGCATTCGAGCCAATCACCGCGTACAGCTCCGAGTCCATCATGTCCTTCAGCCCAAGCATCTCGGCCACCTCCATCGCCGTGTGCGCGTTAGGCAGGTCCTGCTTATTCGCAAACACAAGCAGGAGGAACCCCTTGGCACTCGCAGTGGTCTTGAGCTCCTCAATCACCTTACACAGATGTGTCTTGCTCTCCTGGAATCTGTGCGTGTCGGACGCATCAATCACATACACCAGTGCGTTCGTCTTCGGGTAGTAGTGACGCCACAGCGGTCTGAGCCGGTCCTGGCCACCCACGTCCCACATGTTGAACTTGACGTTCTTGTACTGGAAGGTCTCGACGTTGAAGCCGACGGTCGGGCCCGTCGTCTTGATCTTGTTCAGCTTGAGCTTGTAGAGGATCGCTGGTGGTGGTTAGTGGTGTTCACGTGGGAAGGATTGGAGGTGCTTACTCGTTTTACCAGCAGAGTCGAGCCCGAGCATCAGGATCCTGGTGGTGTTAGTGTGTGTCTTTGGAGAGAGAGAGACTGGTGCTTACTTCATCTCTCGGGTGCCGAAGAGCTTGCCCTGTTGCTGTGTTAGTGGCCTGTAGGGGTCCTGTATCGCAGCCCACATACCATAATCTTGGACACTGAGCCACCCATTGTTGCTGTATAATTGTTCTATAATGCCATGAGACACAAAGAGTTACCGATGGCCGAATTTGGCAATTAACGCGTCGCTTTCGCGTTTACGCGTCTACGCACGTCTACAATACGTCTAACCCATACTATGTACTCAACTATGTACTAAACTCTACTCCACCTCCACGTAGCTCGTCGGGAAGAGCCCGCGTACGCCGTTGAGCTCGCCCTCTGTCCACCCACCGTCGTCCGCAGCGGTGATTTCGATCCTGTCCCCAGCAGAGATGGAGAGCTCTCCCTCGTCCTCGGCACGGTAGTCGAACTTCGCTACACAGTACGAGACCCTGCGGGCTCCCTTGCGAGGAGTCACTGGGGGTGCTGTCTTCGCAGAGACCTGGATGTACGAGGTCGGGACTAGACCCTGGGACCCGTCCTTGGAGACTAGTGTCCACCCCGAGCCGTCGTCCGGTGTTACCACCGTGAAGGACTCGTTCTGCGACACGGAGAGCTCGTCGTCGCCAGTAGCAGCGTAGTTGTAGAGGGCTGTGCCCTGTAGCGACGAGGGCGTGGCCACAGAGGTCGATGCCCGTCTCATGAGCGAGCCCAGCTTGAAGTGGTGGCCCGAGCTGTGGGATTTCCCAGAGACGACGGACTCTCCATCGCCAAACACGTCTGCGGACTCTTGCACGACCTCCTTCTTGGACGAGCCACCTGTGAGACGCGACAGGAACCCCTTCTTCTTCGTGGTGATCGTCAGGTTGTCCAGGGATAAGTCCTGTTCGCCGGCGTTGTTCTCAATCGTCTCGATCTCGACCTGGGCCGAGACCTTAGCAGTCTCGTCAACAACAAACCTGTTCAGCGTCGTGAGGTAGTTGCCGACCGTGTCGATGGAGCTGCGGAACTCGAACTCCTCGTCGGTTTTCCCCTTCAGCGTCTGTCTCGACGTCGCCAGCTCGTTCAGCTTCTCACGCTCGCTCTCGAGAGCCTCGTCGTACTTTTGCGAGTTCTTATGTGCAAGAACCAGCGACTTCTTCAATGCCTGTAGTTCTGTCGGTCTCGTGATGAAGGTCTCGTCGTCGTGCCATATGCTCGAGGGGATGTAGTAGAAGTCCTGCGGCTCAGACCACTGGGCCTGGTTGTGTTTGATGAACATAGCAGTGTCCAGGTGGGGAGCGTTCTCGTTGATGACAGAGACCATGCGCTCGAGCGATTTGGTGTCGCGTGTGTTCTTGTTCATTTCCAGCACACACGCGTTCTTCCATAGCCTGTTCAGCTGCTTGGTCTTGAACTCTGAGACGTCCTGGAACAGGTCTAGCAGCTCCGGCAGGTCCTGGTAGTAGAACTTGTCTTTGATGCGGTTGGCGATGTTGATCTTTATCAGGTACTGGTTCTTAGCAATGTTCATGTCGATCTCCCGGTCGTCCAGCTTCTTCTGGTACTTGTCCTTGTTACCGGACTTCTCGGCCTTCGATCTCGTGGACTCCATACTCGAGCACATGTCGTCGTAGTTCTTCTTAGCCTTCGTCACCGACTCAAACACATCAGACTTGATCTTCAAAAGCGTGTCTGTGTGGACGTTCTCGACACGCAGCTTCAGGTTCTCACACGTCTTCTGTAGAGCCAGGACCTGGTCAGCAGCCTTGATTGAGAGCTCATTGCCGAAGTTATGGTGGTTCTTAGCCATGGTCTCTGTCTGTGATAGCACTTCCGTCCACGCTACCAGTGTAGCACTCTCGAGCGAGCCGGGGGTGAACTTGGGCTCGTCGCCGACACTCACGTTCGTCGTCTTGGTGGCCTTTCTCTTCATATAGTCAGTCGACAGCTTGGCCAGTTGGTTAGCGTACTCCTTCTCGATCTGAGATCGTTGTCTGTAGAACTGTTCAACATCAGACAGGAAGGACAGGTTGTTCCCGAGCCAATTGTCCGTGGCTTTGAACGAGTCCTTCAGCTCGTTACCGATGGACACCGACATGCTGTGCTTCTTTAGTTTAAAGGGCTTGTACTACCGAAAAGGGGTAGAGAGAGATCCCGAGCCTTAAGTCTATAGGTGTGGTTTTCGCGAATTTTCGGTTACGGAGCCCTGGTCCGCTAGTATGGGGTAATTCGTGTGCACTAATACCGGTTCATTTAATAGTATAAGAATGTGTATATTTGATATAGAGATATAGTATAATTGATAATAGAGTATATACAGAGACAAAACAGTTGCAGTCGTACGACTCTAGCGGGAAAACAGTTGAATATTGAGATTGGGATAAGGGTAGATATAGTACCCGTAGAGCTTATAGCTCAGAACTTCTTACCGAATAAGATCATTTGGAATTGATCATACATGGAGATGACACCGGCAGAGGCAACACCTCTCAGGATGTTAGCACCTGCGCCCTTGAACAAGGAATTGACGCCTTCCTTCGCAATGATCTGTTTGAAACAGTCAAACGCACCGTTGTACTTAACAGCTTGACCGGATGTCATCATCATTCTTCTTCTGACGGTGTCGAGTGGATAAGCAGCCATAGAAGAACCAATAGTGACACACCAACCGAGCAGGAACGATGCCAAGAAGCTGCCTTGCAATGGACCGACCAAGACAACAGGCTTCAAAGAATCGTATAGACCGAAGTATAGACCTCTATAGACGGTGATACCTGCCAAAGAGGCCCAGAAGCCTCTGTATAGACCGATAATACCGTCAGTCTTCAAGGTCTTTTTATAAACGTCAATCAGACCATTATACTCTCTTTGACCGGTCTTGGATTTACCGTCATTAGCTAATCTTGTTCTAGCATAGTCTAAAGAGTACACAAACACAGACGAACTTGCACCTGCCATACCACCAGATGCCAAGTTACCAGCAAACCATTTCCAGTAGCCTTCGTCTTTCTTGAAACCAAACATTTTCTTGAATCTGTCCTTAAAAGCGAAGTTCAAGGCCTGGGTTGGGAAGTAACGAATAACATTAGCAGTGTTACCTCTCCACAATGCGATCATACCCTCTTCCTGGGTAGTACGTCTAAAACAGTCAACAATACCATCAAACTTCTTGTCCAACCGACCTTGCTTGATCATTTCGTCTTGGTTCTGGATCAACAGCTTAATACGCTCAATTGGGGCAGCTGCTGTCTTAGAGATGGCAGCCGAGACACCTCCCATGAGGAAGTCGGTAAGGAAAGAGGACTCCATAGTGGAAGACATATTTCGTGTGTATTTGTTCTATGTAGAGCGATATACCACACTCGTGCTAAGTATCTAGTGGACCATACCACGCCTTTATACACACATAAACCTCTACAGGCACTCTCTACAGACAGTAACGTCGCTTGTGTGGTTTTGGACAGAACATTATTGGTCAAGTGACGACGTGGGGGTAAAAATGGAAGCCTAGAGAAAACCTTGTGTTACGAGTAAACAAGTCTTTCGACCAATAGCCTTGTAGAAGCCGTTTACAGCTGTCAGACTCTGCGTTATCATCAGCCAGGTTGAGATTTCCGATTCAAGACGTTATATTCGGATTTTGGTGCGCTAGCAACGCACTTTCTTAGCGAGTATTTAGAGTCATGTGACACCTATTCTCTGAGAGATACTACTCTTGAGACTTGTACTCTATTAAAATAAAATCCCTATCTCATCACTACTAAAACAGAGTTGATCGGCATTTGCACAGTATCCGAGACCCTGCAAACAGTTGCATAAGCGTGGGGTTCCCAAACTTCTGACCAATGGCTATGAAGCTAATCAACTGGGTGTATTTTGTAGGTAATAGCTTAGTAATTTCAGATTGCTATCGTTATGAGTGGAAATAGTGAGTGAATAGAGCACAAAGCTTTACCAATTTGGTCCTTCCGTGGTATTATACTCTTATTTATTGAATATTCCAATATAGACGTGCCTCCTTCTGTGAGTGTTGCTGTAGTGTGACTTATGGCCTTAACGATGTAAGTAAGATAAGCCTCAAAAATTCTCGCTGTTTTGACTGTTAAGCACCGTACTACTACTTCTACACAACAACAATAAAAGTACCACTAGTAGAACCAGTATTGGCACCATCATAGAGTTGTTGCTCTATCATTAATGGGCTGCGGCCAGCGGTGGTGTCCGGGTGTTTGGCGTGTGTCATAGCGATACAGTGGATAAAGGCGCAAATCCACGCTAAAACTCTGGAAAAAAAGGGCAACACACGACACACACACTACTGAGTACTTAACACACACAAACAGCCCACTACCACTCGTCCCCAGCACAAACGAGTTCGCTCTTAGTCTCAGCGCCGCTCCCCGCAATCGGTACGCGCACACCGCGAAGACCAGATTTACCCGCCAGGAAATGCCAAACATCAACAAAAGAATACAAGAAGAGAACACCCCAAACACAGCCCCAGCGCTCGAACCAGCGCGGCTAAGTGTTACACCCCACGCAAAACACGGCACAGGCCCCTCTTCAAAGTGCTGAGACCGTACAAAAGGCCCCCAGGCCATCCGCTGCTTCTCCATCTCCATCACCTCAGCTACTGGTCCAGAGCTCGCTCGGTGTACCGCCGTGTTGGAAAAGCGCTGAAACAGCACGAGCCGAAGATGTCCAACAAGTCCAAGCGCCAGCGGTTGTTCGACTTGGTGAAGACCACGAAAGACGTCTACATACCGACCATCTCCAGCACAATCACCCAGTTGGCCAATGAGGCCACTACAAGAGCGCTCTACTACGCGGAGGGCGAGCCCCGTGACATCGAGGTCAATACAGACACCAAGGGAGCCCAGATCCTGCTGTACCCCCACTTTACACGACACGACGCCGAGAACGAGGCCTTCTACACACAGGTCCACGGGTGGGTGTTCTCCACGGAGGGCTCTTCACGGAAGAAGCGCCTCATCTACACGCTAGCCAGGCAGTTGGCCAAGTCCAGCAACAGCACTGTCTCGTCGATGACCGCAGACCAGTTGGACGAGCAGTTGAACACGATCCAGGACTCCGACAGCGCGTCTGTGACGTCTTCTCTCTCTTCGTCATCAGAGCCGAGCAAGCCATTGAGACGGGCAGGCACAGCCTCGAGCGACTCCTCGTCGCTGTCTGTGTCGTCGGAGTTCAACGACGTGTTGAAGGAGCGAATCGCTAACTTCGTGAATAGATCGTTGGGCAACACAGAGCTTGTGATCGCTGTGGGCGGTGATAAGTCTGAGCAGCTTGTGACGGTTAATTTACTCTCTGATGTTAACGGTAACTTCAATCTCGATGTTGAGACGCCGTTTAGGCCGAGGTTCATCCAGGTTGCTCTTTCCAATGACGAGAAGGTTTTCCAGTTCAAAGATACGATATTCCCAGGGTCCTCATCATACGGAATCATCAGTGACATTGACGACACGATCAAGCACACTGGTGTGTGTGGAGACAAGCGAACCATCTTCAGAAACACGTTCACCGAGAATATGGAAACATGGGAAATACCAGGCGCTGCTGACTGTTATCGGTTTCTTTTCCAGAAGTTCGACATGCCGTTCTTCTATGTATCCAATAGTCCCTATCAGTTGTACTCCAATTTGGTCAAGTTCTTTGATATGTTCGAGTTCCCAAAGGGGTCAATGTACTTGAAAAAATACAGTGGTAATATCTTGAACTCCTTCTTTGAGCCTTCACATACAAGGAAAAAACAACCACTAGAAAGAATAATGGCCCACTTTGGCGACAAAAAGTTCTTCTTGATTGGTGACTCCTCGGAGCAAGACTTGGAAGCATATACCGATATAGCAAGATCACATCCTGATAGAGTCGCTGGTATATATATCCGTCTTGCTGAGGGTTCAATGAAGACCGAGACATTCAAGATCCTAATAGATATACTGAACAAAAGATCTGTCCCGTTGAATGAGACAACAGAAGAGATCCAGGAGAAATTACAACAATTGAACACAAGCGAACAGAATTTGATTGATTTGGATGACGATCCAACCCCAGGCATCTCTAAAGAACATATGACTAAACTGGTCGAAGAGTCCAAAGAAAAATCTGAAAAAGTTGATAACAGTGCTGAAGATTTAGAAAAAGGATACAACGATGATTTCTTTGCTAATAGCAGTGTTCCATCAACATCATCAACGACATCGACGTCGTCAGTTGCACCACCTACGCCGAGACGTCTCGTTCCACCAAAGCCTTCAAAACCAAGATCGTTACAATCAACACCTTTACAGGCTCCAAGATCTGCACCTCCAGAGATATCGTCCTCTACGAGATCAGCACCACTTCCAAGACTCCCACGAAGACCTATTCCGCCACCACCATCTCGCGCAACTCGTGGTATTGATGACCTGGTAAACTCTCCTACAGAGCCATTGTCTTTCAGCTCCAACACACTTGCCGATGAACAAACTGAAGAGTGGATATCACGTATATTGACATCATTGTTGATACTACGTAAGAGTGGTGGGATCCCATTGAAACTTTTTGTGGAGTTTAATGAGATACAGGTTGACATTATGGAATATATAAAGACACACGGGGAATGAGGACGTACATGAATACATGCAATTGCTACAAAACACCTAAAAACAGTGAAAAAAGATAGGCATTGCACAAAGTCGTTAGAGAGATACCTAAGTATACAAAAAAGTTCGTCACAGTGTTACTCTTTGCAAGCACCACCTCCTTAATGCTATGATATATGTGTGTAAGGAGATGAGCTGCCACAAGGGGAAAACACATTTTTTGGTGGTTGATCAGGCAGAGGCTTCAACAGCAGCTGAGTTCTCTGTGCGATCCTCTTCATCTTCCTTCACCACTGGCATGTTGAAGGTGACGTTCTTACCATCACCATAGTCCTTGATGTTCTCGTCGGTCTCGTCCAGTGCCTTTCTGAATTGTGTCATATCAAATGCAACCTCGCTGTCGTCGCCGTTCTCTTCAACGTACGGCTTGTTCATGTACTTTTGTTCGAAGATCTGTCTTCCCGAGAGCCTCATCTTGGCAGCGTTCTTCCTCTCCTCGTTGAGTCTCTTGATCTCGTTCTGTTCCTTCCACTTCTGGAACGACTCCACGGTGATAGGCGTGAGCCCGGTCTTTGGCAGCTTCTGTCTCTCTGTCTCCAGGAACTCTTCCAAGGTGATCTTTGGCTGCGAATCCAAGGCCTGCTTCTCCAGTCTCTTCTGCTCTTTGGTTTTCAGTACGAAACCAGGTGGCAGAGAGTGTTGATACTTACAGTTATCACCATCGTTAGGACAGATCCAGAACCAGCCATACTTACCGTCCTCGACAGCCTCGATGAAGTGCTTACACACTTTATCCGTAGTGGTTCTTGGGTTTCCGTGCTTCGACTTGATCACGCTTCTCAGCTTCTCCTCGTCCCACTGCTCCATTGTGTCCGCTTCCTTCTGCTTTCTCTCGTCTGTGTACAGATCCTTCTTCGTGGCTCTCTTACCAACGTCCATATCGTGCGAGAACTTACACTTGGCTCCCCTGGTACACTTACCGTCTCTGAAATTGACACACAGCACCGACTTGGGATCAACACCGAAGGGGACCTTCTGCTCAACTTGTGATTTGAGCAACAGTGCTGCTTCTTTCTTAGCGATTTCGGCTGCTTTCTTCTCCTCTGCTCTCCGCTTGGCCATCGCCAGCTCCTTCTTGGCCTGTGCACTCGACATGGACGTCGACTCAATCTCTCTTGCCAGCTTCTGCACTTTGGAGGACTTGTTTTTCTGTACACTCGTTAGTACCGTCTTCTTCACCGAGCCCTCATCTCATTGATACTCACGTTCTTCATACCGAACGTCTTGTCCTCCACTTTCTTCTTGATGTCCTTCTTTGGAGCATTCTGCTTGTTCTTCTTTGGTGGCATCTTTACGGTCTCTCTATACCTTTTAGAGCCTTTTACAACTAAGACTCTCTCATGCTTTATGTCTCTCTACCTTTTTCTACGTCGGAGTTGTGGAAAAAAAAAGCGGTACGCGCAGCATTGCGCGAACTCGTTCGATGAGCACCCCATCCCATACTGAGCGCACACGATACACTGTAATTACTCTAGAAGGTGTTTATTATGTTGCAACTTTGTCTATTTGGTTCTATCGAGCATTAAGAGCCCCTATTGGGGGCTTGAAGCTTTTCAGCCACTCTAGTCGGAGCGTAAGTGGTTCTCCAGTGCTCATGGTTCTCTGGAAAACCCAATGGTAAAGATAAGACTCACTTCCATTGCAGTTCTCTATGCTATTATTGTGCCAGTGTCTATCTCACAATGCTTTTTGACAAGATAGTGATTACTCCTCCGGATGAGCATTTGTACTCTTCCTGCTAACGACTCTCATCAGTGAGAGTGGGATATCATCTTCATCCATGGAGAATTGAATAGTGGACTTGTTACTGGATTGGTCGCCTTTCATCCACGACCCAAGTGAATACACTCTGTTCCTGAATCCCTGGGACATGCCACTGTTGTTGGTGCGATAATCTCTATTATCATGAATAGCGACCGGCTCGTTGTCCTCCATAGACTCGTCTTCACTATAGTCGGTACCCATCAATGGTTCTTCATTAATAGTCTCAACTGGAGATGTGATTCCAGTCTGCTGGACTAGCTCATGGTATCCTCTAGCAGCCTCAGCAGCATAATCAGAGTACAAGGAGCGACTCAAGAATCCGTACTTGAACTCGTTTACTCCAACAAGCACTTTACTCAGTTCCACGAGCTCTTCAATGTATCTGATGACTTCTTCTGTGGCAGCACTTGAAGCGTTCCAACTCAGGAACTTCTCCTTCAGCATACGGTCCACAGCACCAGATCGTCTATTACGGAAGTTCACCACAATCTGTTCACTATCACTGTCTGAATCACTGGACGCAGCAGTAAGTGCGGGTCTGTGGTACTTTGTCTGAACTAGTTCAGTAACCTTCTTGACGAGTCTCTCGTGGGAAATTCTGGAGCTTGGGAGATATTGGGGTAGCGGAGCTTTCGTTCTCAAAGCAAACTGCACAGCTTTCAATGTATTATTCATTGATGCTGAGAGTTGTCTTCGGTAAGGATGTGCATCTGTGTTGAACTCCTCAATAATAGCAGAGCCATATGTTCTTCTTAGCTGTACGATGTTGTCCATGCGGTCCAAGATTTCCCTGAGAATGAATATGATCTCGAAGAAGATCTTCTCAATGTCATCATAGTTTCCCTTCAGCCTTGGTTCTTTCTTCGCACTTATCCTGAATGCATCAGCACGACTCAGAGAGGACTTTGTACTTGTTGACAATGCTTTGTATGTGTCGTATCTTTTCTGTGATAAGCTCATGTGTAGACTCTCTCCGTCCAGTGCTGCCGCATAGACTAGCAGCAGCTTTGAGATGTTCCCAACAGACTCGACCACTTCGTTGATCAGCTCATCACGGGCTTTGATGGGGAAGAAAGCGACCTGGCACAGCAATGCCACAGCACCACCGTAGATCATTGCCAGGCACCTCTTACCGAAGTTCTGTAAGATGGACCCTCCCACCTCAGAGGGAATAACAGCAGATAATAGAACAATGTAGATGGAGATGATTCCGATAATTGCGGCTTTCACATAAGGCGTTCCCAGGAAGAAGTAGTAGCCAGGTATCGCACCGATAACAGTAACCACGGTCTCCAGATACGGATTCGTCTGGTGTATCGCAGCAACGTACGACAAGTAACCCCAGGCAGCACCGCTGATGACACCAACACCTCTGAGAAAGAACACGAAGAAGGTGCTTCCGATCTCTGGCTCCAAAACCAGGATACACACAAAGCCTATCCACGTTCCTCGTATGTCGACGAACCAATGGCGAGCCTCAGGCACAAACATGGGGAACGTAGAGAGTGTGAGCCCTGCTGCACACTGTATACCGAACCGGAAGTGTGGCTTGTGAGTGTGGTAGAAGTGCTTGAGCCTGATTATGAGGGACGATGATGGCTTTGGCGAGTGGTGAGGTCTGGTATTCTCTCTGGACAGCACAATAGTCGACGATATGTCGCCGTTCAGTGTAGCTGTTTCGTTGTTCAGTTTAGCACTGGTGGGGTGGTACCATTCTTTCATTGCGTCTTTGGAGAAGAGGAAGGAAACCCATAGTCTTCTGCCGAGGAGTCCCTTAGACTCCCTCTCAACTCTGTAGTTGTAAATCAGTTGGGCCTGCTTGATTAGGTGACACACCGAGTTAGCAGTCTCTTTGAAGTTCATGAGGAAAGACGACAGTAAGAACATCTCGTCGTTGGGCTTGAGGAAGTCTTCAGCCTCGGCAGTCATATGCTTGAACTCCTCTCTGAACTGGATATCCAGCTGTGCCATTGCTCTGGTAACAGAGTCCAGGATGTTATCGAAGTTGAGCTCACAGAGTTCTCGGTTGGTGTCTTTTTGTGCATCGTAGGAGTACGAGATGGCGAGGTTGATAGTTCTCATGGCCTTGGAAACCTCATCTTTCAGTACCAGCAGAGCCGGCTCTGTTCTTTTCAGCGTACTTCTCCAGTTACCCTTTGTGGAGAGCTCCAGCTGACAAGCGTTGATCAAGGCGTTGGTGTACGACAGCTGTGTTTTGATTATATCAATCGTTGGTTTAAGCTGTGCTGGAGACAAGTACGAGTATGATACCTCGTAGGTGCACTCTTGGAGCACAGCCTGGGTCGAGCTCAGCTTGGCCCTCAGGGCAGCCTTCCGTTTGACCACTGAGGAGAGTAGTTTCGGGTCTGGGTGAACAAAGAAGTCAATGGCACTGTCAATGGTCGTTTGGAGTTCCGTGATGGTCTGGGATATAGACGTCCCGAGATAAGACGAGCCGAACTCAGGGAAGATCACCAGGTTACAAGCCAGGGACACGGCGATCCCCACGAAGAACGGGATCGTGTAGTCCTTGGAGATCTCGGCAGCACCGATGTTGAGGTTCTCAGTGAAGGTGAAGTGCACAACAAGGAAAACAGGAAACACCACGAAGAAGAACTTATGGGATATCGCTCTCATCCACCCGTGGAAGAACAGCATGGCGATGTGGCACACCGCGAGCCACGCCAACGCAGCCCTGTAGTTGGAGTAGTTCTCCTTTATCTGGTCGACGTCGTCGAGCTCAGACCTGGCGATCTTCTGGGCGATGAACCTGCTGAAGAGAGAGTACGCATTACCGATCAACAAACCAGTCGAGTTCAGGAAGGCGTTCTCCAGCATCGAGCCCAGACGCCGGCCTGGGTGGACCATCACAGCTATGAGAGGCACCATCGCAGGCTGAGCACCGAGGTGCTTGAGCGTGGTTGGGTTCAGACACAGGATCAGAGCGATGGTGGAGTTGACTGTGCTCTTGAACATGCGCTGCGATAGTGTCCGTGTCGGGGCCTTGGAGCGCACCCAGAGCCACAGCTCGTGGCTCTTAGTGTGTGTGGCCATGGTGTCGGGTACGGCCTTTGAGCTGGCTAGACGCTTTTTCTGGATATTGTGGGCTTTAGGGTGTTTAGCGATGAGCCATAAGTGTGATCTCGGATGTCTGCACCCGCGAATGGGGCGCTCAGCTATCTATAGCGGATGGAAGTGCTTAAAGCGGTGATTGGGATGGAATAAGGCAATAGAGCTATCCTAGATACGATCAGGGCACTCCACACAACTAACAAGGGAAAATTGGGGGTTATAGCACTTTTCCAGCGGTATATAGGGCACCACACGCTCTCGATTACCAGGGCTCGCAACCCACCCGGACACCACGGGTCGGGGTTAATGCTGGCGCAGGAACAAACGTAAACATCAACTACAGCACCAACACCACCAGTAATCTCCACAGGCCCACGCGGAGGTCCCAGCAGCGCGGCAACACCACAGACCAACACCGATGGCCGGAGACAAGCGGCTGTCGATGCTTTTCCCCTTCCGCTCTGAGAAGAAGGAGGCCAAGTTCGAGGTCGTCAACCGCAAGCGCTCACCACTGGGCTCTACAGAGACAGCAACCCCACAGAAGACGAACAGGACCCCGACGCCGTTCGACGACGTCGCCAAGAAGGTCACAGCACAGTCACAGCCGCAGTCACAGCCCAAGCAGAAGACGCAGCCCTCGCCGAAGAAGAAACCACACAGCTCGCTCAGAATAGCCGATGCTCCACTGGCGAACCTCGACATCACTGGAAACCTACCGCCCGTGCCAGACTACAACTCCAGGGCGTTTGCACCGCCCGTGACGATCCAGGGCCGGACCGTGTCGCTGGCGAAGAAGGACGCTCCCCCACGGCGGAAGCCGCCTGTGCTGGCGCCCACTGTGGAGGCCCCACAGTCACAGCCAGAGGAGACTGTGTCCAGAGAGAGCCAGACTGAAGAGCTCCAGCTCCCTGGAGCGTTCCCGTCCCGCCCACGCACACCAGAGCCGCTGTCTAAGACCCCCCTATACAGCCCGAGCTACATTGAACGCCCCCCAGCGCTCCAGACGAGCAACCGCAGCAGCTACATCTCGCAGGGGTCCAGCTCCGAGTTCTTCGATGCGAACGAGTCTCTCCAGAAGACAACGCCGGATGTGGACCACTCGGGAAGCAGTGTCTTCGATGATGAGGTCACCCCGACGGAGCCCGTGTCACAGCCTTACAGCTTCCCGTCACAGCAAGACCTACCTGAGAGTTACAGTGTCGAGTCGTTCGCCAACTCCATCGCCAATAGTGAAGTCAGTCAACAGTCCAGTATCGCTATTCAGCCTCTGAACTTCCACCGCAAGACAGTAAGCACGGCCTCAAACACCACTGTGACTCCGGATAATTTTTCTACTACACATAAGAAACAACTGTCACTGTCTGATGAGATCATGAGAGACATCGATAACTTCAGACCGGGAGGTCTGCATGAGAACATCACAAGCGAAGATGAGGACGATTACATCTCTCCAGTGACACCACTGAAAATGGGTGCTACCGGTCAACTACCACTGGAGATGCCACTGAGATCAAGTACCGCACCATTGGGTAATGAAGAGAACAGCGAGGATGGTGTCTCAAATGATGGGACTGAAAATGATGCTACGCCACGCCTGAAGCTGACTAGTGCAGACGAAGAACAGTTCCAAGACCATCTGTTCCACGACTCTTCAGATGAAGCCTTGTCCCAAAAATTGAAAGAGATACCGCAGTTGTCCACAGTTGATGCCTTCCTAGCGCCATCTGCACTAGAAACTCACTCCATGTCTCGTATCACTTCATTAGAACCAGATATTGACTTTGTTCAGTCCCCAGCCTACCAGTACAACGGATTGTCCGTGACTGCTGGTGACGATGAGGCTGATGTACAATCCAATGGCCTCCCAGAATCGAGATCAATTCAATACGATGGCCAATTGACACCAGAACAGTCAGAGCACCACTCTCCTCTGCAGTCCAACACTGAGAACAGAGATTCAATTCCAGAGAGCCCCTCGTCTTCGTCATTCAAGCAGAAATTCCTTCCAGAATCACCTTCAACGTACAACGAAGAGGTTGTAGACGGACTGAGTAACAGGGATAATACATCGTCATACAGTTACCACCAGTCACCAGAACGCCGCACCTTCCATGTTGTTAATGATTCTTCCTCTTTGGAAGAGGCTTCTGGGTCTAGATTTGATACGGGACTCCAAACTCAAGACGACTCCATGGAACAAAGGCCAAGAACTTTCCATGTTGTTAATGATGGTGACTATAGTGATTCCGACTCTGACTCGTTTGATGCCACTGCTGGAGAGCAGATCAATCAAGATTATAGTATAGTCCACCAGGATTCACATCTAGAACTCACTGCTCCAAGTATGTATGAAGAAGGTTCTGCTGATGCCCTCAGTTTCACAGCAAGATCTCCAAAGAGTGCAGAATTCAACATAGGATCCCCTCCAAAGATAAGATATATCGGTTCAGGTATCAACTACAGTGACCAAGATTCAAGTATTGGTAACTCTATTTCTCCACAACAATCCACACAGGGATCTTCAGATCAGAGCACTCCATTAAATTCCGACTATAGTGAACCATTTTCGTCATCAACACCAATGAATCAACCGGTCTATGACACCAGAATTGAAGAGAAGGCAGCGCCAGTACAGAATCTAGGTCAATTCCAAGGAAAGTCAAGAAGACCGCCACCAGGAGGGACATTGACCGTTCCAACGCGTGTTGCTAGAAGCACCTCAGTCTCTGCCTCAGTCTCAAACTACAATTCCCTCAAGGAAGATGTCTCGGACCACACTCCGCAACATCATGTTCCACAAACCTCAAAATATGTTGAGATGCTTCGTTTGGGTGCTGGTACCACAAACACTAACGTTTCTTCTTCAGAATGGGGACTGCCTATTGGAATTTCTGAGATCGATTATTCTCGACTTGTCTCATCCTCTTCAAAGTCTCTGTACAAACGTCCAACTCGTCTTCTCAAAAACGATTTGAAACATGGAAAGATTAAACAAAGACAATTGGCTTTAGAAGTCGGGGATGATGAGGATGGTGACGTTCCAAGTCTCGCTGGTACAGCAGAGAAACGTGAGTCTACTGAACTCAAGAGATTTGAATCGTCGAACTCATTGAATGTACCGACATTTGGATCCCCACCAATGTCTATGTCTAGTCTGTCTCCGAAAAAGGATGCTACAATATCATCTAGCACACCATCTTCGGTTTTGAACAGATCTGGGACTCTTTTGACGGATAAATTGCCACAAGTGTCTGTTAATGTTGGGAGACATGGTACCGTGAGGGATGGATCCAAGGCACAGATGACACTGTTTATTGCGAATCCTGATATGGACAGCGATTGAGACTACGAGTGTTTATGAAGACGATGTACTTTCTTGACAGTCAAACAGGTAGTGCGTATATGGGAATTCTCAGTACACATTTGTAGAACAAAGCACCATTATATCAGCCCACTCAGATACTGTAGAGCAATCAGCTGTCCCTCAGCCAGGCCAATCAGCGTCAGCGCTCTGAACATGCCGTTCTTGATGGTGTCGTCGATGTTGACGTTACAATTAGATCTTGCCCTTATCTCGTTGATTTTACTACCACCTTTGCCTATGATAGCAGAGACCTGATCGACTGGGACGTCGATAACGGTTCTGAAGGACTCGTTTGACTTCAGTTTCAGCTGACACTCTTTGATGGACTGCTGGATTTGGTTCTGCGACGTCTTCAGAGGATCCTCGGTCACTGAAGCCGCTACGGCTTTCCTTTCCTGCTCTTTGGGAGACTCCTGTCTCAGGAACCGGGCAAACGCTTCTTTGCTCTGACTAAGCAGCGTCTCGTTGTCGTGCGGCCTTTGTGTTAGCGGCAACCGAGCTCCGATGATCGGGACTTTATATGCTGGTGGTAAGTCCGTCTTCTCGGTGGAGACGCTCAGCAGTCCCCGCACGAGATCGAACAGCACAGACACGAACCTGAGCACGCTCTCGTCGATGTGCACGGCCCTGTAGTTCGAGAAGGGTATGTGCTCCTCGCTTATGTCAACACCGGGCTCGTTGCCCAGCCATTGGAGAGCGGACAGATCCGACGATGCGATGGCGAGGGTCACGTGGAGACGGTCCTCGACGAGACCCACGGCTTCTGCGAGAGCGAGCGATATCAGAGCCACAGCCTCGACCACCTGCTTGTGCTTTCCCGTGACGGTGATGTCTCGCTCTGTGCTTCCCTCAACGGCATCGCCCACGACCACGACGGAGCCCGTCTCTTGGATGGAGTCCCTCTGTTTCAGCACGATACCGGCCTCTGTGAGCGAGCACGTGAGCCTCAGCTGTGCAGAGCCACTCTCAGCTCTCGTCTTGGCCACAAAGCTCGAGACAGCGCTCCTTGTCTTCGCAGCCCGGGCCGAAACCGGCGTGTATGTGTCTCGCTGGGGCCGGTCCGGGACGGACTCGGGCAGGCTTTTCGCCCGCTTTGCTGGCGACGACTGGTCCTTCGAGGGTGTCGCTCTCTGGCGTCTCGGGGGCATTTTTGTCGTTGAAATGAGAGTTTTCCGGTTCTTTTCCGGTTCTTTTCTTGGTCTCCTCCTCTTCTTCTGTGTCTCTTAGTTTCCTTTGTGTCTCTGAAAAGTGTTGATGTTTCGCGAATGTGAAAAGAATAAACAACACCAACTACTTACCGCACCAGCTAAGCAAAGAGAACCACACATGCGGAGCTCGCCGTTCAGAGACGACTCGCTCGACGAGAGCTTCGACCTCGGCAACCTGCGGTCGTCGCCGCTGAAGGCGCTCGAGGACTCGCCGTCGAGAACGCCCAGCTACCGACTGAGGACCCGAGACATAACGTCCTCACCACTGGGAAAGAGCCCCATCAACAGACCCAGAGACCGCATTGACGCTGCTGACGCGCTCGGTGAGCTTCTCCAGGACCTGACGTTCAGGGAGCGTTTCCAGCTGGTGAAAGGGGCCTCCGCTAAGACCCAGAGGCCCTCCAGAAGCGGATCAAGAGCCAGCTCGAGGTCCTCGACGAGGGCACACACCCGGAGACCGTCTTTCCAGACTCCACAGAAGGAAGTTGGTGATGATGAGGTAAATGAAGTGGCCAAGGCCCAGGACGAGCTCGTTTCACGGCTGGAGGAGAGGCTGAGCCGGAGAAGCACGCATGTGCAGGCCAAGATCCACGCTATTGAAGAGGAGAAGAGACGGCTGGAGGACGAGAGGAAACGGGCAGAGGAGGAGACGAGAAGAAAGCACGAGGAGGAGCGGAAGAAGAAGGAGCAGGAAGAGCTGCGAAAGCGAGAAGAGGAGGAGAAGAGACGGGTGGCTGCTGAGACGAGGGCCAGAGAGGAAGCCGAGGCATTGAAGAAGAAGCAGGAGGAGGACGCTAAGAGGGCTGTGGAGGAGCAGAAGAGAGAAGCCGAGGAGGCTGCGAAGAAGGGTAAAGGCGTGACCAATTTCACAGAGGTCGAGAGGCTCTTCTTGCAGTACAAGCAGAAGATCGTGGACATCAAGAACGACATTGTTCTGAAGGTGAAGGAAGACTTGCAGACGAAGAACTCCATTCTCAAGCACAAGAGGAAGATCAATCCCAAGTTCGGCCAGCTGACGAGCTCGATGTCGCATCTACACAAAATCGCCAGAGAGGTAACGGACATGATCAACGAGACGAAGGGCCTGGAGATTGCGTACCATTGGATCTTGAACTTCGTAGCGAAGGCCATTGTGTCGCAGGCTGAGACCGAGGTACGTGCTAAGCCGAAATCGTCATTGCCACTCGCAAAACTGACGCTGATCCTGCTGTGCGAGTTCCCAGAGTTGAAGGAGTTCCTAATGGCCAGGTTCGTGAAGAAATGTCCATTTGTCATTGGCTATACCTGCGCAATCGACACCGTTGAAGGGCGACTGCGCATGGGCTGGAAACGTCACGACGACGATAAGTGGGAGGACGAAATCACCTACGACGAGCGAATGAGTGGTATGATGACGCTGTACTCTGTGATATGCCGGCTGCCACTGGACCAGCAACACTTCAACACACTACAGCATCCACTCCCGATTGGGGAAAGCTGGCAAATGGTCGCGAGATGGCTGAACACTGGAAAACCACTCTTGACGAATGCGCACTTCATCGTCGCATCGGCGTGGTGGGAAGCCTCCGGTAACGAGCTCCAGAAATGCTACGGACTACAGGCGAAGAAGCTGCTACAGCTTATCTGGACCACCTGGCCAGAGTCTGTGAAGGAGAAGAAGTTCACCGGTGCGAACACGCTTATGACCATCGGCGAGGACTGGGCCAAAGACGGCAGCGTGAAGTCGTTCGGCGAGATGGAGCCGTGAGTGTACGCCGTGATACACGTGTAATCCACTAATCCACCAATTGATGTCACTACAGATAAAGACACCGTAGTCCACACTACCGTCACATGCTCTCTTACGTAAGCTTACGTAAGCAACACCCGCACACCACGGCCCGCGCGCGGCCCGAAAAGATCAACACGTAAACTCATGGGGAGAAACCTCCAATTGACCGTCTCAATCGACGAGAAAGCCACACCAGACGATGCTCACCATCCTCACAACTCCGCGTGCGGAGGACCCTCTCGCGCACTTCAAGGTGCCCTTCGTCGAGCAGTACATCGTCCCGTTGTACGAGCACGAGACTCTCGACAAGCACATTCACGAGCTCATTGGCGTGTTCCTCTTCTACCACTCGCTGTACCTGGTCTCGTACGTGGTCTCGCCACGGCTGTGGCCCGGGACGTTCAAGCTGCTGAGCTACAAGACCAAGATCGACTTCCACATCCACGTCGTCTCGATGGTCCAGAGCGTGCTGATCCTGCTGCTGATCGTGCCGTTGTTCTACGATACCGAGCTCGCCCAGGACAGGATCTTCGGGTACACGCCGTACTCGGGCTTCGTCACCACGATGGCCCTCGGCTACTTCCTGTGGGACAGCGTGATGTCGCTGTGGTACCTGAAGTACTTCGGGCTGGGCTTCCTCGTGCACGGCCTGGTCTCGTCTGCGGTGTTCTTCATCGGCATCTCCCCGTTCATCTCGTACTACGCTGCGATCTTCATCTTCTTCGAGCTGTCGACGCCGTTCCTGAACCTCAGATGGTTCGGCCTCAAGATCCCGGGCCTGTTCTCGGAGACGTTCCAGCTCGTCAACAACGCCATCCTGATCCTCATCTTCTTCTTCGTCAGAATCTGCTACGGCTTCTACCAGGCGTCCACGCTCTTCGCCGACTTCTACGCCAACTACCACGACGAGCGTTTCAGAACCAAGTCCGCTGCGGTGATCGTCACGGGCAACCTCGTGCTCGACCTGCTGAACGTGTACTGGTTCTACCGCATGGTCAAGGTCGCGTACGCTATCCTGGCCGACATGTTCTCGGGCTCCCGGGAGAGGGACGACGCCAAGAAAGATATATAAGCATCAACATTCATCTACACACTCACCTCGCTCTTGTACGCGGCGTACGGCTGCGTGGCCAGCGCCTTAAGTCCGACCTCGATGTCCGTCTCGATGTCCCTGATCAGGGCCTCCTTCGTGGTGTAGTTCAGCTCCGGACGGATGTATCCAAGTACGGTGAACGACACCAGCGCACCGTAGAAGTTCTTGCTGTACTTGTGCATGATGTGCAGCTCGACGGCCTTCTCCTTGTTGCCGTAGAAGGGGTTCCACCCGATGCTCAGCACGGTCGGCAGCACGACGTCGAGGTCCGTCCCGCTCTCGAGCCCGAGCCCGTACGCGTACTCGACGTCGACGCCGTTTTCCCTCTGCTTCGTCTCCTCGACGGTCTTCGACCCGTCCTGGCTCACACGGGCGAACCCGAAGTACACACCGGGCTCGAGCTGCCCGATCTCACGACACTCGCTCACATCGACGTTGGCTGTGGGGATGCCCAGCTCCGCGGAGCCGCGCCCGAAACCGGCGACGACGTGGACGTTGCGCTCTGTGATGGGGAAGGGCCTCTGCGGCGCAGGTGGGATCTCGATATTTGGTCTGCTCATCGCCAATTGGCCCGTGAGAGTTGCTGGTACCAGCGAGACGTAGATGGTTAGTTGATTTGTGGATGTGGGGCGCGAAAGATACCGCATCGGGGCTCTTGCCGCATCCGGCCATTATCCAGCCTTATCGCTTATCACAGCCTCGCCGAGATGAGCCAAGCGTCTCCATCACCAGCTCAACGCAAACGCCGTTGCGCTCGCCAGAAGCTTCCGTCCACAGCACGAGCACTCTCTACACACCGCATTACCCCTTGCTGCTGCTTGGCCCGAGAAAACCCCACCAAAGCCGACCATAAACTGTACTAAGAGCAACCACTGCACTAACCGCAACAATGGACCCGTTCACGAGAGTACGAACCGTGCTGGAGCCCACCTCGGAGTCGTGCGATGTGTCCTCCCTTAACTACGACGACTCCCAGCTCTGCGTGTTCATCCAGTCGAACTGCTCCCCCGTCTTCGCCCTCGCCCGGTGCTACTACTGCTCTGCTGCTGCGTATACCAAGCCATTGCTTCTCATTGTCTCTGCTGTTGCGCTCGTTGCGCTCTTCGTCTCGTTTGCTCTGCTCACACAGCACTTCCTCTACCCGAACTTGTCGCTGCTGGCGAAGTTCTTGCACATCTCGCCGAGGGTGGCCGGGCTAACGCTCTTAGCTCTCGGTAATGCTACGCCGGATGTGTTCAGCACGTACTCTGCGATGGCCCACGACTCGGCCTCTCTCGCACTGGGCGAGCTCGTTGGCGCTGCTAACTTTGTTGTGTGTGTTGTTGTTGGTGGCATGGGCATTTTGAACCCGTTTGAGGTCGACAAGGACCGCTTTTGCTGGGACCTCGGGATGTTTGGTTTTCTCGTTGGTCTTTCCTTCTGGTTCATCAGCGACGGCAAGCTGAGGAACTGGGAGTGTCTGGTGATGATCTGTGGGTACTTCCTCTACGTGAGCTACCAGGTCGTCGTCTCCAAGGAGGAAGAGCCCGACCTCGAACAAGCATTACACGACGATGCGTCTATCAGCTCGCTAGACGACAACCAGATGAGAGGACTCGTCCCAGTGGGGATTCTACAGGCCCAGAGAGTGTGGTCTACACATAAAGAACACCTGGATGAGACTACGCCCATGCTATCCAGGCCAAAGCTGCAGAGGGCCTTCAAGAGCACAGAGCACGTGAGGTACGCCACAGAGGGAAGAATAGCTACGAGTGCTTCCTCTGACCAATTGGACTCACTAGATGGAATTCCATCGCTAGACAGTCTCATCACTTCTGCGGAAACACTAGAGTCTACGAATACAGCTGAGACCCACACGCCGATCGAAGGTCCCTGGTGGATCCATCTACTCTCACCTTTCACCTTGGACGAGCCAAAGACACTGCTGACGTTCACATCGGCTCCCATTCTACTGATTCTGAACATCCTGAACCCGGTGTTTCCCGAGCATCTGTACAACTTCCCAGAATACCACACACAAGAACTGGCGTTCAAAGAGAAACTGTTTACACTACAGCTTCTTCTCCTACCTCTCTTCTTCAACTATACACTGGCAAACACTCCTAGCCAGGTCTCTGTGGCACTCTCTTTCCTCCTTCTAGTGGCTTCCCGCTACACCCCGTCTCGCTATAGTATCCCACTCGCAGGCTTTGCAACGTCGATCCTTCTTATCATACTCACATCGTCGCAGCTCATAAACCTCTTGAAGAACCTCGGTGTCGTGCTTCGTATCTCTGAGTCGCTATTGGGTCTAACGGTGCTTGCGATCGGGAATTCCACTGGTGATCTGGTCTCTAATCTTACACTCGCAGGCCTCGATATGGGCATGGTCGGACTCAACGCGTGCTTGGGTGCACCATTGCTGTACATGCTGCTGGGTATTGGAGCGAATGGTCTTCTCATCAACGTGATGAGTGGTCGCACCAAGCTACTGCTGAAGATGGACGACAATTTTAGGGTCTCTGGGCTGGGTTTGATGGTGATCTTACTCTTCTACTCCATCGTTGTCCCTTACAAGCAGTGGAGAATCGACAGGTCAGTGGGCATCGTCGGTGTTGCGTGGTGGTGCCTCGTCACTGGTGTCAACGTCTATGTTTCTGTGAACTGAATACTATCATGATTAATGAACGGACTATTAATAAATAATGCTTTCGTAATAATTAGAACGTGAACTCCTCCAGCACAATGTTCACCTCGTGGTTTTCCATGCTGTTGACACCGAACTTGCGGAGCTCGTTCATGAGTCCGTGCGGACCACACCCGATGACGTGTAGCTTCTCGAAGGGAGAGTCAATGGTATCGAAGAGCAGCTGCTGTATATCGGGCCTACCTTGTTTGGCCGTACACCACACCGTGACCTTGTCGTTTGGAGCGAAAACCACAGTGTTGAGCAGGGACTCGTGACGGGAGATCCAGATGAAAGAGACGTTATACCCCGAGAGATGGTAGTGCTGGAGCAGTGGCAGCGTCAGTGCTGCGCCTACACCACCAGCACACAAGATGATTTTCTGGTCTGAAGAGCCCACAGTCTCAGACATGTTGAGGGACGACGAGGGGAGAATCCGAGCTGAGGTGTCGACCTCGTCGCTCTCCTTGTAGCCCTCGCTGGTGTACTCCTTGAGATCAGTCGAAGCATCGCTGTTTGATCTTTGGTCCTCGACCAGCTCGTACGCTCTGGCTCGGCCTGGGCTCAGCTTAGCGAGCTCGACCTCCGGTAAGTGCGCGTGCGACATACCGTACGGCCCGTGGACGAAGCACGTGAAGTAGGCGTACTTCGAGCCAGAGTCCCTGATGCTGTTGTAGAGCTTCTCGGTGAAGCCGTGGTACACCTTGATCATCAGCACGGCCTTCCCGTCCTCCTTCACGGACGCAATGGTGAACGGGTGGGCCTCGAACCACTTGATGGCCGGGATCTGGATGAAGAGGTGGTTCGACGGCTCCCAGCTGAACTGGCGACTGTTGAACTTGAGCATGCACCAGGAGACGACCCGCTTCCACGTCGACAGCGACGAGACCTTGGGATCAATCGAGACGATGAGGTAGTTGTCGCTCTCGCCGGTGACGATGGACACTTTGCACTGGAGGGTCCAGCAGTACCAGACCCACCGCACGGCCCGGTCGTAGAGCATCGCGTACACCACCAGCATCGTGAAGGGCTTGCAGTTGTGGTGGTGCCTGGCGAAGACCGGGAGGAACGCCAGCGACGAGACGATGTGTGTGTAGTAGAAGAGCTCGTAGAAGCGGGTGCGCACGAAGGCGAACGACGTCACCGTGATGGCGAGGTACGTCGAGAGGATGAACCAGCCCGTGAGGGCGATCCTGTTGGTGAAGCAGTACTCCCACGCGAGGGCGTAGACGAAAGCAGCGGCGTGGAGAAACGTGTAGAAGAGCACGAGGATACCGATCCACTTGTGGTACACCAGCACGTTCTCGTAGGACACGTTGAGGAAGTGGAGGAGTGGGCCGGACTTGAGGGGAACCAGGTAGAGCAGGGGGATGTTGGAGCCGGCGATGAGCCCGGTCCGCAGTGCGAAGTTGAAGGAGTCGTCGAGCTGGAAGTGGACGAAGAGAACGGCGAAGTTGATGGCCCAGAAGAGCGACACGACCAGCAGGTTCGTCCAGGTGTTGAACCACGTTCTCAGCAGGGGGATGCGGGGCTCTGACGCCAGGAATTGGCACACCTTGATCCACTGTCTCCTCGTGAGCCCGGGCTGGGCCCTGGGCGTGTGGCTCTTCTCTCGCTGGAAGTAGTTGTGGAGAACACAGAAGGCCCTGTAGACGAGGTTGAGGGCCACCAGCGAGCACACGCACCCGACGAGGAAGTACTGGTAGGCCCAGATGTTGTGCTTGGTCTCGAAGATGTGCGAGTACTCGACCCCGTGGTTGCCCCCTCTGAAGGGGTCCTTGTACCGGAAGGGGTAGCTGGGTGGGTGCCACACGTTCATTGATCTTTTAGATATGGAGATGGAAGAGATAAGATCAAGAGATCGCGGCTTTTCGTACCCGCAACGCCGCAGAGGGAAACCAACACGTAGTACAGAGGAAGGTTGTACTAAGCTGCTCTTGGCTAGCAGATCGATGAGCTGTTTGTTTGTAATTCTTTTTGGGTGCTGACCACTGCCCGGCTTTTCGTTGGTCCGCACGGCTTTTAGGTGCGCAACATTTACCCGGGCACCCAAAAAGAGGTGTCTGTGTGATTGGCTCGTTTAGCGGTGTGGAGGGCGAGTAATTGCTCATGGAGGGTGTCGTGTGTCTTGTCTTTTACTGGGCACTCAGTGTGTGTGATTGACTACGGTCTGTAGCGAGAGAATAGCCAGTATTAAAGGCTGCACAAGGCCAGTGCTCGTAACCAGAGCTAGGATTTCCCAATGTGGAAGTTCACTCCGGGCTTGGGGATGGAGTAGTGTAATGGTGAAGGTGTTAGGCATTGGTTGGGACGGTACCCTCCAAAAATGATGGAGCTACTCTAGCGAGATTAATAGGCAGTCTGTAGACGCACACCTCGTCGTCTACTCTTTCAATAATCTCTTCAGACGTTTTATTATCTCTGGGGGTTGTCTCTCGGTAATGATGTACCATTATGGCCAGCGTAACCTAGAACCTAGGTGTAGTGGCTATGAAGCCTCTAGGGGCATTCCCTACAATCACAGCAGTGCAATTCTTATAAATCAACATCCCGAAACACTGTAAAGTTGATGTTGACATGTCGATCTTCAGAACAGACATAGATAGCAGAGGAAACTACAATGGCTGCGCTCATCCCGCAGCCAGTGGGAGAGCTGGATGGTCTGAAGCCTTGAAACCCTCGTAGTACGTCTCTGAAGGGGCGTAGACCCAACTCGGTGTCTTGCAGTTAGTGCTTCCCACTAAAATAAGCACCTGGAAAAACACCGGCACGGGCATGCACGGTGGATTTACGAGTTGATCCGGCCTCGCTAAGGCACCGCAAGCGAATCCAGCGGTGGATCTACGGGTCTATGCTCATGACGTTCATTAGTTACGTATCACTATGCTTCCTTCTGGTTCATGGAGTAGTCTGACGCTCATTGGTTACAGAAAAGTATCACCTCTGCTTCTTTCGTCTGACGCTCATTACTTCTGCTTCTTCCGCTGGTGCATGGAGTCGTCGTTGAAGACCCTCTTCTGGCCGTTCTGCGCGCTCGTGATGTCCGAGTCGTCCGTCTGGATCCGTCTGGACGGGTACTTGAACTGCTGGCCCTCGAAGATGTTGAAGCTGACCTTCGTGCCCTCGAGGAAGTACGCGTGCGTGAGCGAGTCGTACGCCGTTAGCCGGCGTGCCGGGTCGTATATAAGCAGGTTCGTCAGCAGGTCGAGCCCCTTCTTGTTGGAGGCCCCGATCGAGTGGTACCACGCTCCGAGGTTGGACGGGAACTGCTTGAACTGCGTCAGCGACGAGTACTCCGGGTACTTCACCAGCGACGGCCAGTGCTGCACGGTCGGGGGCCCCAGGATCTCCACGATCTTCTGCATCTGGTTCCGCTGGAACGGCACGTTCTTCTTGTTGTCCATCTTGGCCTCCTCGCCCTTGAACATCGGCCTGAGAGCGAGCAGCTCCGCAAAGATGCACCCCGCAGCCCACATGTCAATCGCCGGGGTATAGTGTCGCCCTCCGAGCAGCAGCTCCGGGGCCCTGTACCAGATCGTCACCACGACCTTGTCACCGTTGTAGAGCGACTGGAGCGGGTTGTTGAAGCGTCTCGCGAGCCCGAGGTCCCCGATCTTCACCACCCCATTGCTCGTGACCATGATGTTCGCCGGCTTCAGGTCCCGGTGCAGCACCCAGTTCTGGTGCAGGTACGACACCCCGTTCAGCACCTGCCACATGATGCTCTTGACGGTGGGCTCCGGGATGGGCTTCGTCTCCGGGTGCGAGTGGAAGTGGATGATCTGCAGCAGGTCGTGCTCGGCGTACTCGAACACCATGTAGATGCACTTGTTCTCGAGGATGATCTCCGCCAGGCTCACGACGTTGCGGTGGTTGAGCTCCCGGCACAGGGCCATCTCACGCGACGCACTCTGCGAGATCCCCGTGTAGTAGACGACCTCGCCCTCCTTGTCGGCCTTGAACTTCTTGATCGCGTACAGCGCCGGGCCCTTCTTCCCCTTCGCCTTGTACACGCGCCCGTACGTGCCCGACGCGATGTACCCGATGATGTCGTACTTCTGGAGCACCGTCCGTCTCACGGCGTCCTTGCGGGTGCGGTACGGCCCGAGCGTGAACACTGACGAGCCCGCCATGAGCGCTGGTCTCGACGCGTACGGGGGCGTGGGCTTCTTCTGCGGCCGGCTCCCCTGGCTCTGCTGCAATCGCATGAGGAACTCCCGCTGGAGCTGCGTGGTGTTCCTGTTCTGGTTCATTTGATTGGTTCTGGTGTTGGTTCTGGTGTTGATGGAGTGTTGGTGGAGTTGATGGAGTGTTGGTGGAGTATGTTGATGTGTTGATGGAGTCTCTTGGGGAAAGCGCGAAACGGTAGGGGCCGCAATCGTACTACTAATAGTTATTCACTAACGGAAATTATACTAAGGTACTAATACAGCATATCATGTCCTAGGTACTAATACATATATTCATTAACATCAGAGCGTCTCGGTGCCGGTGCCGGGCTCAGGGAGGAAGAACGTCTGTGGAGTGACCTTCTTCTTCACCACATGCGAAATCTTACCGTTCGGTGGGAGCTTGGCCCGAGGCTTCTTCGATGGGAAGTCGTCGTCCTCCATGATCTCCAGGTCGGTGAGCGTGGCGAGGAAGTCGCTCGCTTCCTTCTTGGTCTTGTAGGGCTTCGAGCGGAACGTCTTGGTCTTCTCCAGCATCTGGTAAAGGAAGCTCTGGAACAGACCAACTTGTTTCTCGATGTCGCTCTCTTTGAGTCTCGGCACTGGACGCTTCTCAATCTCCTCGCGTTGGGCCTTCTTGCCCTCTTCCTCGTTGCTGGCCTCGTTGAACTTGGACTGTAACAGATGAAGAGGCAGTGCATTTCCAAGCATGCCAAACTCCTTGTCCAGCCCGAGCTCTTTGAACCCAAAGAAGTCATCACCAATCTCGTTGGAGAAGTCACCGTTCATGAACTGTTCAGAGTTATCGTCGAAGTTTCTTTCATTCACTTCCAGTGCCGGTCTCAACAGCGTTTTCAAGAAGTTGATCAACTTCAACTTCAGCTCTTTCAACTTTTCACGTTGCTTGATGACGTTCTCGGTGACATATGTGTTCAGCTCCTCAGGCCTTGAAATACCGTTTTGCAACAGTGACAATGACATTATGTTTTTCTTCTTTTGCGTTTTGTTAGCTGATGGCGTTTCCAGATGGGTCTTGATGGTCTTCACCAAGTTATCCATGTAGTCACCAGCAATCTGGGTCATCGAATCAATGGCATTTCTTTCGGTACTTTCGAATCCACTGACCATGGCAATTTTACACACACGTTTGCGCATTACCGAGTATATCAACTCCTTATTCATCTTATCATGATTCTCTAGTCTCGATACGGGGTCGATATCCACCGTATCATCAATTTTTTCAATCTCTGGTGCCTTCATCTGTGTATGGTGCAAAAATTGCTGTTGCTGCATTTGTCTGATGAGTGAGATTTTGAAACATATGCGACGAATCTCTTGCATCTCAGTAATGTTTTCGTTAACGACCTGATTTAATCCACCTTTTGATGGAATAAATTCAGATGGTTTCAACCCCTCAGCAAGAACTTTATCAACGAGCTTAGCCTCTTGGATATCGACTTCTTCTTCACTCATACCATGATATTCGATAGATGGTAAGCCACCGGTAATGTCATACTCTATTAGGTAAGGTTCCTCATCTGAAGCCTTAGATACATTGAAAATATGTTTTTTAGTCTCATTGTAGTGCTTCAGGAACGACACGAAGTTCTTCATCTTCTTTGGATCTCTCAGAATAGCTTCACTCTCCATGTTCAACCGGTTGTTACCTTTGAACAAATCAGATCTTTTGATGCAAAAATCAGAACGAGATTTCGATGTCAAGTTTTTCCACATCTGTATCTCCATATCATCTTTGTCGTTGTCTTCTGTGTTTAAATAGTCATTCGTCTCGCCGTTGTCTTCATCATCAATCTCTGTATTCTCACCAACAGCTGTAGTATTGACTGGAGCAGGTGTGGACAGGGAGCTTTGTTCCAATCCTAATGTACTTCCATTGGTAGCAGTTGCCTGTGGAGCTGCAACATCAGCTGGAGCAACGGATGTACCATTTGAGCCTGGAATGGGTGTTGCAGTAGCACTTTCTTGCTTGACATCACCATTTCTAGTTCTCTTCTTACCTTTTTTAGACGAGGTCTTACCAGAAGGACCCGGTGTAGAAACCTCTTCAGGTCCTGCTTCAGCTTCAACTTCGGTGCGGTCTCTTACAGTGATATCTGGGATCAATGGGATCAATTGAAATGCTTTCTTTTGCATGGCAAGGGCATGGACACGGAGGAAATGACGAGGATCAGCATTATAAGTAAAACAGTTTTTCCAAATGAGCATAACATCATCAACAAATTCAGTCTTAGATCTGTACTGGAACGATTTCAACTTTTTCAGGATAGTGTTCAAATCCATTGGTTTTTTAATGACTTGGTAATAGTTTGGTGCATCTCTTTTCGAAACTCTGTTTAAAAATGCCGTAGAGTGCTCAGTGTATCCTCTCAATTCCATGACAACCTTCTCACAAGCCTCATAGAGCTCTTCTTGTCCAATCTTATCGTCAGAAGCCCATTTCGATCGGTTCTTTCTCACATCCATGATCAGCTGGCGCAACTCATTGTCCTGGAACTGTAGCTTATCTTTGTTCTCATCAATGGAGCGAAGCAAGTGTTTGAGAGACAAATTGGCAGCTCCCAGATTCATCGATATGAGATCAGCAGTGCTGCTCACGTTATCGTTCTCCAGGAGCTTATCGTTCTCCTCCAGCTTCCTTCTCTTGATCAGCGTGTCTTTGTCGTTTTCGAAGTTGTGGTAGATCTTGTTGAAGTTCTCAATGACGACTTTGTTGTCTAGTTGTAATGTTTCTGATGTGACAATGGGTACTTCCAGTACGAGGTTTCCATCTGAGTCGAGTTCATCTGATGTTGAGCCATCGGCACTCGTGGACTCTTGCGGCTCCTCCTCCTCTACCTTCTCATCATCGTCATCATCGTAGTCATCATCTTCGTCAACTTTTCTCACAGCCTCGGTCGCTTGTGGAGCTTCCTCTGGTGTAGCCTCATCATCATCAAATATAGCGTACTCCTCCGCACCGTCCTGGTCGTAGTAGTAGTCGATGGCCTTGTCCCACAGAATGTAGCGTACCTTCAGTGCCAGCGTACGAGCAGCCTCGACACCGTTCTGCACAGACACCTCCACGATCTCCTCCTCCTTGTCTTCCTTCTCCTCTCCACCATCGTCCTTAGATGTGTCCGGCTCTTCCTTATCGTCCACCTTCTTCTGCACAAACTTCAGCGTCACCTCGCCGCGCAGCAGCCGTGTGAACCGGCTCTTCGCATCACCGTCGCCCTCGAAAACCTGCTCGAGCACCATCAGTTGTTGTTGTGTTAGGTAGTAGTCAAACACTCGGCGGCTCCATAGCCAGGCACCAACCGCGTACAATCTATCCACGTCGTTGCTCTCGAAAGCCGCGAGAGCGTCGCTGCGTAGAACACCACCAGCCCGGGTGTGCGTGTCTATCACCATTGCCAATTGCCCGTGTGGAATTGTGGAGAGATGCGCTGGAGAGGCTCTATAGTGAGTGTTGGTGTTGTTGACGTTGGCGTTCTTGAGGGCCGCGCATCGAGCGGGTTCGCGGGGATGGTTCGCGACACCCGGACACCAGTACTATACAGCACCGCTTATAGTTATGCGTTTACTATCTCTCTAATATACTGAAGTTGCTCCTTACAGTGTTAAATCAAATACTATACATCCACATGCTCAGACATGTGTGACCTTGGCCTTGTTGGTCTTGCGGGCAATAGCAGCGACTCTATCACCGAGAGAGAGAGCCAATCCCTGGCCCTTGGATCTGATTCTGACGTGGCCGATGATCGGACCGTCCTGCTGTTTCTCAATACACAGGTTGGCCAGAGCGTCCTCACCGAACGAGGATCTGGAGTACAGGTTAGCACTGAGGAATTGACACTCCTCGCCAATCACAGCACCCGGTGTTAGACAGGCCATATTTGTGCCTTGAAGCAACTCGTCAAAGTAGGCCTTCAAACTTGGCAATGCAGACTTGATGACGATCTTGTTCTCCCACTCAAACTCGTTCCACATAGTACGGAACTTGTTCTCGGAGCACTTGGCTGGCTTGATGTAGTCCATGATATCAACATGAACATCGTTCAGAATGACAATCTTGTTCTCGGAACCATGACCACCATCGTAGACAATGTTACCAAAGATGACACCGGTGTCAGCGGAGGTAACCTTGACCGTGGTTTGGACCTTGAAGAATCCATGTGGTGGGATGTTCTGTGTGGTTGGCTTATCAATGACCTTCAAGTCACCCAGTGTGGCGAACTCAACGTGCAAATTACGCAGGGTCTCAGTGGTCTGATTAACAAGCATAACATCCAACACGACATCAAATTGATGGACCTTGACATAGGCTTCAGCGTAAACAGGGTCAGAGAAGCCCGAAAGCTGAACAATCTTGCTCAATCTAGACGACAAGTCCTCTTCAACCTTGATACCAGTAGCAGCGGTCAAGTCTTCTTCAACTTCGTTTGAAGAATCAGACTTACCAAACTGTCTGAAATTAATCACCTCATCAACCTGCTGCAAATGCTTTTGTAATTCATCAGCATCCTTTTCAGCCCTCTTCTTATCCTCAGAGGCCAATTGTGTCTGGTAGGCACTTCTAGTGGCCTCCAAGAATGCAGTCTCCAACAACTTTTGGTTCACACGGCCTTCAGCAATGTAGGTGATAGCGGTCATGATTCTCTCGGCAGAGTCCTCGTCAATCTTTTTGGCAACATATGAAGACTCACCAACTCTTAGGATGGAGACCAAGATCAACATGGCTTCAGCCTTCATAGCATGGAAAACTTCCGGCTTGTTGGCAACCTCCTCCATTCTTAGCATCAACTTGACAAAAGTGGCAGCTAAGATAGCAGAAGTGTAAAAGTCACCTTCCAAGATGAACTTACGCAACGGAGGTTTCGTATCAGACTTCTTGTCTTTTTTCTCAGTGGTGAATGCAGACTCAGTAGCATACGTACCGTCAGCCAAAACGACTGGTCTCGAAGAACCATTACTTTTCTTCTCGCCATCTTCTGCTTCTTCGTCGTCATCACCGTTATTCTTTCTCTCAGCTTGCAAGATTGGTACTTCACCGATACAGGAACGGAATTGTTTCCAAGCAGCTTCAATATCAGAAGATTCAAGAGCGTATTCACCAATGATCCAAAGAGCACCACGGAATACCTTACCACTTCTAATGTTATCCAGAGAGTGGACAAGACGCTTGATAATAGACGATCTGTGATCTGGATATTTCTCAATTACTTCCTTGATGAAAGTCAATATCTCAGTAGCAGAAGTTGTGGAAAGGTCTGGTAAAAACTCAAGCAATAGATCAACTACACTAGCAGCAACCTGGGCAAATCTGATTGCAGTCTGGTGAATAGCAGATATGAGCAACTGACGATATTCAACAGACTTGTCTGCGTCAGAGTTGACTGTTTTCTGCAACTCCTTCTTCAAAAGCTTGAGAACTTCATCAACGTTACGGCTCGAGATCAATTCAAGAGAGATCTCCAATGCCCTCCTTCTGATGTCGACATCTGGTGTAGACAAGATTCTGAGGATATCCAAGGTGACATCTTCCAAAATTCCTGGGTTCTTCTTATGAATGTCATGGACTCTTTCCAGAACGATGAGTTTGACATTGTTGTCCGATTCCTTAATTGCCAACTCAATAAACTTGTTAGCAGCAAGTGAAACGAACGATGGGTTGCTTGTCAAAACAACAATAGAAGAAGCAGCCTCGTAGACGACAGAGTTGGAGGAAGAGTCCAGCATCTCAGCAAGTAGGTTGACATACCTTGACTTCAACTCCGGAGCCTTGTCCTTTCTTATGAATTCGATAAAGGCCAACTGCAACAATGGGTCTGTGGTGCTCAAGTCAGAAACGTTCTCCTGGATATAACGCAAAGCGGAAGTTCTATCCAAGTTGCTGAGTGCGATGAATGCGTTTCTCTTACAGGTTGGATCAGTCTCAACAACCAAGAAGTCTGCAATGATTTCTGGAGCGTCTGGGATTAAATGGTCAGACACCAAGTAGATAGCGTAGATGGCGAAGATGGCGTATTTTCTAACATAGGCGTGACGGTGTTCCAAGCAAACACGAGCATTTGGTACGAGCTGTTCAAGCAGCTCTGGCTCGTGCAGCTTCGTCAGGAATCTCAAAGTGTTACCACGGATGTACTCGTTTGGGTGCTGCAAGTCTCTCTGGATCGCGTTACACACAAGAATCATCTCCTGCTTCAGCTTGCCGTCGGAGTCAACCTTTGGCACAATCTCCCAGTAGAAGTAGAGCAGCTTCTTGAGCTCTTTGTTTCTCGAGGGCATCACGTAGCGAATCACGTGCATCAAGAGATCTGGCATAGGGTTACCATCGAGCATGGCCACGAGGATCTGTTTCATCGCATCGATCTTGGTCTCGTCTCTGCCCTTCTCCAGGAGCGTCTTGAACTCGGAGACAGACGCCTTGGAAGCAGGGCTCGGGTTGTACACGAGTGTGTAGGCGGCGTCAGACATCTTGCGTGTGGTTAGTTGATGTGTTGATCTGACACGCTGGAACGTAGTAGGCACACGGGGGTGAAGAGAAGTTGGAAAGGGGTGAGCTCCGTATATCAGCTGTTGGTGCGTGTGTCTATTACGAGCGATACAACCAGCGGCCAATGGAACAGTGGTGTCTCGTCCTTGCTGTGTCGAGGTGGTGAATTGGCGTGTGTTGTTGATGTTTTCAACGGTTTCGTGGCATTTGAGGAATTCGCGAAACTCAGATCTAATACCCCAATGCGGTAACCACCGGTGTTTCCACTACAGCGGCGATGGGTTCGATTCCCGCGAAGGGCAAAATAGCAGAGCACTTTTTCCACGGGTTCCAGTGAAGTGGAAGAGCTGTCTTGGCTGTACAGGCCTTCATACGACACCGCTAACAATATAACCAGGATCACCAGTACCCAAACACGCTACTCCTCGCTGTGGCATCTGTGTAATCAAGCCACGGTGATTGGCCTCCACAGGAGCGGGCGCGGGGCCCGATAGCGGCCCGGTCACCGGCGCATCGGTCACAGCTGAAAAAGTCTGACTCTTTCTCTTTGTTTCCCTCTGATCGCACCAGATCCGCCAGTTTGCAAGCCCAAGGATGTCTCTGCGCCGTGGTTTCGCTACTACGTCGAGGCTGTATGGCCAGAACCTCACAGAGAAGATCGTCCAGCGGTACGCTGTGGACCTCCCCCCAAACAAGGTCGTCAAGAGCGGTGATTATGTCTCCATCAGACCAGCACACTGTATGTCGCACGACAACTCGTGGCCCGTGGCTCTCAAGTTCAAGGGCCTCGGTGCGAAGGCCGTCAAGGACAATCGCCAGGTCGTGATGACGCTGGACCACGACGTCCAGAACAAGACGGAGAAGAACCTCGAGAAGTACAGGAACATTGAGAACTTCGCCAAGGAGCAGGGCGTGGACTTCTACCCGGCCGGCCGTGGTATTGGCCACCAGATCATGATCGAGGAGGGCTATGCGTTCCCGCTGAACCTGACCGTCGCCTCAGACTCCCACTCAAACACCTACGGTGGTATCGGAGCCCTCGGCACGCCCATCGTGAGAACAGACGCAGCCTCTATCTGGGCCACGGGCCAGACGTGGTGGCAGATCCCGCCCGTGGCGAAGGTGGAGCTCAAGGGGAGACTGCCTAAGGGCGTCACCGGCAAGGACGTGATCGTGGCGCTGTGTGGAGCCTTCAACAACGACGAGGTGCTGAACCACGCTATCGAGTTCACGGGCGAGCACATTGGCGAGCTCTCCGTCGACTACAGACTGACCATCGCCAACATGACGACGGAGTGGGGTGCGCTGTCTGGTGTCTTCCCCGTGGACGAGACCCTCATCAACTGGTACAAGGAGAGACTGAACAGACTGCCGCAGCCACACCCGCGTGTGAACGCCCAGACAGTCCAGGAGCTCATCGACAACGCTGTACAGCCGGACCCAGACGCCTACTACGCTAAGCACCTGACGCTGGACCTGGAGTCGCTGTCGCCGTACATCTCGGGCCCAAACTCCGTCAAGATCTCCAACTCGCTCGCCGACCTGTCCAGCAAGAACATGAAGGTCAACAAGGCGTACCTCGTCTCGTGCACCAACTCCCGTCTCTCGGACATTAAGGCCGCTGCTGATGTCGTGCGTGGGCACAAGATCGCCGAGGGTGTGGAGTTCTACATCGCTGCTGCTTCCTCCAACGTCCAGAAGGATGCTGAGGACGCTGGTGCCTGGGAGACACTGCTTGAGGCTGGTGCGATTCCACTGCCTGCTGGGTGTGGTCCATGCATCGGTCTCGGTACCGGTCTGTTGAAGGAGGGCGAGATCGGTATCTCCGCTACAAACAGAAACTTCAAGGGAAGAATGGGCTCCAAGGACGCACTGGCCTACTTGGCTTCGCCTGAAGTTGTTGCTGCTTCTGCTGTTCTGGGTAAGATCGGTGGCCCAGAGGAGATTGGTGGTGGCCCAGTCAACGGTGCTCAGGGTATCGTGAAGAGCATAACCATCCCAGAGAAACCGTCTGGCGGCGCAGCTGCGTCTGGCGGTGGTGTTGAGGTTATGGAGGGCTTCCCTAAGTCTATTGAAGGTGAACTGATCCTGTGTGATGCCGATAACATCAACACTGACGGTATCTACCCTGGTAAGTACACTTACCAGGACGACGTCCCAAGAGAGAAGATGGCTGAAGTTTGCATGGAGAACTACGACTCTGAGTTTGGTCAGAAGACCGGTCCTGGAGACATCATCATCTCTGGGTTCAATTTCGGTACCGGTTCTTCTCGTGAACAGGCTGCCACTGCTATCTTGGCTCGTGACATGAAATTGGTTGTTGCTGGTTCATTTGGTAACATTTTCTCCAGAAACTCCATCAACAACGCTTTGCTGACACTGGAAATTCCAGACTTGATCAACATGCTCAGAGAGAAGTATAGAGACGCTCCAGAGGAGTTGACAAGACGCACTGGATGGTTCCTTCGTTGGGACGTTGATAGTGCTACTGTAACAGTGAAAGACGGTAAGGACGGTGAGATTGTCCTGCAACAGAAAGTGGGTGAATTGGGTACAAACTTGCAGGATATTATCATCAAGGGAGGTCTTGAAGGTTGGGTTAGAGCAGAGTTGGCTCAGGAGTAAGTTAATTTGCATCGTATTTATTAGATTATCATTTCTGAACTATGGCGTAGTACTTGGACAAGTAGCTATCCCTCTACTGGTGAATGTATTTTCCTAATTTTCTTCATTAAAGCTAGTGTACACGGATATATGTCAACAAAGTGCAGGTGCAATGGGGTCATCAAAGTGTCATTAATATTCAGAGGGCTGGAATCTCCTTGACAACCTCGTCAAAGGACTCGCGGTACTCCTCGGCCTTCTCAGCGGTCTTGCTATTCTTACCACCGCCTGGAACGACCATAACGACGGAAGTTGGTCTCTTTGTGGCACCGGCAGAGCCAAGGTCTTCCTTAGATGGGACGAAAAGGAATGGCACAGCGGAGTCCTCACAGAGCACTGGGATGTGGGAGATCACATCTGGTGGAGAGATGTCACCAGCAATGATGACCAGACCCTTCTCACCTTTTCTCAGAGCCTTGACGACCTCCTTAACACCTCTCTTTACGTGCTTGGCCTTGGAAGCCTTCTTGACGGTCTTGAGCACCTTCTTATTGAGCTTCTTTGGGGCCAAAGGCTTAGCGAATGGCAGAACAGCCGGCATTCTCTTCTCGTAGTTGTCCTCGGACTCTTCCTTGACTGACTTGTCCTTCTTGGCCATCTTTAATATCTTATTGTGCTGCTTCCATCACTGTGTACTGCGAGTTCTTCACGCTTAAAATTTTTTTTCCTTAGTGAGGGAAGAGCCCTCGGAACTGCAGCGCACGCCCGGGAAACTTTTCACCCTCGGAAGTCTGCCAATGCTACCCATCACCAAAATTTGCGTGTTGTTGGACACAAGAATGGCTATCACTACTGCTTAGAAAACGGGATTCCGGGCTATTGATACTACAGAGATGGCTCAGAGACTCACGGCGACACGCCTGTTCTCCACGTCGGCCACCGTGCTGGGAAGACCAGCGGCCAACACCGTCAAGCCCGTCCACCACAGAGTCAAGATCGACAAGCAGCGTCTCTCTCCACGATTCGAGGGCCTCAAGTACGAGAAGAACGATATCAGATCGCCGGCCTTCAGGCCTACGAGTGTGTACCAGGACCGTGTGGCCGAGTACTACGAGAACACAGTCAAGTCGGACCTGCTGCTAATCAATGCCCGCAACAACGAGAAGAGACAGCCCGGTAACAAGCGCAGACAATGGGACGGCTCGTCGCCCTTCCACCTCAATAGATCGCTCAGAAAGCCTAGTGGCTCAGCCTCTGAGACGCCTGACATCAAGCCACACAGCGTCAAGAACATCCCGGAGATCGAGGCCATCCACATCAACTGCTACGTCGAGAGTGCTAAGGACAACTCCAACAACGCCCTCAGCGCACTCGTGCAATTGCAGCAGATCACCGGCGTGAAGCCCTCGCCAATCTTCTCCAAGACCAACGTGCTCCACTGGCGAGTGCGTGCTGGGTACCAGATGGGTGCGCGTGTTACGCTCAAGGGTCGCCCAATGCACCAGTTCATCTCGACTCTGACGGAGGTGGTGATGCCGAGAATCAGAGAGTACAGGGGAATCTCCAACAAGTCCGGTGACAAGTTTGGAAACGTCCAGTTCGGTCTGAGACCCGAGGACGTGAAGTTCTTCCCGGAGATCGACGCCAACCAGGACTTGTGGCCGAGAACGTTCGGTTTCCACGTCAACGTCGTCACCTCTGCTCAGACCGACTCCGAGGCCAGAACGCTGTTGAGCGCCTTTGGCTTCCCATTCCACGGCTCTGAGAAGGGTGTCAAGCCAGAGAACACCGAGTACTGACGAGAAAGCTGTAATGAATCTGTATATATCAACAAGTGCACATACGACGAACGCGTAGATGCTGGAGGCCCATACTGGGCTTAAGACTCATACTGAGCTTTAGAGAATACCCTACTGGGCTTTAGAGTATACCCTACTGAGATTTGAGACAATACAATTAGCGACTCACCATTTTTAGCCGTAAGTGCAATCGCCAAATGAAGCCATCTCACCAACGCGAACATCAACATTAATACCGACAACAATGACTAAATAGGCTAAAGCACCACAGCATGACGAGACGGGCTCTCCTCGAGGAAAACGCTACACACTTCCTCAGTCTACTGGAGACCAGCTCGGCTGTGCTCGTTCCAGGCTTCTCGGCGAGCCCTTTCAAGAGATTCCTCAGTAGAGTACAAAACACACGCTTTGTGTACGTCAGCGATGAGGACACTCTAGAGGGCCGTGTTGACGACTGGAGTGCTGTGAACGAGACTGGTGAGAACATTACGCTATCGTACGGCTCTGCTATCCACTGTCTTGCCAGTGGTGGCTTTCGTGCGGACTTTGTGCTGTTAGATGGGGTCGATGATCGCTCCATCAACAGCGACTTCTTCCTGGCTTTTCTTGGAGAGACTAATATTGAGGCCAAGCTGGTGATCTCACTGAAATCCCACTTCAAGTGTGAGCTCTACAAAGAGTATTTGGAGAAACAGGGACGCTCGGTGGCTCTTCTGGACATTGTTGAGTCCATAGCCGTGGACGTTCTCTTCCTTCCATCACCACCAGCAGAGTCCAAACTCCACGCTGAAATGGTCTCAGCTCTGGGTGATATCTTCAAAGTTGATACGGTAACAAGCAGTTACGACGTGCTGATGATCGTGCCATCAAAACAAGACATCACACTGCTGAGCCAGACCATTGCCAACTCGTTTATGCAAAGAACATTCAGCATCATCACAGATACAACAGACTACACAACACGAGGGGCTCACAGAAGGGTCATCATCACAGACCACACGAGCAACTTTCTGGATATTGACCACCAAATCAAGTATATCGTTGATTGCGGTGTTGTGGAACTGGAGAGAGCCGATGCCAATGGGTTTAATTACCTACAGCGAACCACCACTAGCAACAACACAATGCGTCAACACGCCTCTATTTTACACATTGAGGGCTCGAAGTACTTCTGCATGACTTCTTCTCCACTTATGGACTTCCACTATGGTATATCCAGCTCCAATATCATCCCTCACGTACTCTACTGTGCAAAATTCAAAACAAAACTACACAAACTTGATTTCCTCAAAGCTCCAACCCCAGACAGCATTATCACTGCACTGGAACTGCTTGTACATCTCAACCTCATCACAGTGATAGAAGGCAGAGACTACACATATACCCCAATGGCTGAGAAGCTTTCCGAGCTTCCAATTCCCCCTTCAATGGAGCTAATATCGCTATACATCTCGGCTCTACGGTCTCCATCCAAGAACCTACTCCGTCTTACATCGCTCGTTCATGTTCTAGGAACACACTCACTCTCGTCGTATATCAAGGACAGCTGCTTTGATCCAAGGCTGGTTGTTGCTACCTCTGACCTCTTGACTCTTGTCAATGTCGTGAACCACTTAATATGGGAAGAACCAGTCGACCCAAGATCAAAGAAAGTTAGTAAAAACCCTTTTTCTAAGGTTGTTCAGAGACGTGTGAAGAGCAAATACCGTGAATTGTGCCATTCAGTTAAGGAGATTAATAGTCAAGATAGCGATGAAACTATAGAGCAGGCCTTGATTCTTGGTGGACAATCTCTGTTTGGCATTGTCTCCAAAACTGCTGATGCCGACACTGGTCAAGTCACAGTGACTGTGCAACCATTGACCCCATTTTCAGTTCCAATGGAAATGGTTTTGAGAAGGACAAGTAAGGATGCCTCAGTGTTTCAGGATGGGGACCTTGTTCTAATCCACGGGTATTCCCTAAGTTATGAGCATAGAGATAAATGCTATGTGGACTTGATCTCTAAAGTGAAGAAGCATACTGCACTTAGTCTATCAAAATGTATACGAGCTGTTTGACCATACATACTCTTTCAGCTTCTTAATTCACGAGATTGAAGAAATATGAGCTTCAACAACGATCACATGGCTGAGGATCAATACATGGGACTTTCACAAAAGCAGTTAGAACTGGGAGCTGGCATAGGCCTGGAATAGGAAAACAACTATGTTCTTCGTCTACGTTATTAATGGGCCAACTATTGATTATAATTGACTCGGACTTAAGTCGGGGATAGCGGAATATTCACAAAGACGATGACACAAAACTACACTATAAACAGGTTTCTATCAGTGTTCTGTTTTGCTGTTCATAAGCTACTCCAAATTAGTCAACATTACAATGAGACCCCCATCAGCCCGTTCCATCAATGAAAGGCGTCCAGCTTCCTCAAGAAGAGGCTCTACATCCCATGTGGCTGAAGTCATATATGACCCATCACTCCCAAACTACGCTCAGCCCACCATTTCACATGCACAACGCTCCTCAATGTTAGCTTCTGATAGTAATGCTTCAAGTTGGAGACCCTCTCAAGGACTCAAGGCTGGCAACAGTAAGCCCCTCTCCACTTCCAGGCCGTCTTCTTCAAGAAGGAATTCCCCTTCAAGTATCCGAGATTCTCAGAGCAAGACAGGATCAGCTATACTTACTCCATTGAAGAAACGGGCATCTTTTGTTGACATTTCCAGACCAAAAAGCTTGGAGTGCACTGCAAACACGTGCAGTGATGGGGACAAGTCCCCTTGGACTGTGGTGTGGAAAAGAAGTCCAGGCTACAAGTCTCCAGAGTTGATCCGGGCAAAAGTTGATGATTCACTTCCAAATAAGAAGTTTTCTAGGGTCAGTAAACATGACGCACATTTTCAAGCTATGTTCAAAGATATGGAGTCTGCTTTGCAGAGTGTCCTTAACCACAATGAACACTCATTGGGCATGGGTTTTTCCTCTGATCAGTCAAAACGGCTTCCCAGTGACCAGCAATATATTCCTCTGACTCAATGGAATGAATTGATTGATCACCATCTGAGACAAACTGATGATTATAAGAAGAGATTGGAGCTTGACCACGCACTGATAACCAAAGTTTTGGAAGTGAATAATGAGTTGTGCTCCAGATATGAGTTCTTCCAAGCAGAAAATCGCATTCTTAAAAGGCAGTTGAGGAATTCAACAAATTTGTCGGGTGATGGACCTGACGGCTTATCAGGTTTGAGTCCTAAGGAAAGTGACGCTGAAGATATTAGCGACGTCGGTGTTATAACTCCCAATCCTCTCCATCACGAGCAAAGCAGTCTGATGTGTAAAGATAATACAAATCAACAGTTAGTTCACCCAATTGGCAGTGATTTCTACACATCTGGAGGCCAAATCGATGCCACTAGTTCACTTGCAGATTTGAGCCATTCAAGTATTGCAACCACAGATACCACAAGCTCGGAGATTCAGCATTATAGAAGAATCTTTCAGAGTATCGTCTGAAGAGTATCGGTCTCTTGCTTGGTCTAAAGACTAGCTAAATAATAGCTCTAGAATATCTATTCAAAAGATGTTTTTACCAACATTTGAGAACAATCAGTCAGGCCTAGAGACTACATCTCGCTGATCAATGTATTTCTTGCGGCCCAGTGGATTTAATTACTGAACGACCACGTTTTTCTGTGTATCATCTTCTATCTTCATCGCTACTGTTTTCATAATGAGCTGAAAAAATGCCATCTGCAGAAGTCGTGATGCATTGAGGGTATCCCCTGTAGATGCAGGAGTGATGTAGAGATGTATGCGGGTCAACTTCCTAAAACAGTGTAACAAAGTAGATTCTGCATTTCATTTATAACGATGCTCCGGAACTGGCTACACGGGCGACGTGATAAGTGTGGAATTCGGTAGTCCTGCAGGACATTTCCCATCATAATCTCATCAAAGAGCATTCAGATCAGCTATTCTCCGCACAAGAAATCCTCGCAACTGGGTAGTATGCTAGCTACAATATGTGCAATTAATGTATGTGCAATTAATGTATCTACAGTAAAACAAAAGCTCACGGCACAACCACTCTTCATATATAAGCAAACTGCTTTTTCTCTTGGCCATGCACGGGGTAGAGCCTAAGATCCCATGTTAAAGATTTAGCTACACCTTGATGCGTCACATTGCCAATCTATCATCATGCAAATGAGAGTGCGTAACCTTTCCCTAATAGGGACTTCGTCTACAAAATCTAAAACTGGTGGCCGATGAAAATGCAGCCTAGAACGAGCTCTAAAACTTACGGTGACTTCTTTCTACCAATGGGTATTGTGAGGTCGCTGGGAATCATTTACCTTTGCTACCAATTAAAATACCGGTAGTCCCAGGCGAAGAAATGATCTGCACTGCGGCAGCGAAAGCCGCAAATCTTTGACAGGGGTCTCTTGGCTTATACCATTCTGCAAATTGCCATTATCCATGGTTGATACTAAATTATAGATGAAGAAAGTACAATAGTTCCATTTAAGAGCCGTCACTCCTTCAATGTACGTCGAGAGTACCTTTATGCTAATCAATGCTAAGACTTCAGGGTGTTTTTCCAGAAGAGCCATGGGTCAGTACATGTTTGAAGGCATACATACCTTGGGCACTTTATTAGAGCACTTCGTATGCTGGTGCCTTTTAAGTAGCAGAGAAGCTTAAATCTAAAGAGGCTTTGCGTTCTACTGTAAGATTTCGGCTCGGTTGTTGAAGAATGCTTTAATCAACGAACCATCGGTGTTGTTATGCAAGTGAATATCGCACACACTTCTCTTGTAGATTCATGGCACTCTGTTTATCTCTTTACCCGAGTTGAAACCAAAGCTGGCCAGCTCAGTCTCTGGATTCGAAAGCATGTTCGCCGGTTAACCTTTCCGCTGCAAGACAGAGTTTGGAGATCTGCGATAACCTCATCATCTAAACTGGAAAAATAAGCCTCGTAGGTGTCACGGAGACCTTTTCACCTTTTGGAGCTGTTTGAGTCGTCACAAAACACCAAGAGCCTTGTGTGAGAGAGCAATGGCTCTAGGCCATACCTACTAAAGATACTAGCGATGTTCCAAAAAGGATTCCTTCTCGCCGCTATCATTCGAGCATGCACGCTATATAGACCACATGCATTAGAGCCTCTTCACTCGCATGCAATCAATAAATGATCCGGGATGTGAGCTGCGATATAAAAAGATCCGCATTTCCAAACTAATCGGTTGCTTGTTCTATTCAATGCACGCTTACAAGCTCACCGATGTTGCACTTGAGCCAGACTACTTTCCTAGCTATATTAGCTACTCTAGCTCTAGCTGGCAACGCTACTACAGATGCTGCTGAAGAAGCTGCTCAGCGTGAGCTATACTGGTCATACGGTCGCTCTGAGCCCTTCTACCCAACCCCACAAGCCAACGGTGCTGGTGACTGGGCTGAAGCTTTCACCAAAGCTCAATCGTTGGTTTCCCAAATGACTAACGATGAGAAAAACAACTTGACATACGGCTATATGGGCACTGAAAACTCGTGTAGTGGTCTCTCAGGCTCTGTCCCAAGACTGGGATTCCCAGGAGTGTGCTTAGGAAATGCTGGAAATGGTGTTCGTGGTACTGACTACGTCAATGCTTACCCTGCTGGTATCCATGTTGGTGCATCGTGGAACAAGAATCTTGCCTATGAGAGAGGCTACTGTATGGGTAAGGAGTTTAACACTAAGGGCGTGAATGTCGCTTTGGGCCCAGTTGTGGGTCCCGTTGGACGTATTGCCCGTGGGGGCAGAACATGGGAAGGCTTCGCTAGTGATCCATACTTGACTGGGGCCATAGCAGCAGAAACTGTTGAGGGTCTACAAGAGAATGTTATTGCTTGTGTTAAACATTTCATTGGTAACGAGCAGGAAACGGTGAGAAACGGTCCACTGTCTTATGTCTCATATAACAACTCTGTTTCCTCTCAGATCGATGATAAGACGATTCATGAGCTGTACTTGTGGCCATTCCAAGACACAGTCAAGGCCGGTGCAGGATCCATCATGGCTTCTTACAACAGAATCAACAACTCCTACGCATCCCAAAACTCGAAGACCTTGAATGGGCTACTCAAGACGGAACTCGGATTCCAAGGCTTTGTAGTGTCTGACTGGGCAGCTCAGCACGGTGGTGTGGCTTCTGCTAATGCTGGTCTTGATATGGCTATGCCTGAAACCGCCTACTGGCTAGATGGTGCCCTCGCTCAAGCTGTTAACAACGGCTCTATGACACAGGACAGACTCGACGACATGGCCCTGAGAATTATTGCTTCTTGGTACAAATACTCCAACGAGAACGCGACTGGCCAAGGGATGCCATATTCCTTGCTTGAGGAGCATGAGATTGTGAATGCTCTAGACCCAGCTGCTAAGCCAACTCTGTTCCAAGGTGCAGTTGAAGGCCACGTCTTGGTTAAGAACGTTGATAATGCATTGCCATTAAAGGACCCGAAACTAGTCTCAGTCTTTGGATACGACGCTCAGGCTGCATCTGACGGTACTGTGACCAGCTCTAATACTACACTGTGGACATTCGGTATGGAATGCGCCAGAACATATCCTGACGGTACCACCATTACAGCTGATGATGTCGAAGCCTTCTTGGTGTCTGTGGTGGATCCGGCTACGCCAGGCCCAGGTGTCGCATTGAATGGTACGTTGATAAGTGGTGGTGGCTCTGCTTCTAACAGTTTCTCTGTATTAGATGCTCCTCTGGATGCGTTCGCTCGTCAGGCTTATGAGGATGACTTCATGCTAGCTTATGATGTAGTGAATCAGGATCCAGATGTTATGCCTAACTCTGACGTGTGTGTGGTATTTGTGAATGAATTCGCCTCTGAAGGATGGGACAGACCATACCTAGCTGACGAGTACTCCGATATCTTGATCGAGAACGTCGCTTCCAAGTGTGCTAACACCATGGTTGTTATTCACAATGCTGGTGTTCGTCTTGTTGATAGATGGGTCGACCGTGAGAATATCACTGCTATTATCTACGCTCACTTGCCTGGTCAAGACTCTGGTAGGGCTATCACTGAGATCATGTTTGGTAACCAATCTCCATCTGGTCGTTTACCATACACTGTTGCTAAGAATGAATCCGACTACGGTGATCTTTTAAACCCTGTTTTACCATCAGACGATACACCATATTATCCGCAGTCTAACTTCTCGGAGGGAGTGTACATTGACTACAAGCACTTTATCCTAAACGACATTGAACCAAGATACGAGTTTGGTTTCGGTTTGACATATACTTCTTTCGAGTACTCTAACTTGAACATCACCAACATCGCAGGTGTAAACACAGATGAGTATCCAGCTGGAGACATTGTTGAAGGTGGTGTCGCTGCTCTATGGGATGTCCTTGCAACAGTAACCGTTACCGTTGAGAACACTGGTAACTACACCGCTGCCGAAGTCGCTCAGCTATACGTTGGTATTCCAGAAGGTCCAGAAAAGGTCCTTAGAGGCTTTGAGAAGAACGCTATTGCTCCAGGTGAGTCCACGCAGTTTGTTTTCGACCTCACAAGAAGAGATCTGTCTACATGGGACGTTGTCTCTCAGCAGTGGAAGTTGCAGTCTGGTGATTACCAGATCTACGTTGGTAAGTCCGTCTTGGACATACAGCTGGATGCTATTCTCTTCATCTAATTGGAAGTCTGCAAAATTATTAAATTCTTCCTCAGATCATGGTTCCCTGAAGATCAGCCTTCACTCGTATAGACCCAATAAAAGGTAGGTCTATTTTAATACATCATGTGCACATATATATTAATTCAAGCAAGTCATGTAAGTCGATGTCGAAGATAGCGCATGAGGGCCGTCAACCCACTTCGAGAGGAACCTCAAATGATCCGCGGGTGCGATCACATCCAACATTCGCTCGGGTGTGCTTTAAATGCTGTGGACTCTGTATTTAGGGTAATTTATTATCGAGAGGCAGCTTGTCGAAATTTTGGCGCCGAGCATGGAAAATTAGTGATCGTTTGTCATACACCGTATGCTTTATCCAGAGTTTATCCGCTTCAGCGTCTAGGTGGGATAAGCTCCACGTTTTTAGCTGATTTAAATTAGCAAAATAGAAGCTAACACCCAGTGATCAATCGTCACTAAACTTAGGCTGAATTGGGCTGTGGTGTCTAGTTCGTTACATGATTATAAACGACGGCTTGTCGATTTGAAGCGGGACTTATAATAAACTTAGTCATATCTGCGGTTGCAACCACCTGATCAATTCTACAGACTCGATCGTACGTCTCCCTTCCACCGAGCTCCAGTTCAACCGTCAGCCGTACTGCTGGCAACACAATTTTTCCATTGCCAAACTGGTGGCAAAAGAGGGCATCAAACGAACAAGCGTCGTGCATTGGTGCCTCATAAAATTAGAACAAGCTATATAATCTTCGAAACACTACGTCACGCAGAAGGCTCCACCTCCTGTTGAATAACTCAATGCTGAATGATGAGCACTAAACACCCTCCAGGTCGACCGACCCACCAATCGGAGCAGCAATTCACGGAACATCACCGGAATAACCCCCGCCAGAGTCGAGCTGCGCTCGCCGCCAATCTCGGTGAATCTCAAGCGGAGAAATGTTAGTGATCGACACCGGTCCGCAGTGCAGGCCGCAAAGGGCTTCAGTTGGGTGTAATGGGTTATCAGGTTTAGTGGAGCGGGTACCATGTGTCGATCATGTGTCGAAACCAATATCAAACTGTGAAGTTCTGGGTCTCATAAAATGCATTGAACCCTTCCCCGGAAAAACAGTTGCGAACTGTAGTCTGTCACCGGAGCCGGGGGACAAAACTGTTTTTCCGGGGTGCGTCGACGACTCTAACGCCGCCCCCTCTCCCCCCTTGCCATCCGCATCCGGGGGTTCCAAGCCCCTGAATCGGCTCACCAAGGTCGGTCGAGCAATTGTCCGGTACATCCCCGGAAACTCCGTGGCGTTATGGCCAATCGTAGAGAGTTGTTTCGATATAAGTAAGATTTGCCAGATACTGTAAAGAATCAATCCGATGTGATGATGATGACTGAATGGGCCAGGCTGAAGCGAGCGTCATAAATGATACTGTATACACGATAGTGTCATTAGGTAATACCCCAAAGCAACTTAATTCCATGCTCGATATTTCCCATTTTCCTTGGCTGCGTGCGGGGCTTCTGTTGCTCGTGGTTGCCTCAGGGTCATCTTTGCCGGAATTGCCAGAGTCAGAGTATATGCCAGAAGAAACCCCATGCCTCTGTACGGGAAAGCATAGACCTGTAGAATAGACACCTGGAATTATGGACGCTCTTCAATGGGTATAAGGCCAAGAGCACACCGAAGTCCGTGAATCTAAACCACCACCAAGCACTGCTTTCTTAAGCACACGAATTGGCCCAAGCATTTCCCTCCATGCAGCCAAAAAGTCGAGAGGCACCAGACCATCACCATTTGTGGAAAATGCACTCCATACACTACTTGCATAAGCCGACAGATGTCGACCTGTTATGCCCACCCCGCATATGAATTTCCCAGCATGTCCGCTGAAATATAAAGAGCTTGCAATTCCCTTACTATCTGTTCTCTACTTTTGCATCTCAACACTATAACCCCATCAATGTTGCACTTGAGTCAGGCTACCTGCCTTGCTATACTGGCTACACTAGCTTTAGCTGGTAACGACACCACAGATGCTGCTGCAGAAGCTGCTCAGCGTGAGCTCTACTGGTCGTATGGCCGCTCTGAGCCTTTCTACCCAACCCCACAAGCCAACGGTGCTGGTGACTGGGCAGAGGCCTTCTCAAAGGCCCAGGCATTGGTATCGCAAATGACTAATGATGAGAAAAACAACTTGACATATGGTTACACTGTTACTGACAGCTCATGTGGTGGTGTCTCTGGCTCGGTTCCAAGATTGGGATTCCCAGGTCTGTGCTTGACAGATGCTGGTAATGGTGTACGTGGCACTGACTTTGTCAATGCTTATCCTGCTGGTGTCCACGTTGGTGCCTCATGGAACAAGAACCTCGCAAATGACAGAGGCTACTACATGGGTAAAGAGTTTGACACTAAGGGTGTGAATGTCGCTTTGGGTCCTGTTGTTGGCCCTGTTGGCCGTATCGCCCGTGGTGGTAGAAACTGGGAGGGCTTCTCAAACGATCCATATTTGACTGGTGCCTTAGCAGCAGAGACTGTTGAAGGTCTGCAGGAAAACGTTGTTGCTTGTGTTAAGCACTTCATTGGTAACGAACAAGAAACAATGAGAAACCCACCGTTGGACTACGTTTCCTACAACAATTCCCTTTCTGTCGATATTGACGACAAAACAATGCATGAGCTGTACTTGTGGCCATTCCAGGACACAGTTAAGGCCGGTGCTGGATCCATTATGGCTTCCTACAACAGAATCAACAACTCCTACGCATCCCAAAACTCCAAGACATTGAACGGTTTGCTAAAGGGCGAGCTCGGTTTCCAAGGCTTCGTCGTCTCTGACTGGTACGCACAGCACACTGGTATTGGCTCCGCTAATGCTGGTCTCGATATGGCTATGCCTTCCTCTGACTACTGGCTGGATGGTAACCTCACCCAAGCCGTCACCAATGGATCTGTTACCCAGGACAGACTGGACGACATGGCCCTGAGAATTATTGCTTCTTGGTACAAATACTCCAACGAGAATGCGACTGGCCAAGGTATGCCATATTCCTTGCTTGAGGAGCATGAGATCGTTAATGCTCTAGACCCAGCTGCTAAGCCAACTCTGTTCCAAGGTGCAGTTGAAGGCCATGTCCTGGTTAAGAACGTTGATAATGCATTGCCATTGAAAGACCCGAAGCTAGTCTCTGTCTTTGGTTACGATGCTCAAGCCGCAGCTGAAGGTACTTACAATTCTAACTCGTCTACTTTGTGGACATTTGGTCTTACTGCAGCTAGAACCTACCCTAACGGCACAGACCTTGTTCCTTCTGAGATTATGCACTTGTTCTTGTCTGACTTGGATCCAGCAACCCCGGGTCCAGGTGTCGCCTTGAATGGAACATTAATCTGTGGTGCTGGTTCCGGCTCTAACTCTTTCTCTGTCTTGGACGCTCCTCTGGATGCGTTCACTCGTCAGGCTTATGAGGATGACTTCTTTTTGGCTTACGACGTTGTCAACCAGGATCCAGATGTTATGCCAAACTCTGATGTTTGTGTCGTCTTCGTTAACGAGCTGGCAGCTGAAGGCTGGGACAGACCATACCTCGCTGATGAGTATTCCGATGTCTTGATCGAGAACGTCGCTTCCAAGTGTGCTAACACCATGGTTGTTATTCACAACGCTGGTGTGCGTCTTGTTGACAGATGGGTCGACCATGAGAATATCACTGCTATTATCTACGCTCACTTACCTGGTCAAGACTCTGGTAGGGCTATCACTGAGATCATGTTTGGTAACCAGTCTCCATCTGGTCGTTTACCATACACTGTTGCTAAGAACGAGTCCGACTACGGTTCTCTCCTTGACCCAACTCTTCCAGAAGATGACTCTCCATACTACCCACAGTGCAACTTCTCTGAGGGTGTCTTCATTGACTACAAACACTTTATCCAGAATGGTATCGAGCCAAGATACGAGTTTGGTTTCGGTTTGACTTACACTACCTTCGAGTACTCTAACTTGAACATCACCAATATCGCAGGTGCAAACACAGATGAGTACCCAACTGGAGACACTGTTGAAGGTGGTGTCGCTGCACTGTGGGATGTCCTTGCAACAGTTACTGTTACCGTTGAGAACACTGGTAACTACACCGCTGCCGAAGTCGCTCAGCTATACGTTGGTATTCCAGAGGGTCCAGAGAAGGTCCTCAGAGGCTTTGAGAAGAACGCTATTGCTCCAGGTGAGTCCACGCAGTTTGTTTTCGACCTCACAAGAAGAGATCTGTCTACATGGGACGTTGTCGCTCAGCAGTGGAAGCTGCAGTCTGGCGATTACCAGATCTACGTTGGTAAGTCCGTCTTAGACATTCAGCTCGACGACACTCTCTTCATTTGAATTAAAAAGTCACTGATTTTCTAATTGGTTTTATCTTCTAACTTTCTTGTTACACGTTCCGCTAGTTTCTTTTCTAACTGGTATTTAAATGCATTTGGCAAAATTAATCTAAAAGTATTGTAACTTAAAATCGAGCTAGTCTATCGTTTGTGGTATTTCTAACATTTCCCAACCCCACACGAATGATCACGTCTGACCTCATAGTGCAGTTGAAAACCATCGCTTCAGCACACATAATGACCCTGTCTAAATATCTTATCAGTTGATCCCCATCAAATCGCCTTCTACTTCCATTAGCGATTTCCTTCGATGACGTCGTCAGACGTCGATATTATTTAGTGTCAAGCATAGTCGGTCCGGACCCTGAGGATGTGCCGACGGTAAACACCGAGAGTGGACCGTTTGTAACCATCAGAAAAGCTCTATCACGTACTCAGTGAGACAAGAATAGGATTGTAACCAGGCTCAGAGTGAAATAGTTGTGGGGTACACACTGGTTTTCCGTGCCCGGTCGCACACATCTTTAACGAGCGATGCTTTCCAGTGCATACGCGAGAGAAGAGCTTGTAGTGAACGCGCTCAGAACAATTCACATTAACTCGCAAATGTGAAGTGCTTTACCATTGATAGGAAACAAAAGCACCAGCGAACTCCGTCGGGTCGGTCGTCAGCACGTGCCCAAGCCGGAGCTTACTTCCTCTTTCGCGAGTTAAGTCCACCATCTCCGCCATCACCGGCCATCACCGAGTGACTAAGCACCGTCTAGCAAAGGGTCACGCTCCTCACACGACCTACTCACCTCGCCAGCTCTTCCACTTAACGGCATTGTGTACTGAAATGTAGGTGGAAGCCGTCAATAGCCGTCCGATTGTTCCTCGGTAGGGTCCACGATGACGTTGATGCCTTATCAAGGAACACAACGTGGGTAAAGGGTCTGTTAAATCGACCATGACCTCTCTCTTTCCAACGCTATATAAAGCCAACATCCTTCTTCTGGCCTGGATCCTTTGTAGTTCACTGTAGCTCCCCAAAGGTCTTTGTTATGAATTACATGCAAATCAGCCACACTACTACCGTCTTGTTCCACGTCTTCATAGGGTTTCTCTCCATTGGTGCCCTTATACTATCTGTCTTTGCGTTCTCAGGCCAGTCCGCCTCTGACGTCAAGTCTTTGTACCTGTACAGGTTGAATGTGACCCAATTGAACTTCAGAAAAATCTATGGATACCCTGACGACTTCAATTCGTCATTAGACTTTGCTTCGTCTGGTCTAATGGATGAGTATTCCATCGGTATGTCTGGTTACTGCGGCCACACAGGATCCCACTCTTTTTGTAAAAGAGCTACAGGATTGAAGCTCAGTTTCATTCTCAAGAGTGAAATTACTCACTCTCCGGTCTCTTCGCCTGCTCATCGCCAAATGGTGTTGACAAAAGATATGCACCTCCCAGAGTTTTTCCAAAGCGAGTCAAATAGTCCTGAAGCATATCAAAGAGCCTCCATCTTCGGCTCAATGATCTCTGGGCTCTTTTTCTCTGCCATTTCCACTGCTTCCATCATTGTGGGAGTTTTATTCCAGAAAGGCGGCTTCTACCTTTTTGGGATTATCTGCTCTTTTTTCACCTTTTGTCACATGATTACCAGTGTTTCTATTGGTGAGGCGTACGGTGCTTCTATGAACTCAATGAATCAAAATGAAGCTGAGTTTGGTTTGACTGGAAATCTAGGTAACAGGTTACTCTACACCTTTCTTTGGATTACTGTTGTTTTACAATTTCTCGTGTGGTTAATTACTCTCTATGAAGGCAGAATAGTGTCGAAAATTGTCGACATGGCCGAGAGAAGAACCAAAGGAAAAGAATCCAAAGGGCCAGTATCTATGGTTGATGTCAGAAGTGACCCCACGTTCACTTGTTGAGAGCCTGGGAGATACTAGTTACAGATACTTGAATACCTCGTGCTGATTGTCGTTGATGCAGTACTCCAGCTGGTGAGATTTGATCTCACTTTCTTCATTCCATATTCTACCTCATCTTTCTTGCTTAACTTCATTCTTCGTTGCTGTTTGGTACACTCGCTAGCACTTTTATGTTTTTACTGTTTTATGACTATATGACGATATATGCGAAATGTTTGCTAGTTCCATATCTCTATTACTGCGGTGTCATAGAGACTTCTCATAAAATCGGGTATGCAGGGGGGCAGCTGCTGTTCCTGAGAGGAATGTGGAGCTAGTCCAACCATACCGGTGTTACCAGCGTGGTAGTACTCGGCCCTAGGCCTCATTCGTCAGTCTCTACTAGGTTTCTGTGTCCCTGAGCCCCAAGGATCAAGGATCAAAAGCTGACCAGCACCTCCATCGCACCGACCCCTGTGAGCTGTCACTACAACGGAGACAAGGACCCCTTGTGATAAGGAAAAAAGACTACACAACGTCCCCCGCCCCTTGGTCGCCTCAGATCACGATCAGATCAGCCAGCACAGCCTGTCATACCATACTCCGAACCTAACCACAACAAACCGCATGCTCTCAAAATACACCAGTTGAAACGCGGGCGCTGGTCCCCAGATCCGATGTGTCAGGGTTAATTGATTGCTTGATTACGTGCGCTAAATATCCCGATTTGGCAACTCACCTCTTACGGATACGCGCCCGCCGCGAAACGTGCATGATACCTTCCCTAAAGAGAAATCTAATCCACCCGAATCGGGAAGTGCGCGCGGCCAGCCGACGCTCCTCCACAGCAGGATCTTACCGGATTTGGCTCAGTTGTGAGGGCTGGTTGTTGATGTTTAGATCAGTTGCCATGGTAAAAGCTGATCCAAAAGTGATCCAGCAGTAGAGCACGCCAGCCACTGTAGCACACCGCACGCGCCAGTGTCCAGAGCGGAGGGTATATAGCAGCGGGTCCGCCCTGATCTCTCTTAGATCGGATCTGACACACGAAATTCCACTCCTTTTGCCCCAATTACAGCCTACCCACACACACTCGTTTCACACGAACACAACCACACAGTCTCCGAGCTACAAGTCGTGCCACTCGTTTCCAGACACACTCGCTTCCGCGTCTCCCCCACTGCCCTCAACCCCATACACGCTCCAGGGGCACCCACAGATCCAGATCTCGCACTCTCCCGCTTAGGGCATTCCCACTTACCACATCAGGGACTTTTCGTATTATTTGCCTCTCCGGATCCCTGATCGCCCAGGTAACCGCACACTTCTAAACCTCACACCGCAAGCTCTCATCAGCTGCTCCAACTCACAGGGACACAAGTCTACTCCGCGCCCTTTGATACCACCAAGCTCGAGCACCCAGAGCAACCATCCCACAGCAGCCACGTCCAAGCCCAGCAGCGAGCACACCCCTGCTAGCATAGCAACAGCTGATCTACTCCATAGAGCTGTACCTGCTGGCTCATTCTCCAGAGTCACGTTGAAGCACTCCACGCCTCCCGATAACACAAGGATGAGCATTGTTTCCTCTCTCAACATGCCAGCCTCCAACCTGCTCCACGCTCCGGCCCACGACTCCTCCCTCCAGAGAAAGAGGTTCCTGGACGAGTTCGAAGAGAGCGACTCCAAGCGTTCCAGAACGGCTCCGCCTTCTCCTCCGCTCGTCTCTGCTGCTGCCGTCTCCTTCAGAAGAAGATCCCTCAGTCCTACTCCACCGTCTCCATCCAACAACCTGCCATTGTCTCCTCCCAACGGGTACGCCTCTCCGCAGAGACTCGCCGAGTCCGTGCACATTGAGAAGGCCACTCCGCTTCTGTCGATGTCCACTGTGATTTCCTCTGTTTCCACGGCGACACCTCTGCCAATGCCACAGCTACCACCAGTTTCCACTCTGACACAGAGCACTCCACTGCCAAACCCGCTCGACTCTCCAAAGCAGGACCTGAAGCTTCCCTCGCTCAAGAACCTCGCAAACGACCGTTTCGGTGGTGTTACACGCTATTCGCTCGACTACCCAGACACATGTGTGAACGACGATGACTGGCGAATCAACCTGGAGGTGTGGATCGAGAAGAACTTCCCAGAGAAGTTCAACAACTTGAAGAACATGCTCCGCTTCGACAAGCCCGGGTTCGAGCTCTTGAACGATGCTATTTTCCTGACTGAGCTCAAAGAGCAGCTAGACCACGACCGCTCGTCGATGAAGCCCGAGTTCAACTCCAGAATCAGCACGAAGATGGTACAGAAGAAAGAGAACCCGTACTACACACAGAGAAGGGCCTCGAGCGACCACTCGATCATCCAGTCGCCGTACTCGTACAGAGTTCAGAAGCCACAGGAACAGGCCCACTCCTCACCAATTGCCCCATCCACCCATCTACACACATCGTCATATCCATACACCTCCAGCAACTACACCTACTCGCAGATCCAGTCGCCAACCTCGCCAACGTCCAAGGCTGCCATGTCCTCTCCGCCTAAGCAGACCCAGTCGTCGCCATCACGCTCCTCTTCAAGCTGGTCTGGACACCACAAGCTCGACCAGCAGCCGGTGATGCTCAACAGCAACTTCATCCACACACAGACGCACAAGGGCCCGAACCACACATACACCATCCACCACCACAACGCCTACAAGCGTGTGTGTATCTCGTGTGGAACCGACCAGTCGCCGTGCTGGAGACCCTCGTGGTCCGTGACTGCTGGCCAGCTGTGCAACTCTTGTGGGCTGAGATACAAGAAAACCGGTGCACGGTGTGTGGAGAAGAACTGCTGCCGCATCCCAGCGAAAGGTGAGTGGCTGGCGATGGAGAACAGAGGTAAGCTCAATATAAAGAAGGACGACGGCACGACGGTGCTGGCTTACAAGTGCCTACACTGCGGAGGAGAGGTGGATACGAAGGACAAGAAGTAGGGGACACTATTGACATTCACGGCCTGAGGGCCATTTTTTGCATTCGGTTATATTAGTTCTGCTCGGTTATTATGAGATATGGTTATTCAGTTCTTGGTCATTAATTTATTCTTTCATTATGTATTATACAGTCATTACTCATTAGCACCGCATAGTCAGCACCGCACCCTCTTGACGTCCCTCGTCTCCACGTCGTCCCGTATTCTTCTCCGCCCGTACTCGTAGAAAACCACGTCCACCCCGCTGGTCCCACCGTCCTCAAAGCCCGAGTTCATGTCCATGTCGTCCGCATCTCCACCGTTGTCGTAGCCGTACTCGTAGTGCGAGTCGCTCGTCCACACCATGCTCTCCTCCCCTCCGCACCCGTCGTCCTCGCAGATCGCAGAGCACTGCGTGAGCGCGTTGTACGTGCTTACGACCATCCTGTCTCCGTGGTTTTCCCCAAAGTGCTCGTGCGTGAAGAGCCTCTCGGACTCATTAGGCTCGGCCCCGCTCGGAACGAGCTCGAACTCCACACACGCGTCGTACCCGCACTCCTCCGCGTAGCACTCGCTCTCCAGCGCACCGGTCGCACTCACCTGGAGGTGTAGCATCATTCTCCTCGTTTGCACGTCGTTTCTCAGCGCACTCGCTCCGAGACACGCGTACGGAACATCAACACCTCTCCCGCAGAGGGGGAACCACACAACGAGGCCCGAGCTCAGCACAAACACGTCGGCCTCGATGGGCTCGGCGTGGTTTAAGGGGAAGAGCTGGAGAGACGACGGATCAGAGCACCGCAGCGTCCACTTGCGGCCCCCACCGTAGAGCACGGGCCGTTCGCTGAGAGCGTAGAGCCCGGGCGTGGCCCGTCTGTGGACGACGAGGGGGTCGCAGTTCTCGATCGAGGGCTCGAGGCTCGTTATCACCGGCTGTGCCATTGGTCTTTGGTGGGTGTTATTGTTTTGTGTAGTAAGTTCTTAGAGCTTTGGTAATTATGTCCGGCTTGTTTATGTCTCGCCGCACCACCGCACGGATAAGGCCGTTTTTTTTCTTTTTTCTTTTTTTCTTTTTTGTGTAACGCAGTGGAGGTCTTTGTGTAGTCTCGGGCATGAGCATAGACAGAGGTTATGCCTATAGAAGGTTGGTGTCACTACGGTCTTAGTTTATTCTAGTTAGTTTATTCATAATACTTAAAACAATATAGACTCAAACTCTCTCAGAGTTGATGTACACCTTTCTAGCGTTCGCCTCAAAGCCGTTGAATGGTGACGCAGCAGCAGAGGTGTAAGCACCCAAGTTAGGGAAGTAGATCCAATCACCCACCTGGACATCCCTGCACAGCTTGGTCTCCTTGGAAATGCAGTCCAACCCATCACAAGTTGGGCCCCACAAGGATACAGTGTGCTTACCGTCCTGTTCACCAAACAGGAATTCCTCGCCATGAGACAGCACATGTGGCTGTGGCTCTTGGTGATCAAACAAGATACAGTTCAAGTTACCGTAAACACCGTCGTTGATGTAGACCATGGCCTTGTCCTCGACGGCACGCTTAGCAATGACGTGAGTAGCTAAGGTGAATGCATTAGCCACAAAGTAGCGACCTGGTTCGGCAATAACATTGACACCACTAGCCAATGGGAAATACTTGTCCAAAGCCATTCTCAAAGCGTTGGAAGCTGGAATGAAGGACTCGATGGAAAACCCACCACCCACGTCCAAGACATCCATGTCAAAGCCGAATTCAGCACCCATTTCGAAAACTGAGTGAGCATCTTGGACGGCTTTAATCAATGATCCAGTGTCTGACGCTCCCGATCCAACGTGGAAAGAAACACCACCAATGTTCAATCCCAAGTCTTTAGCAGTTTGCAGCAAACGTGGCACGGATTCCATTGGAGCACCGTACTTGGTAGACAATTGACACTGAGCAGAAGAGTCATCGGTGATGATTCTCAGTAACAGCTTACACTCTGGATGGAACTTCTTCATCTTGTATAGCTCATCCTCGTTGTCGAAAGTAGTCAAGTTGATGTGGTTCTTCTTAGCGAATCTCAAAGACGACGACACTTTACATGGATGGGCATAGACGATTCTAGAGGCATCAACACCCAAACCAGTGACGATCTCGATCTCACCCTTGGATGCACAGTCAAAGTTGACACCATAGGAGGCCAACAACTTCAACACCTCGACATCAGGGTTACACTTCACCGCATAGTATGGGTGGACCCTTGGCAATTGCTGCTGCCACAACTGCAGAAGTCTCTCGACTTTACCCAGGTCACAGACGAAGAAGGCATCCTCCTCGCCTGGCTCACAGCTAGCGTGATCGACCTGGAAAACCTCTTTCTTCAGAACATCACCAATCATCTTCTCAGACTTTTCGGTCTCGATTGCGATAGTGGTTTTCTCGAAAGACTTTGCGGGAGCAATCTTCAGCTTGTCGAACTGGAGAGTCAGGGCTCTTCTAGCGACTTCCGATCTGGAAGACTCGTTCTTCAGCAGTTCCTCAGCAAACAAAGGCTGGTGCGCATTCACAGACAAAGAGCTCATGACGGCGTCGGTGTGGAGGACCTTGATGGAAGCACGTGACGAACTTCTCTTCAAGCTTGCGCTCTCAGCGAGGCGCAAAACGTTGGACTTGGACAGTGTGTCGTGCGGTCTTCCTCAAATAGGAAGACTTAGTTAGTGTGATGGGTACTGTTGCGACTGTGTAAGATGGGTGGTACACAGCGTGAGGAGTGGCGGAACTTCAAGCGGCAGCTCTCGTGGTGATGTTTGCTTAGGTAGACAAGTCAGCTAGGAGTGGACTCGGGGGAGGAGAAGAGAACGGTTAAGCTGGGACGTCGAATGGTTGGCTTTTTATTGTGTGCGTGCAAGGAACCCCGAGACAATTGGAGGGTCAGCACGGACACAGAAGAACAAGTGTGTTGTGTATGTGGTAAGTGTGCTCTCTCGGTGAAGTGTTAATACCGAGCGCAAACCAAGCGTTTATGTGTAGACTTTTGCTGGGAAAAGGGGGCAGTGCTTTAGAAGGAGACCCGGGCGTAACTTTGGTACCAGGTGGTCTTAGTGGGCGTTCACTATGTGGTTTGATAGTGTCCTTGCTGGAGAGAACCGTCCCGAGAAGTGAAACTTTTTTTTCACCTCTTCGCGCAACGGGTAGTCGCGGGAAGGTGACTGCGATACTACGGTTTTCCACATATAAACAATCATTAGATGATCTTTTGCTTGAGTACGTACAGGTTTGTTTTGTTTTGACTGGGTCTATGCTGAAACCGGGGTCCTGTGTCGTTGTTTCGGGTATCACTCCCTGTGTTTAATGCTCGAGCTCGAATACTGTCTCGCCAACTTCTGGATCTTTGGGTCTCTCGTCACTTCGTCGTCAATCTGCTGTCTCAATTGAGCCTCTCTCTGGCTGTCTTGTCGATGGAGCTCCTCCGGGAGTGGAGGCATCGCCTCGTTCTTGAGATCTGCTTTCTTGGCCTCCTTAAAGCAGGAAATGGAACGGCGAATCTCCTCTGACCCTCCAAGCAGTGCACCTCGAGGTAGCACACCTCCAGCATAGCAACGCAGCTTCTCGACGTTCTCTGCTTCTTCTCTCAGAACACTGAACATACGGGACACACGGCCAATGGCCAAGATCTTGTTACGTAGTGCTTTTCTCGTCGCAGCAGTTTCGTCTGAGTCAGGCGTACCTTCTCTCACAACACTATTTTCACTCGTCTTTTCAATTGCGTCAGAGGAGACGTTCTCAACGGCATCTGCGTCGATTGGTGTCACCTCGACCAGCTCCTCCTCCGTGCAGATGTTCAATACAGCGACCAAGATGTCTGTGACTTTCTCACCAACAAACGGCAACGACCACGAGAAGACGTCCATGAAGTTCGGTAGCCAGTAAGGGTGTGGTGTGTAGTTGAATTGTCTGATGTTCATGACGTTGTTGCCGTACTTCAGTACCGCAGCCTTGTTCTTGTAGGTGTCGAGGTAGTTTGGTGCAGAGAACATCGTCAGCAGTGTTGGGAATCCCGTCTCCTTGGAGCGACGGTACATTCTATAGCCCGCGTCCTGGGCCTCGTGCGCACGGATAACAGACAGCAGCGTGTTGCGTTGCAAGAACTGTGTGACGGCCTTATACGTGAACGCGTACGAGCACCCTCTCACCGTGTTTGGGATAAACGTGGCCCCGCCGTGGTCGCTCTCGTCGTAGTCCTCGACCGGGTCCGACCACAGGATATCGCACATGAGCCCACGCGTCGGTGGCTCTCTGAAACGGTCGATCCTGTTGACGTCCTCAGGCGTGTGCAGGTCTGGCGAGATTCCTCCGTGGCAGCAGAAGTACTGGTTGTTCATGAGTGCGGCCAATGGCAACGTGTTGAAAGACTCGCATGCGGCTGTGTACACCGTGGCTGAGTACTTGTGGAGACATTCCATCTTGAACGTGAAGTACTCCGTCAGGTGCTTGCACTCGTGGTTGCCCCTCAGCAGGAAGAACGTAGACGGGTAGTGGCACTTGAGGGCCCACAGGTAGAGCACGCACTCGATGGAGAAGGAGCCTCTGTCGACGTAGTCGCCGAGGAAGAGGTATGACGTCTCTGCTGGGTCCCCACCCACCTCAAACAGCTTGATCAGGTCGTGGTACTGGCCGTGGATGTCGCCACACACCGTCACAGGCGCTGGCACACGTAGCAGGTTGGGCTCGCGGCGCATCACGTCCGCTCCCTGCTTGAGGATACGCAGTACCTGGTGTTCATGGAGACGGCCCTCTCTGAGTAGGTGTTCTCTGAGGAACTCGAGCCGAGGAAGCCCCGTCTCCTCAAACAGCTCCGCGTCCCTCGGCTTCGTGCTGGCCACGGGCGTGACGTTCTTGTTGATACGCTCTTTCGTCGACACGGTCTTGCCATTCTCCGTTCTCTGGGAGAAGTCGGTATCAGACGCTTTCTTGGAGCTCATGGCTCTCAGAGCGTTGCTGATCTTCTCCGAGTTTTCCTGCGCTGACATGCTTGCACCTTCGGCTGTGGTCGTCGTTCGTGGTGGTCTCTCTCGCGGACTTGTGTGTGTCAATTGGGCCTCCCGTGCGTGTTTGCCTTAAACATATACTAGTTCTTCCACGTCTCCAGACGCTGTGGAATTTACCGCGTTTGCGCGCGACCGTTAAAAATAATAAAGGCGGGAACGGCTCGAAAGGGCAATTACTGGTTTCGGAAGTATTCGCGGCCCATCTGAAAAGTTTGTAGATGAGGTCTAATGGGTAGTATAGGTAGTATTATATACATACTACTGTATATATACACAGTACAATGGCCACTATCACTATTGACGCGTCCGACTTCGTCGAGGCTCCACAGGGCCAGAGCTCGCTCAGGTTCGCCGACGACAAGCAGCAGGCCAACTTCGAGCTCGGTGTGTCTATGGTCATACACTCATGGCAAGCACTCGATCTTGCGGTGGCTAACCAGTGGGGTGGTGCTCAGTCTGAGGAGAAGCGTGATTGGATCAGCGGTATCGTTGTCGATCTGTTCAACGACAAGCTCGTTGATATCGAGCTGATCGAGGAGACGATACTCAATGCGATGGCCGACGAGTTCGATGTTCATGTTGAGGACGATTCCTCGTTACCAATCGCTGACAGGGTGCTCAAGTGCTACAGACAGTGTGAGGCCAAGGACTATACACAAGTGCACGAGGCGTTTGCTGCTTGGGAACAGAAACAGTCACAGAGACAGCACAGACAGCAAGTTGTTATACAAGAGGATCCGCAAAACCCAGACTCTGAAGAGGACGACGATGAAGACGAAGAGGATGAGCACACTCCACAGCTCGTCGAGGACGTTGAGATGGAAGACTCCGAGCCACAGGGCCCGATCATCGACGATGACGGTTTCGAGCTCGTACAGAAGAAAGGTAGAAGAAGACATTGATTCTTATCCTTCGCCTTTGTCCTATTTGTCCTTTTTTTCTCGCATCTGTATAATACTATCTCGTTTACATAGACCACGCATATCTCACTAATGACCCCTTTAATCTATTCGCCTCATACATTTGTAGTGATAAAGACCGTATAGTGAAGAGATCAATGCGTCTCCGGTTCGCGACATATCAACACTCACATTTATGTCTTACTCTCTCTCTCTCTCTCTCTTTCTCCAGCTTTTGTAACGCCAACTAAGCAGCTTCATTTACCACGCTATGGTGGCAAGTGTAGACGCTCTTTTCTACTTTCTGTGTCGTCCACTCGTTTGGGGCTCGCTTCTGCTCGGTGTGCTGTGAGTAGAGATGCTCGTATTGAGAAGACCACAATACTAACACCAGCTTAGCTACACTACACCGGTATTATTAGCTCGTTATCTAGTGATATGTCTCACCGTTGTGTCTATCACATGGTATTTCAATAGAAGGTACAAGATTAGAGGCCCATGGGATGCACTATCATCTAAAGACATTGCAGTTGTTACTGGTGGTTCTAACGGTCTGGGTTTAGAGATTGTTAAAAAACTGATTGCGAGGGGAGTTCAATGTGTCGTTGTTGATAGAGAACCAATATCCGATAATCGTGTCTCTAGAAAGTGTCTTTTTATCGAGTGTGATCTTGGTAATGGGGATAAAGTGCTCCAAGCTGTGCGATTCATCAGGAAAACACTAGGCGATCCAACAATCTTGATAAATAATGCTGCTATGCGTCATTCAGAGTCATTACAGGAGCTAACATACAAACAGATACATACACTCGTGAATGTTAACATTTTAGCACCGACCATTTTCATGAAAGAGTTGTTAAAGGCTCCAGGAAGGCTCTATACAGTTAACATCTCATCGATATTGGGACTCGTTTCACCAGCCAATCTTTCATTTTATTCATCAACAAAAGCATCTTTAATCTCTTTACATGATTCCATTTCACATGAGTGTGGATCTGACTTGAAGAGATTTCTACTGGTGACCCCAGGACAATTGGATACCCGCATGTTCAAAGATGTTAAACCACCAAAACAGTTCATTGCACCTATTGTCAAAGCAGACGTTCTTGCAACGAGCATTGTCAGCTGTATTGAAAACGGTGAAAGAGGGACATTACACGGGCCAGTATATACATACTTCATACCCTTATTGAAGTTATTACCGTTTGGTGTTTGTGAATTTGCAAGATGGTTTAGTGAGATGGATAAAAGCGTTAAAGGTAAGTCAGAGGGACTTCTCTAACTTTGTGAAGGTTTCCAGTTCCAAGGATATTTTGTGTTTTAAAGGTTAGACTAATATACAGGACATTAGTGTTTCAGCTACGCTGCGTGTGCAGTTACGTAATCCATTATAAGTGTGGTACACACCATTAAAAGCTATTTTTGACCCCTAACTCACTTCTCTTTAGACTCCTGGTCCAGCTGAGCTTCGACCCACTGAGCCAATTGGGCATCATGTAAGTTACCAAACTTATCGAACACGTCTTTGAACTCCAGTGTGATCTTCTTCACAGTGGCTGAGCCACCTTCAGACTTGCTCGTGAGGGTCAAGTCGTACTCAGGTTTATAGTTGTCACCCTCACCGGCAATCTCCAGGAACTGCTTCTTACCGTTTGCGCTCTTCTTATAGCCCTGGTAAACCGTGGTCTTCTCAACAAACTTGGAATGGCACCACGCAATGGTGCTGAAGAGAGCGTATAGCACCAGCAGGATCTTCGTGTATGGCAGTGCGTCTGCGAAGTCCAATTTCTTCTCGAGATAGAAGGTAAGCCCAGATATAGCAGCAATGGTGTAGCCAATAGCGAGCCTAGTGTCCTCTAGCGTGTGTGTCTGTGTGTACCCGAGCGTAGCCAGCACGAGTGGGAGACGCTCATCGGTGGCTGCACGGAGGTCCACAGCGGAGTTGAGGTTCGCAGTTCTGTACGACATGTTGTGTAATCGGTCGTACTGAGTGTATAATTGATCTGTAGTGTTCATCTATGGCCAACGTGTCTTGGATCCGGATGTATCTGATTATGTAAGCATTATGTAATGTCATACATACACCGTTACGGGCCCTGCAAAACAACAAACCCGCCGGCTCACCAACTACAACAACCCCACCAGACAAGACCTCACAGCTGTGCCCCTCACAGCGTCATCTCGTGCCCGTCGAGGACAGTCAGACTGTGTGCTCTCCTCCGCTTCTGCGAGGCCCTCCCGACCGCTCGAGCTCCTTCACCAACCGCTGCCGCCCACGAACCTACACCATGTCAAAGCAAGGAAAGAACAAGTACAACACATCCACCGCTGCATTTGTTCCCTCCAACCCATCGTCTCAACAGAACACGTCTGCCCACTCAGCGCCGCCGCCGGTGAACCCGAAGATGAGACCGCTGAAGAAGCAAGCAAAGGCCCACAAGCCACGTGAGCGTACCCAGCCAGCGAGGGCGTACGACGACGACTTCACGCTGAGCCTGGACGACGAGATGGCTCTCTCTGGTGGGCGTACTCGGAGAGGCCAGATCTCCATCAACCACCTGCTGGACTTCTCGCTGCCCTCGCGTGAGGACGGTGTGGCCAGGCCCGTACAGAGAAGACGGCGCAGATCGAGCAACAAGCACGACCGGATCCACCTGGTCGGGCCTGAGTTTGTGAACGCCAACTACCGCTTCGTCGTTGACTACAGGTGCGACTATAACGCCCAGGCGATGGACCCGAACGTGCTGCTAGACAAGTCCCAGATCTTGCGGGTCATTGTCCCGAAGGGCCACCACTGTCCTATCTGTCTGACTGCGGACATCGTTGCTCCACGCATGATATCGTGTGGCCACCTCTTCTGCCATGCGTGTCTTTTGAGCTTCTTGGACTCCAAGTCGCTCGAGCAGAAGAAGAAGCAGGACGCAAACATGTACGTTCCCAAGAAGCTGAAAGAGTGTCCACTGTGCTCCCAGTTCGTCAGGCCAGAACAAACACTACCTGTTTTGGTCACCGACACAGACGAGAGATTCGATGTGCCTAAGATTGGCGAGGACGTTGTCTTGAAGCTTATGGCAAGACCACACGAAACGGTCTTGCCGATACCAAGGTCCTTGAATTTGAATCACATGAAGATCGGTAACACACCGTGGTACTCTGATACTGAAGTGTATCCATATGCAAGAATCATGAAGGGTGGGTTGAAGTTCATATGTGATCATTATGAAAATGACAAGGCATCCATATTGAGACAGTACGAGGAGGACAAGATACTTTTCAATGACGATGGTAAATATGTTCATCAGGCAATTGCAGAGATTGATATGTACCTGGATGTTATGAATAGAAGCTATGGCTCAAATTTCAGTGAGCCAAATCCCCTAATCACTTCCATGGACAACCTGTCAATCACTAAACAAGATTCTGGATTGAATGATTCAAATTGTTATTTCTACTATGAGACAGCTTTCAACTCTACAACGAAGTATTTCCTATCACCATTGGATGTGAAAGTCTTACTCAGAACCTATGGTTCATACTCAGATTTCCCAACCACGTTATTGATGAAGATTGATAATATCCAATATGGTTATATGGTCACTGAACAGACTGTTAAAAGGTACAAGTATATGGCACATTTACCATTTGGTACAGAGTTTGCATTTATTGATGTCAATTGGAAGAACATGCTTCCACCGGAGATCTATAAGATGTTCTCGAAAGAGTTAACTGATAGAAGAAGGAAACTACTCGCCAAGCTGAAGAAAGAAGATCATGCCAAAAAGACTTATCAAACTGAATTGGATCAGAAAACTAAAGAATTCTACATGCAAGAAAACCAAGGTTGGGGATCATATGAATTTTTATCATCACAAGAACAATCTGGTTTCAGTGATGAACAGACAACTCCCTTTTTACATCCATTGGGTGACGATGAGCTTACAGGTCATGAAGATGAAAAAGAGAATGATGCCGGTGATTTCACAACAACGGTTTGGGGTACTCAAATCCCTAAGACTACTGCTGCATTAGACCCGATTGAAGATGATGATCCTTTCAACACAGAAGAAATGTTGAAATTTGCATTGGCCAACGATGGTACTCAAAAGAAGAAGAAAGGCCGTAAGAAATTGATCGTGCTGTCTTCATCGGGTCAGAGTCGTGATTATAAATGAAGTAATGCTTCTAATCGGTGACGTTTGGAAGGGAAATCAAACACTATTTAGTACGAGTTTACGATATTGACATTTTTTTTCAAAGACTTTTACGTGTAGTTCTCTGCTCTGACGTTTAATTAGGTGTGTTACTCAACCAACGAGGGCCTCTTGACCAACCGAGTCTCTTAATTTCTAATCATGAGCTATTTCGTAGAATGTTCATATCTTTGCGGGGTAGTACAAAGAACGTAACGACCTTCCTATCAACGGCTCTTTTTGCGCATACCTTTGCGGGTACATAGCTTTACCACACTCCCCAAGCATAACCACAAGGGTTTTGTGTGGTTCTTGAAGCGCTACACGTGCTAACTAAGGTGGTTACCCACTTTGTTTTGAGGTCTAAGTGCTTCGACTTTCCTAATGGGGAATCTCATTGCGCCAAACTTTGTCTTTTTGTGTCAAACACGTATACGCGTCATGAAAAAAAAAAAGAAACGACAATTTTGCGCAAACCAATTTAGCGCAATTTTTTGCTTCAATTCCACCGGAATTTTCCGATTTTTATTCATACTTATAGTGCGATGATTCCCGCTTATATTTTTGCTCGACGTATTATATCAGGTAAAAGTAACCAAAAGAAGAATATTTCAGTGTGATTTGCACATCTCGGTTATTTTTTTGACAGGAAGGCTTTGCAGTTACGTTGGCCGATCATTTCCCTTGCATAGTCATTGTTCTACCGCATAGCTCACTCGTTTGCGACTGTTCTTTCAATTACCACCAAAAAGAAAAGCAATAATGGTCTCTGAGACTCCTGCTGCTAATATCCTTGGAACTATCGGCACGGTGTGCTGGTGTATCCAGCTGATTCCACAGATCATCCACAATTATAGACGTAAAGACTGTACAGGCTTACAGCCAATCATGTTGTTCTTATGGTCGGCATCTGGTGTTCCCTTTTCGATCTATTTCCTCTCGAGACGTTCAAGTATCCCTATTCAGATCCAACCACAGTTGTTCACCTTCTTTTGCATTATAACATGGGCACAGTCGTTGTATTATCCACCGGTACAAAAGAGTAAAAAGACGCAAGTCATGTTGGTAACTACGTTTGTGGTTGTTTCAATTGCATTGGAGGCAGGTTTCATTATTCCTTGCAGAAATGCATATGATAAAGGTATCATGTGGCCTTCATTAATCTTTGGTATAATTGCTTCCATTTTACTTACAATTGGGTTGATTCCGCCATATTTCGAATTGGCAAAGAGAAGAGGTGAAGTTGTTGGCATTAATTTTGTCTTCTTAACATTAGATTTCTCTGGTGCTTTCTTTTCTGCTTTGTCACTGGCATTTGCTAAGGAATTTGATATTATGGGTATTGTGCTCTATTGCATCGTTGGTGCTATGGAATTGGGTATTTTCACTTCTCATTTCATTTGGTGGCTGAGATTCGGTAGAGTCCAGCTTGAGAAGGATGAAGAGCTCCAATTAGAGAACTCACTCGAAATGGCTTCAACAAGAAGCACCACTATTGGTTCAAATGACAAAGAAGCTTTAACAACAGAGAACACCAATGAGCTGTCGAACGCTGAGACTCTGTGTTTGAAGAGAGATGCTTGAATTTTGCTGCTTGAATTTCACTGCTTGTCTACTGTCCATTGCATCAAATATATACCTTTCATGCCCTAATGACCTATACTAATACACATTATTAAGAGTAAAACACTGTCTCAATTAGGTATTTAGTGTTCCGGTACGCGCCACACGCGTCTCTGACATTTTCACACGTGCAAATCTCGAAAATCAAAACAAAGGCTTGATGAGGAAGCACCTTCAAGAGACGTAAAGAGACCGGCCACCCCAAAAGACACAGACTCCATACAAAAGAGACCATCTAGAAACACCGCATCTCGACTGCTTCTCGCCAGTTTACTACGCTCCTTTTTTCTTCTCTTTTCCTCCCACGGCTCGAGGCTTTGCTTGCCGTCGCTCATTTTTGTCTCACATTTTCTCTTCACACACTACCTGCTATTACCACTCCTGCCACTGTCTTCTTCTACTACACTAGCTGGTTCTTCTAAGACTAGTCACATTCTACGCCAACTGCTGCTGCTACTTCTACTACCACTACCCAGTTATCGGTACTTATACTACTACCACTACCCGGTTATCGTACTTATACTACTCTTACTACCCAGTTATCGTACTTATACTACTCTTACTACCCAGTTATCGGTACTACCACCATGGAAGAGTCCTTGACACAGCTGCTGGAGCTCGAGGTGAAGTTCGCTGAGGCCCAGTCGATGCTGGGCTCTGAAGATCAAACACAGCTCTTGATGTCCCACTTAGAGATCTTATCCTCCAATGCCTTCACAGCAGGATCTGAGCTGGCCCTGTCTGATGTTAGCTTCCTTCTGCAACAGCCTGGTTCTTTCAATTTGGCCTTAAACTGTTCCACTTGTCATCAGAATCTATTTGAAGACGACGAATGTGCTGCTAATGGGACACTGAAGGATAACCTAGAGCCCTGTTGTAAGAAGATGATGACGACATATCAAAGCTGTTCTGACTTAGAGGTATCGTTTTGGTGGTTCTGCTTACACAGTCCCTCGAATTGTATTCTAACACTACCAAACTATACAAGATTCATGCTGACCAATGGAATCCCACCATCACTGAGAGACCGTCTGTGGGGCGTATTAACACAGTCTTCAGATTCTGCAGGTAAAATAGATACGTACATGGAAACGCTATACAACTCTTTGAATACGGATCTATCGCCTGATATTGGGATCATCACGAAAGATGTTAGTCGTACCTATCCAGAGCTATCAATGTTCAACGACTACGAAACCAAGATCATGTTTGAAAAGATCTTAAATGCCTATAGTATATTTGACTCAGATATGGGCTACTGTCAAGGTTTGCAGTTCATAGTGGCACCTATGCTTTTCCATTTCAAACATGAACTGAAAACTTTCAATGCATTGGTAAAACTGTTTGAGATGAACCAGCTGAGAACGATCTACGACAACGAGATGTCTGGTCTGAACCTTTGGTTTTATCAATTTGAATCTATCTTGCAACAAACGTTACCTGATCTGTACACCCATTTCCAAAAGCTGGGAATAGATATGAACATTTTCCTCTCACAGTGGTTCCTATCATTTTACTCCATTACAATGCCCTTTGGGTTCCTAGTGAGAATGTTTGATGTTGCATTGTTTGAAGGTGTTAAAGAGACTCTATTACGTGTTGGGATCGTTATTTTATCACAAAACTATAAATTATTGAACAGTATTGAAGAGCCCGAACTCATCTATCAGCACTTATTATCAGAAAACTGCTGGGGTGTTTTCCACAACGATGTTGATTGTTTCATCAATTCAGTGACAACGTTAAGCGTTGAAAAGTTTACACAGGAGCAACTTCTACAACTGGAACAACAACACTCTGGTCTGAACAAGTCGAACACGTCGAACAAGTCTTTCTTCAAGAAATTCCTCTCGAGCTTCAAGTCCACTGCGGACTCTGTGCTATCCGGTCCCGCATCAGAGGAGAGTGTTAGACAAAGCATGTTCTCCCATGCTAACAGCTCACAATTCTCTATCAGTGAAGATTTCGAGATGGTGGAGAACTTGTACAAGCTGTGTTTGGAGAAGGGCATAAACGACCCGTTGCTGGACAGGGTCAGAGAGAGGCTCTACGACGGTGCTTAGCTACGTTTGTGTAATAAAGGTGTTTCATTGAATAAAGAGCAACTTCGTGTGTACGGGAGTACGGGTAGAGTTCATTAGGGGAAGAGCCGGGCCATTATGTATAAAAATATCAGTAGGGGTATAGTACCCACGATGCAGGTCATAAAAAGAGGGTGGTGAATGCTTTTCAGAAGATGGAGATTCTCAGACGGTCGAAGAGGGGCAGCTTAGGAACCACGCCCACGGCACAGATTACCAGGTTGATGATGAAGAGCTGTAAGTCGTAGTGGGAGTAGTGCGTCGTACACAGGAAGAGCCCTATAGGCACGCCGACGAGGAACTTCTTCGAAGGCGTGTAGAAGTCGCCCTCGTCCATCTGCTCCCACATCGTGAGGTTGTCGTAGGCCCCGGAGTTGAAGTCGAAGGGGATGCCCTTGACGAAGTGGAACATGATGTAGGAGCCGACCACGTACGTCGCGTTCGTGAGCGACCACGAGATCTCGTTGGAGATGCCCGGGACCAGGTTGTAGAACATCTTGAGGAAGAGGATGATGACGATGTGGATCACCCACGCTCCCTTCGAGTGGACCCAGTCGGCGTTGAGGTTGGGCTCCGTCTCCTGGTCGATCTTCTCTTCAAACGTCTCCTCCTCCACGTGCGAGATGATGGACGAGGAGCGGCGGCGGTGGACGGCGTTGGAGCCTGGCGAGAGCGATCCCGCGGATGGTTCCTCGGTGGACATTGTTGGCTTGTAGTTGTTTACTTGTTTAATTGCTTAGTTGTTGATGTTAATGGCTGAGTTATGGGTGGCGTCGTTTGCTGGATCATCGCCCCGTTAGGGGCTCGGGAGATCCGGGCAGGCGCGATTTCCGAGGGCGCGCCTCCTGCCCGTTGCGGATATTACCCAGTCGGGTGTTTAACACAAATCAGCACAACAAATCAACACAAGAGGAGAAACACAGGTCTAAACAGAGGCCAAACAAAAGGGTCTAAAAGAGGCCAAACAGAAGCCAAACAGAAGCCAAACAAGAGGCTATATGAGCGACCAGATCCGCCGCGAGCTCACGGAGAACCTCGAGAAGTACGAGAGCAACGCCGTGCTCAACAAGCTCACGCCTAGGCGTGGTGGTGATGGAAGGGTAACGCGTTCAGCATCGAGGAGGACCACGCCGGGGAGGCTGGGCAGACGGCTGGGCCACAACGACTCCAACATCGTCACGTCGCCCGTGAAGACGCTGCGGAGGTACAGAAGCAACACCGCAGAGGAGGACCAGAGCATGGAGCTGGACTACGACCACAAGGAGAACACCATCAACGTCCCGTTGAAGGACTCGCCGAGGGAGCCAATGCGCAGGGGAACGCCCAAGCTGAGTGCGACGTCGTCCAAGCGAGAGCCCACGGACCAGCTGAAGAGCTTCACGCTCGGTGAGAAGAGACGGAAAACCCTGCCCGACGATGAGTACGACGATGAGGTCCACCACGCCCGCTCGAACGACACGCTGCTGAGCGACATCCCCAGCGACCTGCTGAGCCCGGAGAAACACGTTTATCCGGACGAGAACGTCCGCAACTCCGTGCTGAGACCTCTGTACCCGGACCTATCGGCACCACATACGTCCCAGGCCAACACACTCAAGACATCATCGCCAAAGGGTCAGGCACAGTCGAGTCCTGTGCTCGAGCTGGCCAAGTCTCCGAGAGAGTCGCCGGTGAAGCTGGCCAAGTCTCCAGAGAGATCAATTGTTCCTATGACTACTCTTCCACTATCTGCTGTTCCTCTTCCACTGCCCACGTTATCGTCACCACGCCGTGTTACCAAGCAGAAGGCCCCGCCAGACTCGCCAATACGCTCTCCAGCTCGTCGCCTGCCTGTAACGTCCACTACCCTGTCCCAGTCTGAGCAAGCTGATCGCCGTATAGGCACGCTCGATCTTGCCCAGTTCGAGTCGAGCGATGAGGAGCCCGTCCCTGAGCTCACGGTGCCCATCGACATGAACGACATCGAAGACGAGAGCACAGTGCTGACGAAGCGTAATGAATCATTGCAGATAAGTGTCAAACGAAAGTTCAGCATATATCCCGATTTGGACACCGACAAGACACATGACGATAAGGTACAATCCTCAAACCACTCTATCCTAAAAGACGTTCAATTGACCTCTCTATACCCCTCGCTGCTATCCCCAGTCAAACAAGCTGAGAAATCAGATAAAGAGAACGGGCCGGAGCCATTGGGCGATGCTGATAACTGGACTAAAGCTCAATGGGAGTACTTTGTTGAGCTGTTCAAGAGGTTCGAGTCTGGAAACAACGATCTCAGTGTGTTTGACCCCAAAGCCCTCCAATACCTAAAGTGTGATGAGTCCGAGATCCTGTTGAAGATCGAGTTCTACAAGCAGTTCATAGAAGCATGACTGTACACAATTCAATTCTCTATTTACTGTTTTACTTCTTTTTAATGGACTTCCAACTGTGCTATGTTACACCCCACACCGTAGCTCTTCCCCGAAAATGTGTCTCGTATAACGGACCCTCGATGGGGTCTCCTCTTCGATTTCCGATCGCGGTAATATTTTTTTATCACGAAAGACATAATGGAAGGACATAATGAGCACACCAAAAGGCCATAAAAGTCCAAAATAAAGCCTTCACATTATGAGCAGCCAGGACTCCGTCGAGCAGCCACCACTGAAGAAGCAAAGGATCGCGTCTACGCCGCAGAGCTCGCAAGAGGACGTGTTTAAGCTGTCGCAGTCGTTTATGAGCTCATCTTCAACACAGCCCACGAAGACGGTCATCAGGAAAGGTGATAAGATTGAGCGTCGTGTGGACCAGCTTATACGACAGCTGACTTCAGAGAACGGCGTGTGCCTAGTGATGGCCTCAGGAGACGCTATCCAGAAGCTGGTTAGTATAGTAGAGATCGTTAAGCTGCGACTCAGTGAGCAGAAGGACGTGAAATTTGAGCAGTTCAACAACGTCGACATGTTTGAGACCGTGGTGAAGAAGAGCGAGCTGCTGGATAAAACGGTGAGGACGCCGGTGCTGTACTGTCTGCTACGAGAGGCTGGCGATGTTGACGGCGAGCTGAAGACGTGGACAAGACAGTCGGTGTGATCTACTAGCACATTACAATAGTTATTACAATAGTCATTAGCATCGTATTCCATTAGCATCGTATTTCATTAGCATCGTATTCCATTAGCAGTAGTCATCGTATTCCCTCACACGTATCGATCTCGCCGATGAGCTTATCGGCGTAGAACCAGTTTTCCAGCACCGGGTCCTTCGGCCTGGTGAGACCAGAGAGCCTGGAGTAGCCCGACATGAAGCTCTTCCTGATGAGTTTGCCCACAGAGCTCCTCCTAGGCGAGATCCCCAACTCCTCCGACACGGTACTGTACTCGATCAGCTCGCTCTCGTCGTCACAGCCAGTGTCGGTCGCATAAGCATCGCCTGAGTCGACGATGAAGCCGTACACTCTCGGCCTCAACGGGCCCTTCAACAAAGTCCTGATCTCACCCAACCGGGCCCTGTAGCTCGCACCGTCGACTTTGCCCACATCAAACAAGATCTTCACCTGTGGCTCCAACAGAGTGCTACCCATCAACGCACCAGCCTCGCTCAACGCAACGACGACGAGCGTATCGTCGTTACCCCTCGAGTGCACAACACCGACCTGGCCCAGGCTCAACACGCTCAAGTAGCTTCTCACGCACCGGGCTCCGTCTAGGCACTCTCGCTGGACACACTCCAACTCAGCACACACAGCACGGAACGCAACGGGGTACGCCACGTCGCTGGCAGCATCAACAAGGGCCCTTCCACCCCGCAAGGGGACCACGCCCATGGAGAAGAGGTCCTTGTAGTAGACGTGGGCGATGGGATCGTCGATGTGGCCGCACAACGGTGCGAGCTCGCACAGCTCAAGCAACAGCACACGCGTGTTGATCAAGCCACCCACGAGGAAGTGTGGGCGTACGCCCTCGCCAGCAGTCTCAGCACGGGAGACGTTGGCGTTCATCACCACCGTGACATGAGCCGTGTTTCTAGAAGCCACCCACTGGGCACACGCTCTGCTCTGCCTAGCGCTGGTGAGGAACTGTGGGCCTGTGACGACGACGAGGGAGTGGTTAAGCACAGAGAGTCTCTGTCTGTGCGAGTCGATGGAGCTCTTTAGGGAGCTGCTGAGGGGGCATAGGAAGCCCTTGACGACCTCTGGCTGTGTGATAGCGGCCTGTGTGCGCTCTGCTGGTGTTAGACTGTGGCTGGGCTGGGGCTATGATTGGGTGTGGTGGGTACCGGTGAGACACTCGTTGGTGGCGATGCTCGAGCACGAGGGTGTTCTCATGGGGTGGTGGTGTAGTGGTGTAGTGGTAGAAGAAGTAGTGTAGTGGTAGTGTAGTAGAGTAGAGTAGAAGAAGAGAGATTCGCGCATCAACACTTAATGTCCGGTACCGTCCGAGACCACAAAACCGATTAGTCCACGAGGCCCCCAATGAGCGATAAAATGAACCAGAAGCGATCAGAGACGCTCATCAGTGAGTACCCCTATACTTCCACACAGCCCAGGACTAACCAGAAGCAGAGAAAGTGGAGTCCAACACCGAGTACCTCATCCAGAGGCTCACCAACATGATTGCCCTATCAGTAAGTCCATCCCACAACCCCACCAGGACCACCACTAACCTTCCAGGCATCCACGTCCGCACAGGAGGTCCAGGCCTCGGAGATGCTCCAGATCGAGTACAGTGCGTCGATGATTGTGCGACTAGTTGAGGAGCTGCTGAGTGTGTCGAGAACGCTGAAAGAGAACTGGATCCTGGGCCAGCTGCCGAAGCCCAGCGAGAACGAGCGTGTTATCACCGAGGAGATGGGCGACAAGATGAACTGTGTGCTGGAAAAGATACTGCAGACGAAGCGTTTCGACCAGGAAGCCGGAGACGAGGACATAAGCGATGAGGACGTAAGCGAGGACGACGAGATCGAGCAGATAGCGATTGAGGCGACCGAGGACATCCCACAGGTGAAAGACGAGACCATCGAGTCGCTGGACCAGCTCGTCCCGGAGATCGTCGTCGCAGACGTGAAGAGCGAGCCCGACATCAAGGTAGAGCCACAGATCAAGCAAGAAACACAGCCAGAGCCAGTACAGTCCGAAGAGGTTGCAACCTCAAGCGAAGCGATGATGCTGCCAGACACGATTGACATACCAGACACGGCCAACATGCTCGGCGACTACGACTTCGATAACTTCGGGACGATGGACGACCAGGAGGACATCATCATGATCGACTAGTCTACGGTGCTTCATATATCATCAGAGTTCATGTCGTTATATAATCGTTACGCGTAAGTCAGTTCAGTGTAATCACATCACTCTTGACCCTTCTCCCATCGTAGGCACCTTCAAAGTCTCTGAACTTGATGTAGTTCGAGCTCGTTCCCCTAGGCCTCATCTTGGTCATCGGGATGAGATGCTTGATTGGGTGTTCGTTCTCGTACTCGAACGTGATGTCCATTGGGTGCGTGATGTCCTTGTATGGGTCCTCCATCTCAAACTCGTTCTCAAACACAAGCGTCTCATGCGAAAGTAGATCCAAGGAGTCAGCGGAGAACGAGGTGTCAATCAGTGTAGGTGAGGAAGCGTGTGATATCACGTCCTGTTTCGTTGGTGTGGTTGGTGTGGTAATCTGTACTGTTTCGAAGGATGTATTGGCAGATGGTGTTCTGGATCTGGACTTGTTCCTGTTCATTTTGATGTTTCTTCTCTTCATCACACCGATGTTTCTCTCGGGAGGTTTCTGGTTCTGGTACGCCTCTTGTGATAGGGAGATTCTCTGAACAACGTCTTGGAATCCCACGGGCTCCAGCGACAGAGTGTTGAAGACGTTATGGTCCATCTCGGGCTTAGCGATCTCGTCCAGAGTGAAAGAGACTCTGTCTGGCTTGTTTTTGATCACCGACTTCATGCTTTCCTCCAGCAGTTTCTGGTCTTTACCACTGAACAGCTGCTGCTGTGATATGAGCCCAGGCAGGTCCTGTTTCAGAAGCTCAGTGGCCATCGTCAGTGTGTCTCTCTTCATCGTCTCGAACAGCTCGTCGTCCAGCAGCTCGTCAATGGACGTCTTGATGTCCAGGTCGATGATTGGGTTGTCGTTGAACACCACGGTGATTCCCTTGCCGTTGTAGACGACCGTCAAGATCGCATCGATACGGACGTTCTTCAGCTCAAAGTCCACGGGCAGCACAGTGGACTTGTCCGCAAGCACGAAATGGGGCTTTGTGAAGTCGTCGAACTCGATGAGCCTCAGTGCGTTGATCTCGACGTTCGAGTTCAGCGTCACTTGCATCTCTCCCTCGTACTTGAACTTGAACAGGCCCTTGAAACGGCCCTCATGAAGATCAATTATGTCCAGCACCTCGAACCGGGGTGGGCACGTGCCCAGAAAGAGCCGTTTCAAAGACACAGCCTCGGGGAACTGTGCGAGCGACAGATTACTCAGAGCCTCGTTGACACTCTCTCGGATGTCGAGTGAGTGGAGGTCCATCCAGCTGAAGAGGAAGGACATTATTCGGGAAAGCGGTAATGGGGAGCAACTCGGTGATGAAGATGTGGGGACGTGAGTGCAACGGGGAGTCTGGGCTTATATGTGAGCAATGGGGGATGCTTCTCACAATTAATGAGAATGAGGCCCTTCTTTATAGCTTGTTTTGTGGAGAGCAAAGTCAACAGAAAACGTGTTGGATTGTTGGAAAGCCGGGATGTGCCAACCTGTCTCGGTTGCCCCAGCTACACGTGAAACCCGATTCGCGCAATTTTGCGCCAGCCACTTCCCCAACAGAAAAAGCAAAAAATTAGCAAATGCGCGAGCCCGGAGTCGAACCGGGGGCTCAAAGATGGCAACTTTGAATTTTACCGCTAAACCACTCGCGCTAATAACGGGAAAATTACTCTCTCCGCGTGTCGGAACTTGAAGTTCTGCGGGCTCGTAACCAGAGGCTTACTTACTACTATTCTATAATCAATTGTATATACCATGTTGAAACTACACGAGCTTTGTATATATGTGTGTACTTCTCCACTAGACCTCTCCAAATCCCTGAATGTTTGCGGCAACTATAGAGTGCGGACGGCCTAGGCATAACATGGTGTTCTAAACATAGTCTGGCTCCTGGGAATACACATATGTCACCCCTCTCTGTGTCTCTTTGGGGCGAAATATCCACCAAGTATATGATCTTTCACATCCATATGACTCCTGTAAGCTCTGGCAGTCGTATGGCTCGATGCTTTCACTTGTATCGCTGTCTGGGCCAGCGTCCGTGGTGCAATCCTCAGAGCCCACCAAGTGATAATGATCTCTTGAGGTGAAGATGTAAGACTTTCTGGGCCATTTATGGGTATCGTGAGCTGGCAATATAGAACAACTGTAGTGGTCTTGCGGAACAGCCTCGTACCATGCCATGTCTGCAGCGTTCTTTGCACAGTGTTCATTGTGTAACTTATCGGCCTCATGAGCCAGCCATTCGTAATCGTGCTCTATAGTTGGTGGTCTCTTATAATGTACTCGTGGGCCATACTTCAAGTACTTCAAAACCTTGTAGACTATGTAAAGACTGGTCCCTACCACGAGACAACCCAGAAGCCCAAGGAATCCCCACACCATAATGGACGGGTCTAGGTCAGAGGTGAAGCTGCTGGCATAGCGACGAATGGTGTTCCAAACATTGATGAGAAATGCTTTGATTCCGTCTCTAGCACCATCCACATAGCCATCATCTGCTCTCCCTGTGTGTGTACCATTAACGTTGATGTACATGGAAAACTGTGGGGTTGCCTTATCTTTCGAGGAGTACTTAGGCTTCGATCTGGCGCACTAAACCAGCTCTTTTGTGGAGATAAAATTCCCTCAAAGGATGATTTCTACTGTATAAACAACTGCTCACATCGAGAGATGACCAGCTCTTATATACCCTCTACCAGCCGTGAAACGAAGCCCATATCTGAACAGAAAGCTGCACAAACAAGTTCGCGAAAACTTCTCTTGTTTACGTTTTCTGTTTACCTTCATCACTCTCACCTCTCACTACGAAGACGAGCTGAAGACCGAAAAGGAAATGTCCCTCATTGATGTCTCCTCGAAGTTCTCCTTCACAAACACCCGCCCTCTGGCGTCTCCCTGTGGCCATTACATCGCGTACGTCCACTCCGCACGCTTGATCATCAGAGACACAAATACTCTGGAAAGAGTGCGTACGATCCCTCTAGGTGAATCGTTCGTTAAAGTGACACAGCTGAGTTGGGAACCGTGCTATGAGGGCGTGTCGAGGAAGGTTGCTGTTGTGATGCCGGCGAAAGTACGAATAGTCGACGCTGAAGACGTCTCTGTGGACGTGGAGATTGTTGAAGATGAGATCTTTGGTGTGGAGAAAGTGGCCTGGCTCGGTGTGGGGAGAGAGCCCGTCGAAACAGCATATAAGGGATCCAAACAGCTGGTGGTCTACTCAGAGTGTGGCCTGATGCTCAAAGTGTACTCCTTGGACTACAGAGACGCCCCTCTATTGGAAATCGCTAAACCGTTGTTGGACATTGTTACAAGGCCTGCGTCCCACCTATTCTCTGTCGTCTCTACAGAGAATCAGAAGCTGGTCTGGAATACGATCTTGAACACGGGCTCAACATCCTCGATTGTCTACACCACAGAGCTCAAGGATGTGGCGAATCTGGATAAGCTCGTCATGTCTCCCGGGTCCAAGTGGCTGGCGTGTCGTGAAAACAGTATTGGCAAGATGAGCATCGCCCTATTTTCTATAATGGGAGACGTCACTAGTAAAGTCGGTCCTTTGTTCAAATTCAGCTCTCAAACAGATCCTTTGGGTGCTTTGGACCTGAAGTTCCTCGATGATGATACACTTCTCATAGGCGATCACCAAGAGACAATTGTTGCCTTGAAGATATCCAAAGGGTTCGCTTTGGCACACACGCTAGCCCACAAATCCACATTTGAGAACTGCCCTACTTGGAGGCAAAACAGTGATAACACCAAGTTTTTGAAACGAGCACAGCCTTCCAGTATCCCACAAGCCAGTGGCTTACCATTGCACTCACAGGGAATCTCCAAAATTGAGACTAGCGGTGAGTACATCTTTTCAATGGCACAGAGCATGCCCACGACTGTTTTCGTTTGGAACTTGAAAGAATCGGCATCGCCAATTGATATCATTACGACAAATACCAGAATCAAGGACATCGTCACCGTCCCTTCTCTATTGAACTCCTTCCTCATCTATACAGATGACTCCATATGTATATGGAACAACGTGGCCAGTCCAACGGCAACGCCAATCTCTCTGCCATTCTCTACAGATGACAATTCCACCATCAAAGGAGCACAAATTATCAGCACAACCAAAGCCACAATACAGATCTTGGTCTGGACATCTTCACGTCACCTCTATACTATCCAATCGCGTCTGTCGCATACTGCTCCACAAGTATTTGAGAATATGGATACACAGGACATATCTCTCTTACGTCGTGGAAGCCCGGTACTAATAGACGATTCTTCCAGAGTGATGGACCTCGCCGCAGGTGTGCAACAAAGCGAATGGGGCAGTAACTTGACGAAGTCTTTACAAGTTGAAGACACATTTGTCGGTAAGAAGAAATCCAAAAGGATTGATCAGTTGATCAGATAATGTATAATGAGGAATAACTAAATGCATATGAAATAAACGTGATCGTGAACGGTCGTGAGATGGTATACCAGAATCAGTGACAATACTAACAAGACTCAGCCCTTGTGTACACCGAAGTCTTTGATCTGGTCGCCCTCTAGGTAGATACCTCTATCAGCAGCCTCATCCAGCAGTCTTTCCCGTCTCTCCTGTTCCTCTCTCATCGTGCGCTGCTCAAACTGCAACAACTGCTTCTCAGCCCACCACACTGCGCCAGCACTGATCCAGGTCGAGTGGTAGTACACTTTCACCTGTGTTCTAGCAGCTCTGTACGTTGGGGATATGAATCTCAGCGCAAGACCAGTGACGATCCCGATCACGGCTCCCTTGACGGCTCCAATGGCACCCGCAACAAGGAGCTCCGACGTGAGCTGCTCGACCTTGCGTGGCTCGTGGTGGATTGGCTTGACGTTGCCCATCTTTGCGATCCAATTGAAGTGCTAACGAGACAATTACGAAGACAGAAACAGCCCAATCTGAGAGTGCACGTCCGGGCTTTGGTACCGTACCGCGAATTCGGGTCCTTATTGACACGTGCGAATGGCAGCGCACTGCTGGCACTGCATCAAATGGCAGACCCGAATCGGGACAGCCAAGCGCACACACAAAGCACCACACTTTTGGCCATTGTGAAGCCATCGCAGGTGTGGCGAGTGGCAGCTTCTTTGGTGCTGTGTTCGCCTAGATGACCTGAAGGGGAAGGATCTCCGGGTACCATTGTGGCTCTTTGTCGATGGATGAGATGGGGTGATTCGAGCAGGTTGCGGTATATAATACCCAGATCGTCCCTCATCTCTACCACACCGTCTAACCATCCCCACCGTCGTATCCACACAACCATCATGACAGGACCCGAGATCAAGAAGCACAAGAAGGAAAGAGAGCCGTTGATCCTCAACTTCTTCGAGGCATTGACACCAGTGCTCCACGGACCGGGACAGTGGAGAAACCCAAGAGACCAGTCCAGAAACTACTACAAGGCCGAGTACTGGGTCAAACTGGCCCAATTGGCCGAGCGTGGTAAGATCCACGCCATCTTCATCGGTGACTCGCTCGCCATCTACGGTGGCTACAAGTCCCAGGGCCTAGGCGGTGCTTACAACTACGAGGAAGCCGCAAAGACCGGTAACAACTTCCCAAAGAACGACCCTACTGCCTACTTGTCTGCTGTTGCCATCTCTACCAAGAACGTCTCCTTGGGTATCACGTGCTCCACGCTTACTGAGCACCCATACCACTTCGCCAGAAGAATGGCCACTTTTGATCACATCTCTGGTGGTCGTATCGGCTGGAACGTCGTTACGTCCCGGGTGCCATCCGCTGGTAGACAGCTCGCTGACGACAACAAGATGCCTGAGAAGGACCTCAGATACGAGAAGACCGACGAGTACTTGCAGGTGTTCTACGAGCTGCTGCTATCCTCGTGGAGAGACGACGGTCTTGTCTGGGACCGTGAAAAGGGTATTGTCTCAGACCCAGACAGAATCAGAGAGATCAACTACGCTGGTACCCACTACAGAGTTCCAGGTCCTCAGATCACCGAGCCAACTGAAGGTAGAATCCCACTCATCATCCAGGCAGGTGCATCTCCAAAGGGTAGACTCTTGGGTGCTAAGCACGCTGAGCTCATCTTCTTGGAAGGCTCTGACCCATTGAAGGCTCGTGAACAGATCTTGGAGACTAAGAAGCTCGCTCAGGAGAAATACGGAAGAAACCCAGACCACCTCAAGTTCGTTACCATGCTCAGATGTGTTGTTGGTGAGACTCATGAGGATGCCGTGGCTAAGGCCGAGGAGATTGAAAAGTACCATGACGAGGAAGGTGCTCTTGTCCAGTTAGGTGGTGGTGGTATGGACTTGTCCGTGTACGACTGGGATGAGGACTTGACCAAGGTGGACGACCCTGCTGTTAAGGGTCTTGCCACAAGCTTCAAGGCAAGAGACTTCTACAAGGAAGGTGATATCGTCACAAGAAGATACGTTGCTCGTAACTTCTTCCGTGCCAACTTCTACGTTGGTAGTGCCTCAGAAGTTGCTGACAAGATTGAGGAGTACGTTGACAAGTCTGGTATCGATGGATTCAACGTCTCAAACTTGGTTTTCCCAGAGACATTCGAGAGCATTGTGGACTTGTTGATTCCAGAGTTGCAGAAGAGAGGTCTTGCTCAGAAAGATTACGCTGTTGAGGGTGGTTCTTTGAGAGAACAGGTCTACAGAAAGAAGGATCACAAGTTTGTGCCAGAAGACCACTACGCTTACGGATTAAGATGGCCAGCTGGTGAAGACAAAGAGTCCTTTGAGAAGCGTTTGGCTGAGCTGCACAAGAAGCAGAAGTCCTTGAAGATCTTGGCTTGAAAAAAATACAACTGTTTTTAGTTCTTGAATCTAGTATTCCTATTTGTTTGACAGGCATTGTAGTTATAACTAGGCCCGCAGAGAGAGACACTAATTTAGATATGTACTATAAATAGACGGTGTGGAGTACAATTAATAGGTAGATGTGGTTTTTTGGACTAATGTGTCTGATTTTATCTTAACTTCTAGACCTTTACTTCAAACATGCTATCGTAAAAATAAGACTGATGTTACCATTTCCCCACAAAATACGTAGTTCAATAGTTATACATTTTACCAAAGATTTTATTTAAAATTACCCCTATTTAACACTCCGAGCCAGGTAAATCAACAAGGTACATGGAAAGACTCCCACTAACGATCCCGTTTCTCTTTTAGTCGCTTATACTATAATATATTAAATATCTGAGCCTTAGAGCCCACAGTGGTGTCCGGGTGGGTGTCCGGGTGCTTACATAATCACAATAACAGAACAAGAGTCTATCTACGACCTCTGGCTAGCTACTGGTATCCACGCAACACTTCGGGTTATCCCATTCAAAGGGTGAGCACACACCTAACCCACCGACCTCAAAGAGCCGTCACACGAGCAAAGCCCGTCTCGCAAGGCTGACGTTGACATGTCGTATGTACAGCTCTTGTACGGCTTCCACCGAGGGGAAAAATTTGCGGGGAGGGGAGAGCGAAATTCTACAAGAGCTGTATACTATTAACGTGGTCGAGGCTTATCTCTGGCTTATCTAGGCAACCCTTGTTTGAGTCTGGCTACCCAATAGCGTGCTGTTGTACTGAGTCCCTCTGCCCAGCTTTGTAGTCCGGATAAACATAGCGGAGCTTTCAGCGGAGGTGCCCTACGGGTCCGGAAAAAGTCCGACCCGTAACTAGGGTTCCTCTCGTGACGCAAAAGAGAGGGCAAGCCAGGAGCGTTGTGTGTTAAGTGTAGATCGCAACAAAGCCCATTACGAGCCCCTAGCGGGCCTAAACCACTCGTGAGCGCCAATCTCGCCTCATCAGCGACCGACGCTCTGGCGTGTCCAACGGCGCTGCTTATCTGAAGAAAAATTTCTTTTGCAGATAAAGCGCATAAACGGCTTCTTGGTCCCTCTGTGCTTTTGAGGCCAGAAAAAAAGCACAAAACTTTTCTCATCTCCACCGTCCCAAGCGTGTCACCGTCTCCAGCCTGTCTTCAAAGCTGGACCCGTCCCTAGCCGTCTGCGTTGTTCCGTGCTCGCGTTATCAGTGCTGTACCTCAAGAGCTATCTCCAACACAAGGTACCACTTATCCCCGCCGGCTTTAGACCCTCCAGCGCCGTCGACGAAGGTACTACATCCCATTCATAAGTGCCACACACTCCAGACTGACCCCAGTGTTACCCCAGACACCACTCACCCAGCATAATGTCCGAGAAAGAGGAGCCAGTCGTGCTCACGCAGTCGGACCCGTCGCTCGAAGAGAAGCCCTCCGCTCTCGCCCGCGTCAGCAGCTTCCTCACGGTGAAGAACGCCGGCGAGGTGTACCGGTGGAGTAACGAGGACATGGAGCCGACCCCCGTCGAGGACCAGACGTGGAAGCCGTACCACTTCATGGCGTACTGGATCTCGGACTCGTACAGTGCGTCGTCGTGGAGAACCGCGGGCTCGTTCATCGAGCTGGGGCTGTCGCCGGGGCTCTTCTTCGGGTGCAACCTGGTGGGCTACTTCCTGAACTCGGTGATCATCTCGATCCACGGCCTCATCGGGGCCAAGTACCACGTCCCCTTCTCCGTGCAGTCGCGTGCCTCGTTCGGGTTCTACTTCTCGTACGTGATCATCTTCATGCGACTCGTCGTGGGTGCGTACTACTACGGAATTAACGCTTACACCGGTGCCGAGTGCATCCAGACCCTCATCCTCGCCATGTCCCCACGCTTCGGCAACATGAAGAACACCATCCCGGGCGGGGCCACCACCTCGCAGATGATGCTGTGCTACTTCATCTACATGGTCATCTGCATTCCGTTCCACTACATCAAGGCCCAGCACATCCGGTCGTTCCTGGTGTTCAAGATGGCCACCGGCCCGATCGTGGGCATCGCCATGATGATCTACATGAACCAGAAGGCCGGGGGGACCCACAAGATCTGGAGCCAGCCGAACACCGTCAGCGGCCGCGACCTCCACTGGCTCATCGTGCAGTGCATCGCCTCGTGCTTCGCCTCGTACGCCACGATGGCCGTCAACGTCAACGACTTCACCCGTTACTCCAAGAACAAGTACGCCTCGTTTTCCCAGCTCTACGCCATCCCCATCAACCAGGGCGTGCTGACGCCAATGGGCATCGTCGGAGGCATCGCCTCGAAGATCATCTACGGCGAGGTGCTCTGGGACCCGCTGCTCATTGCGCAGAAGTGGATCGACACCCCGGGTGGCCGTACTGCTGCGTTCTTCGTCGCCCTGTCGTACCTCATCGCCCAGATCGGTATCAACATCTCCGCTAACTCCATCTCCGCTGCGAACGACCTGACGGCTATCTTCCCTAAATACGTCAACATCAGACGTGGCCAGTACATCGTCATGCTGCTTGGTGGCTGGGCCCTGTGTCCATGGGAAGTCCTGGCCAATGCCACGACCTTCACTGCTTTCATGGGTGGATACGCCATTTTCCTCGGCCCTATCGCTGCTGTGTTGATCTGTGACTACTTCCTGGTCCACAAGACCAAGTACGACTACCAGGAGCTGTACAATCCAAACGGTATTTACAGATTCGGTAAGTACGGTACCAACTGGAGAGCCATCCTGCCGTTGCTTGTTGGATTCGTTCCACTGCTCCCAGGTTTGGTCACTTACATCAACACTTCCATCAAAATGCCGCAGGGAGTCTTGGATCTGTACTTGATTGGATACTTCTACTCTTTCTTCTCCGCTTTCGCTGTCTACTGGGTCACATGCTACTTCTTCCCACCAACTGAGTCCATGATCGCACACAGTGTCATTCCACCAACTCATGAAGACGATCCACACTTCTCTGAGAAGGACATGCAGAAGTCTAAGGCTTACAGAGTGTTCAAACACGCCTTGAAGTCCTCTGTTGTGTAAGCACAGCGTGGCATACCTTTCTCTCTTTTGATTACTTTGTCTAGATTCTCACTTGATTTTGATGATGTACGATGTATTTATGTTTTGTCTTTCCCGGTCTTTCGCTTTTAACTATTTAACATACAGTCTGGTAATACCGTGTAGACGATGGTGCACCCCAACCGTGGGGTACGCAGCAGAAAGGGCAAGGCGGATTTCGCCTCCCGTTTAGGCCTCCATGAAGACAAGGCCTGACACAGAAACCCTAAGAAACTAACCAGTGCTTGGCGAGCCACCAGGGAAACCATAAACACGGTCCTGATCTACTTAGATAAGCACACCGTGACTGCCCCGCCCCGAAGATCGACAAGCAGCCATCTGTGGACAAATAGCCTGTTCTAAGCGCAGCCGGGAGCGCCCCGGAGCCACGGGCGTCCCTTCGGGGTGTAAACACACATTTGTCCCGAAATTGAGGGGTGACAGACACCGGTCGGGAGTGGAGTGTGGACTCTGGCGGTGTACAGCAGAGCTCATTGTGATGGTAACCACTAAATAACTACAGTTCAGAGGATACACTGTATGCCAACCAAACTGTCAAAGATACGGACAATCCAGTATACGCCAGCGACCAGACTGGGGAGCGCCCACTTCCCGGGTGGCAGGGTGGGCGCGCGGACACAGACGTGCTGAGTCTCGACTCATCTGGCTCGACGTACCCCAGTGGAGGGCGTCTGTCAACACAGCTTCGAGTGTCAATCAGGGCCAGCCCCAGGGCCCTCGCACCAGAGGCGTCTCCTGTCAAAGATCCAGTCGGTGTCATTTATACAGTTGCACGCTGTGTTTAGTCCCGTGTGGACCCTGGATCGTGGGCCCTAAACTAGACTACATGCTAAGGTTGTCCGGTGTCCAGCAAGCGTAAGGAGTTTTTCCGTGGGACGGACGCGCGTCTTTAATGCTCTCTGAGACTACGCGGAGAGCTCGCTGAGATGCCTTACACAAGTCCAAGATATACACAGAGAACAAGACATACACAGGCCCAAGACATACACAGAGCTCAAGACTTACACCCAGCAAGACCACAGAGTCGTGTGGCACCAAACCCTTGGTTCCACTATGGCCCTAACTCCACAGAGTATTTCCGGAGTTTGTCCGCGACGTACTTGCCTGCCCTCCAGGCGCCCGATGACTCCATAAGGCGTTTAGCTCGGGACACGCGCATACCCTAGGAACGAGGTCACTTGAATCTGGGGATCTTCGACATTGGTTGTGGGTGGCTTGCGGGATATAAAGTCTCGTGTATTCCCCAGGTTTGCATCTTCCCTTGCTATTATAGACAGTTTCTTAGTGCCCGCTATTCCCTTTTGAGCCACCAATATGTCTGGTGTCCTTGAAAAGGTCTCTGATGACCACTCTTCACGCTCCAACGTCGACGTCCACGTCGACAACACTGCTCTCAAGATCAACAAGATCCAGGACGACCCGAATTTCAACTTCGAACGTGAGCTGGAAGATCTCGAGGTGCTTGCTGCGAACTACAAGCAAGACAGAACGTGGTTCCAGCGTTTGATTGCTCTGGAGATTGAGCTCGATTTCAAAAACAAGAACAACATGGTGTTGCTGCTTGGCTTCTTCGCTGCTGCTGCGGGTCTGCTCTCAGGCTTGGACCAGTCCATCATCTCTGGTGCGTCGATTGGTATGAAGCCAGCGTTGGACCTGTCGTCCCACGAGTCTTCTCTGATTTCCTCGCTTATGCCTCTAGGTGCGATGGCCGGCTCTATGCTGATGACCCCACTGAACGAGATCTTCGGAAGAAAAATGTCCATCATCATCTCGTGTATCTGGTACACCATCGGAGCCGGTATCTGTGCTGGCTCCGTCACACACAACATGATGTACGCTGGAAGATTCATCCTCGGTGTCGGTGTTGGAATTGAAGGTGGTTGTGTTGGTATCTACATCTCCGAGTCTGTTCCCGCTAATGTCCGTGGTAACATCGTGTCGCTGTACCAGTTCAACATTGCGCTGGGAGAAGTGCTGGGTTATGCGATTGCTGCTATATTCTACGACGTCAAAGGTGGCTGGAGATTCATGGTTGGCTCCTCGCTGGTTTTCTCCACGGCCCTGTTCATTGGTATGTTCTTCTTGCCAGAGTCTCCAAGATACTTGGTTCACAAGAATAGAATCGGCGAAGCCTTCGCAGTGTGGAAAAGACTGAGGGACATGAGCGACACGGGAAACCAGCTGGAGTTCTTCGAGATGAGACACGCTGCTTACCAGGAACACGAACGTGCAAAACAGGAATCTCGTTTCCAGACTGCTATGGAGCTTTTCCTCATTCCAAGAAACCGTCGTGCGCTGATCTACGGCTCCATGATGATCTTCTTCGGCCAGATGTCTGGTATCAACGGTGTTCTCTACTACTTATCCACGCTGATGGAAAGAATCGGTTTCTCCACTAAGCACTCCGTTTTCATGTCGCTTGTCGGTGGTGGATCTCTGCTCCTCGGTACCATCCCAGCCATCCTGTGGATGGACAGATTCGGTAGACGTACTTGGGGTATGAACATCGTCGGATGCATCATCGGGCTGGTCTTCGTTGGTGCTGGATACCAGATTGACTTGAACAAGAACTTGGCCGCAGCAGAAGGTGTTTACCTCACTGGTATCATCCTTTACATGGGATTCTTCGGTTCGTACGCTTGTTTAACATGGGTCGTTCCTGCTGAGTCGTTTGACTTGAAGACAAGACCATTGGGTATGACCATCTGTTCTACTTTCTTGTACTTGTGGTCCTTCATTGTCACTTACAACTTCACGAAGATGCAGGACGCGTTCACCTACACGGGCTTGACACTCGGGTTCTACGGTGGTATTGCTGTGCTCGGTCTGATATACCAGTTCCTGTTCATGCCAGAGACAAAAGACAAGACGCTCGAAGAGATCGATGACATCTTCACCAAGTCGTCTTTCGAGATCGCCAGGGAAAACTTGGCCAAGGCCAGACAAGGCCGCCTTTGAGTTTGCTGTTGGATGTTTGATATTGTATAAGTAATAGATATATCTATAACTATGCCCTGAGTAGACACTGGAAAAAACGATTTCTGGTAGACACTGAAAAACGACCTCGAGTAGACAAAAAAAAAATCTTCCCCGCCAGGACTCGAACCTGGAATCTTCTGGTTTCAGAAGTAACTACTTAAATCGTAGCCAGACGCCGTGACCATTGGGCCACGAGGAACAGATAACACCCACTAAAAGCCCTTCTTGCAACTAGCAGTGTCCTTCCGGCATTACATAATACGCGAAACATGTGTCGATGATCCGGGGGCGACTCTAGAATCTTCCAGCCAGATCTTATATCAACACACACCTGGCCCATAAACCAACCACACTTCCCGACTCCCAGGCCACGCAAATGTCCAACAAACAAACCGCTCTCCAGATCATCAACTTCCTCAAGGCCGCCGTCGAGAACAAAGAGGTCGGCGAGGACTTCCTCGACTCCATCGACGTCGCCATCGACTGCGTAGCGGATGCGTTCGAGGTCGACAAGGACGAGTCCGAGACCATCACCAAGGCCTTCGGCGATAAGACCCTCAAGGAGATCCTCGCCCAAGCGCAGTCCTCGGCCCAGTCCCCGGACGAGTCTTCGGACAAGTCCACCGAGGTCCCAGTCCACATCGAGGCCGACGAGACTACGAGACAGAAAGCCGAGGAGCTCAAGACGCTCGGAAACAAGGCGATGGCCGCTAAGGACTTCGACGAGGCCGTCGCAAAGTACACAGAGGCCATCAAGCTCACGCCAAAGAACAAGATCTACCTCTCCAACAGGGCTGCTGCGTACTCCTCCAAGCGTGAGCACCAGAAGGCCGTTGCCGACGCTAAGGCCGCCATCGAGATCGACCCTAGCTATCCTAAGGCCTACTCCAGACTGGGACTCGCCTACTACGCCCTAGGCAAGCCGAAGGAGGCCATGGAGGCCTACAAGAAGGGCATGGAGGTCGAGGGCGAGTCCCCGTCCGCGGCGATGAAGAATGGCTACGAGACCGCGAAGACCAGAGTGGAGGAGTCGCTTAACGTTGCCGTCGAGGAAACACCGGCTGCCCGTGAAGCTCCGGGAGCATCCACCGCTAATGCCGGTATTCCCGACATGTCCAACCTGGCCAACATGTTTGGCGGTGCTGGTGGAATGCCAGATCTCAGTTCCATAATGAGCAACCCGATGTTTGCCCAGGCCGCACAGAGTATGATGCAGAACCCAGGTATGCTGAACAACCTCATGAGCAATCCGGCTGTCAGAGACATGGCCAGTCAGATGCAGAACGGAGGTGGTATGCCGGATTTGAGTTCTCTGATGTCGAACCCGGCTCTGAGAGATGTGGCTAACCAGTTCATGGGTGGAAGCCAGGGTGGAAGCCAGGGTGCGAACAGTAACCCTGAACAGTGATTGTCGAGTTGTTTGATCCTTGATGCTGGTAGGTTCATTTCATTCTTTCATTCTTATGAACGGGTTACACTTATTATACGTCCTTAACATTTTAATTGCTATACAGCCACTTCTGCATTACATGGAAAACCAACATTGATCATTTCTCCAGTGCACGTAGATCATTCAGCCCACCAGTTAAAACCATAGTCTCGAACTTGAGATCCCTTACCTGTTTCTGAACGTACTTCTTGATAACCAATTTCATAGAGTCTCTCTTGAAATCGAAGAAATTGTTGATCTCCATGGCAATAGTCTCATGATTGAATTTGATGTCCCGATTCAATTCTACTAAACTCTTCTTAACACTTTTCAAACTCTCAAGAAGCTTTGCTTCGTACTTGTGTCTTTTGGATTCGATGAAGTTTGAAAGGAAAGAAGGTTGTGGCTTTTTGGTCTTCTTTGCAGGACTCTGGGTGAAACTAGAGATAGAGGTCAGGTCATGGAATCCTTCTTCATTGACTTCAACGAGCCCCTCCATCTCTGAATTAATGGAACTATTACTTTTCTTTGATTGAACTTGTTTGAACTTTTTGTAGTTGTTATTCAACTCAATCAGCTCACCATACAACTTCCACCATCTGTAGATTTTAGTATTGATCAATCCATTTACTTTGTAGATGATCTCATCACTGGCCAAGGACAAGTACAGGATAGTCTCACACAGAGTACTGTCATAAGTGAAACTCTTGGATTTGTCTTTCACAATTTGGCTCAAATACTTTAACTCTGGACAGAGACTGGAATCAGCAGTACCAAAAAGTGTCTCAGAATCAATGACTTCCGCTTCCTTTCGAGACTGAAAGTTAACAACTTTGAACAACTTTTCATAGGTGATCCTTACCTTGTTAAGCTCTTTCAAAGAGAACTTCAAGAAAAAGTTAATCTCACTGATTTCTTCTGGCTGTAAAAAGAACTCATCCTTCTCATGTCGGATGCCATTACCATTGATATCACCGTCTCCATTCAGCAAATCCTGCTTGTAGTTCAGCATTTTTAGCTTAGATCTTTGTGTCAGTTCATCTCTGTTAAACTCAGATTGGACTAAAAACTCCCATAACAGTTCATACTCCAGCAAAGGCTTATTCATCAAAAAACTCTGTAATGCAATATTCAAGTGATCAACAATTTTATTCAACTTTAACTTGTTAAAAGCGCCAAAGTTCAATAAAATGTCAAAATGTTTCAACGTGTGACCCAATGGTATAAAAGTATTAGGAAGCTCTATCTTCATCAGTTCGACAAGGTGTCTGAATTCAGCGAAAGCATGAAGAGTCTCATACTCCTTATCATTGATTGTACCTCTTAAAGACAACTTCCAAAAACTGTTTTCCAATTTCACTCTCATAACACCAATCTGTTTGCCGGAGAGCTTATGCACTCTTTCATTCAAGAAGCAAGTTTCAATGACCTTAGACACCTGTGAATTCTTGGATTGATCTAAAGCAGTGAAAAAGTTCTTGTCAGTTTTACCAATTTCAATACTTGGATGCTCGATTATCTTTTTGATATTCTCTAGCCTATTGTACTTGGCATATATCATCAGCGGGGTATAACCCTTGTTGTTAACAGCATTGACATTGATCCTCTCATACTTGAGCAGAATGTCTAAATTAGAGTTCATGATATGAAGTAATGTGTTTCCCCTGTTATCAACATGATCTTCAATGTCAAACTCGGAGTTGTTAACTTTGTACCATTTTTCCACAGCTTTAAAGACAACTTCGAGCAAACCAGAATAATCGGCACAGTCATAACTTCTGCAAATGGCGAAAAGCGGTGTTTGTCCATTCATATCTTTCATTCTCCAATCAATAAATGGTCCCAATTTTGGAATGAGTTCTTTGAAATGGAATAGGTAATGGCCAATAGTTCGATGATGCTGATCTTTGAAATTCAAGTACTCAATCAACTCAGTAGAGGTACACGAAGACAATAGGATATCTGTAATTTCATCAATCATGTCAAAGTTCTCACAATTCAGTGCGGCATTGAGAAGACTTGTATTGTTTATGTTCATATCGTATAGGATGTCTTCCAATGGGAAAATGTTGACGTAGTCAATGAGAAGTTTCCAAGTGTCATAATCATTGGACTGAATAGCTTGCATAAGAAGAGAATCACCATTAGAGTTTCTAGATTTGAGTGGGGAATCTTGTTCATTGTCAAAAACGTCTGCAAGTTTCTTGAGTTGAAGTAATTCCTTGTTGTCAATGTATGAGTAGACGTTTTTGTTGGCCTTTGAGAAGTTCTTGAGGGAATGTAAATTTTCCTCATCTTTCAAGTAGTATAAAACACCCTCAAATGTGGAAAGGGAATAGCCAGTCAAGCCCAGCTCACTGTTCTGGAACGAGAAATTTTGAACATAGAAAAGATGATTCTCCAAATTGGGAACGCTAGAGTGTACAACGACCAAGAGTAAGAGACCAACAAGGGTATCGGCATCGACAGTGAATGATTCAATGTTCGACAAGATGGATAGGGTATCAACAAACACCTTTATTTTGGAAGCAGAATTTGTCGTCAATTCCATCTTCTTGAACTCAGAAACTGCCTTAGCAACTCTCTGTTCCAACATAGCCACAGTTGTGAGATTCATGTTCTTCGCATCTGGTAATGAAACCTGATTCAACGACAAATGCTCTAGTTCCTGATAATGCGGGGCAAGGAAATCTTCATTCAAATCACACAGCTTGGTCCAGAGTTTATCGTATAAGTTGAGTTCGACGTAGTTATATAGACACTCGTTGAGGTCTAATTGTGGCATGTTGTCAATGATGGAGGATATTATGTCATCGCTGAGTGTCTGGAATATGTGCGACGCATCCTCAATAGACTTCATGAACACCTGCAAAAGCGTATCTTTGTCTGGTACTTCCTTCACAGTGAAGGACCTGAAGAGAGACTCGTACTGTTCACCAACGTTCCTGGATATCAAGGGGTACGTTCTCATGAGCTGCTCGAACCGTATGGGAGTGGGCTCTGGTATCTGTGGAAAAGGCATCTCGGTGATCCTCAGCGTGTCGCGAGCTACCTCGTCTTCCTCGGGTACATATAGCACCGTCTTCTCCACGTTATTGCTTGATGGGGCGATGAGCTGGATCACCGGGATGCGTTCTGGCTCCCCAAACAGCGGCATGCTCACGTGCATGACCATGAACTGGCGTCCCTTGGGGAAGTAGTCGTTGAAGTTGAGGAAGTACTCGCAGCTGGTGATCTTGAGCTGGAGCGACCGCTTGAAGCCTCTGCCCGTGAAGAGGGTATCTCGCTTGACGAGCAGCTCTTTGCCGCTGAGCGAGGTGAACAGCTTCGCGTTCTTGATCTCCTGCGTGGTGATGATGTGGTCCTTCAGGAACTCCTCTATGTAGCACAGATCAGCGAACGGGATCTTCGTGGTGGTGTCTCGGCAGTTGAGAAGAGTATCTAGCGGTGGTACCACGATCACCGTACCGTCTTCCCAGCTCCTGCTGAGGTGGGCGTAGACGTCCTTCAAGGGCGACTTCTCAGGCTGGGGGTTGTTGAAGAGAGCATTGAGCAGTGGGTTGAGCAGTAGCGGTAGGTGGGACGGCATTTAGCGGTGCTGGTATGTGGAGATGTCTTCCGTGATGGAGCATGTGCCTGTTGCGACGGTGTGTGGCCGCGATTGTAGGGCGGGTAGGCCGTGGAATGAGCAGGTGGGCAAACAGGTGACGCTGATTGCAATGGTAGGGAGTATAGACTGTGAAAAGGCCTTTCTAGCGATACCGCCGTGGGATTGTGTGCTCTCTTGCGGCTATGGCATTGTCTAAGATGGCGCAGACAGGGCGATGTTTTAGCAGAGCACGCGAAAATTACCCAATCAGGCGGAAACCACTATCAACTCACCACCAGGGCATCTGTTGTTTAGCGAGCCAATAGCGGCCTGGAAATGGCCCTGCTTGCGTAATGACCGAGGAAAAGAGCCTAGCTATCACAAGCAATCAGTCAATTGCAGACTCACAGTCCTTCCGCGCGGCCAACTCGCTATACACGGCCTCGTACTACGAGGACCCCACGATTGATGAGTCCCGGGCTCCCCGCAACGATGGCATGAAGCTTGAGTTCAAAGTGCTGTGCCAGGAGGTGTTTGAGAAGGTGGAGGCCATCTACAGGATGAAGAACACCTACGACACGGACTTGTACTCGAAGAAAGAGCGCGTTATGGAGAACTTCTACCTCAAATGGCGCCAGAACGTCGGTAGTAACATCCTCCCAGCGCTCCAGCTGATGCTACCACACAAGACACAAGCGAGACACTACAACATCCAGGAGAACACTCTCCAACGGTACGTGCTGGAGATAATGCAAGTGGCGAAGGAAAGCACTGCGGCGAAAGATGTGCTTTTCTGGAAGAAAAGAGGGCTTCCACGAGGTACACGTCTCTCGCACGTCCTCGTAGAGCTGATCAGAGGAAGACGACAGGACAACCAGGGAGGTGTCTACACAGTTGAGGACATCAATAGTGTCTTGGACGGACTGGCTGAAAACCAGACCAAATTGTCGCAGTTACCGGTGATAGCGGAGGCTATCGAGTCGATGTCTTTACAGGAGCTGGGCTACTTCTTTGACAACGTGCTTAAAGTGCGTATTCTACCAGGTATGGACGATTTGATCTTGCGAAAATGGCACCCAGATGCTGCAAAGTACTATGATGTTGTATCGTCATTGAAGGCAGTTGCTTATAGGCTGTACAATGACACCGTCAGATTGACAAACCAGGAGCTTAGTGTCACTGTGGGTAAAGCGTTCTCTCCACAACTGGCTAAAAGATCCACTTCTTATGAAAAAGCCGTCAGGGATCTCAATGGGGAGTTCTATATTGAGGAGAAAATGGATGGTGAGCGTATCCAGATGCATTGGATGAACTATGGTGAGGAAATCTACTACTGGAGTCGCAGAAACACAGATTACACTTACCTCTATGGACAAACCAAACAACATCCCACTATCTCTATGTTCTTACAGTTTGATCCCAGCGTGAAAAACTGTGTTCTTGATGGTGAAATGGTTGGATACGATCCCGTGTTGAATACGATCATGCAGTTTGGTACCTTGAAAGGTGCAGCCTTGACGGCTCTCGATTCAGATAACAGAGATCCAAGGGAATGCCATCCAATGTTCATTGTTTTTGACTTATTGTACCTTAACGATATGTGCCTGACTGAAATCCCACTGAAGACAAGAAAGAAATACCTGAGCACGATATTGAAGCCTGTGGAACACCACGTTGAGATTATCCCAATTCAAGAAGCCTCAACTAAAGAAGAGATCATCAGTGCTTTAGATCAATGCATAGAAAGGGGATCAGAAGGACTTGTGTTGAAGGACATCAATTCTCGATACATACTTGATAGTCGGGTAGAGACATGGACAAAAGTGAAACCTGAATACCTAGAGTACTTTGGTGAGAATCTCGATCTGATAGTTATTGGCAAGGAATTCAGTAAGAAAACCATCTATTATTGTGGTCTTAGAGTCACAGACAACGACACAGAAGACACCATGCACCCTGTGTTTTGGAGCTTCTGTTCTATCGCTAATGGGTTCACATTCGAGTTGTACAACGAGATTGAGACACTAACTTCAGGGAAATGGCATAGTTGCCAAAAAGAACCCCCACCGTCTGAGTTGATGATGTTCGGTAAGAAAACACCCGACGAATGGATTGATCCCAGGGACTCAATTGTACTACAAGTCAAGGCTCGTGCTGTTGACAGTAAGGTTTCGGTAAATTATCAAGTAGGAACCACACTGTATAACGCTTATTGCCAGAGCTTGAGAAAGGATAAAGACTGGACTAATGCTGCTACTTTGGATGAATATAAAAATATGAAGAATTCCAAAGAGACAGACACGAAGAAAAACACCGTATTTCTGAGGAAAATCAAGAGGTTAATTAATACGAGAAAAAGGGAACAGGAGGATGAAGTTGTTTGGAATGATCCAGCAGATATTGGTACCAAGTCTTCGATCTTCCATGGGTTGACTTTCAAGATCTTGGATGATTGTTATTATCAAAATAGAAAGTTACGCAAAGAGAACATTGAGACCATTGTTAAAAATCATGGTGGCAAGATCACCTTCAACCAAGATACTCTTTCAGATGTGTCTTCTTTGCGAGTCATTGGTGAAAAGGCTACAAATGAATGTAATGCCCTCATCAGTAAAGGGTATGATGTGCTGAGGCCACTTTGGGTATTCGACTGCATTGAGTCGCAGAGTATCATTAAGGTGAGTACTGCTCATCTGAACACGGCTTCTATGGCCTTGAGAGAAACTGCACAAAGACGGTCTGATACGTTATGTGGGTATGGTTTTGAGACATCATTTACGGTGGAAATGCTGACGAACATCTTTGAGCAAAACATGCAAGTGACTGAGATTCGCAATACAGAAGTTGCACCCGGTTTGGAGCATATTGATATATTTGGTGGATTGAAAGTGTATTTAGTTTATGATGGAAATCCGGATGGGTATGACTACTTGTTGATAAAGACAAGGCTGGAGGGACTCGGTGGTAAGATATCGACTACTTTGAAAGAGTGCAATATGGTTGTGGTGTGCACTATTAATGCCAAAATTCTTCAGGAGGTGAAGAAAGTCAGAAGGGAGCTGTCTAGGTTGGCAAAACTCCCAGAGAACGGCGGCAAGTCCGCTTGGGTTGTTAGTGGTGAATGGGTATTGAAAAGTGTAGAGGAAGGCATACAGGTCGACCAGCAGATGTTTAATGTCTCTCTTCCAAGGGAAAGTTGATGATAATGAGTTGTGTTAGCTACAGCAATGAACCATTATAGATTTGATTATTTCATGTACGTTTCGTCAACTAGAGATCTTGATGTTTCCTAATGCATCCAGTTCTGGTTCGTCTTCATCCTCATATTCACTTTCTTCCTGGCTGCTGCCCTCTTCTTCTCCTTCTTCCTCAGAGTCACTCATTGGGGGAAGGTCACGGTGGTTCGTATTACCTTGCATCCAGATATCATCATCCTCTCCACGTGCCTTTCTCTGTTTCACTTCTTCTTGCAGCTTCTCCAACCACTCATCTTGGGCTTTAATGACAGAATCAGAGTCTGTACACTGCTGATATACCTCTAAGAGTTCCTTGTTGATATCCAAAAAAGCCTGGCCCCATGAGAAATTACTCATCAAGTCTTCAGCCCAATCAACATGACCCACAATGGCAAAACAGGCCGCAAGAGCTTCAGCACAATTCAGTTTCCAAGGTCTTCCGTAGTTGACCTGATTAGCAGCAACAAGGTAGGGTAGCAGTCTCTCGTTCTTACCACCAATCTTGTTGAACGGTATCTCATCCAAGCGGGCCCACGAGCACTCAACCACAGCAGCTCCCTGTTGTTCTACAATCTCTAAGTCATTAGGACAGACGACTCCTTTACCGTTGGGCGATACAACCACACCCTGGAACTTCTGTCCGACTCTCAGACTCTTGATAAGACCCAATCTTTCTAGCTTCTTACCCGAACAACGTTTTGGATCACAGTGTTCAAAGTCCCACATGGCAAGCTTTGTATGGAACTTCCCTTTACCTTGATCATGATGCTTAGACTCAACACGTCTTTTGCTGCCAAACCCTGAGGTCTTTTGTGGCCTGCGTGGCTCCTCAGATCCTTTATTCTTCCCCTTTCCCTTAGCCATTCTTCTAGCTACCTCTTCGACCTCAAAATGAGCCTGGATTAACAGTTTAAAGAGAGAAGCATGCAAAAAACTTGGAGATGATGGTCGGAACTTCCCAAAATTTATTAATTTCCGAGGGCTTAACACCCGGACACCACGCCCCGATAAAAGCCCGGAATTTAGCTGATGCAACAGGCGTAAGTTATAACGTGTGTAAACCATTAAAAATAGCCATTATCACCGCGTTTGAAGGCATTTGAAGTGATTCATCGGATTACACACACACGGTTACCCCATTCTATCGCTTTCAATACCTTTCCATCCCATTGAGCATTCAATTGGCCCCTTGATTGCTCCACACGTGATTACACACCCATACACATAGGATAATGTCCCTCTTTTTCAAGTCTCCATTGGACTTGGAGATTCGACTCGATGGCGAGGATAGTCGCCAGACTGTGGACGTCAAGTCTCCACAGGGGAAGAAGGATAAGCTACCACTGTACGAGGACGGCGAGAGCATATCAGGAGTCGTTACTGTGCGTGTTAAAGATGGTAAACGTGTTGAACACACCGGTATCAAGGCCCAGCTGTTTGGTACTATTGAACTAGCAAACGGCCAGAGGGACGACTTCCTGTGTCTGAGTCACGATTTAGGTCCACCAGCAGAGCTGGATCACTCAGAGAGCTATAAGTTCAATTTCAAAGACGTTGAGAAGAGGTATGAGAGTTATAAAGGTAAGAACCTGAACGTCTCTTACTATGTAAAGATCACCGTGTTGCGGAAGAGCGCAGACATCACAAAATTGAAAAAGTTCTGGGTTTACATCTATTCGAGTCCTGCTGACCTGAAAAAATCAATCAAGCTGGACATTGGTATCGAGAACTGTCTACACATTGAGTTCGAGTACTCCAAGTCTACTTATTCACTGAAAGACGTGATTGTGGGAAGAATCTACTACTTGCTGACAAGACTCAAGATAAAACACATGGAGATCTCGCTCATCACCCGAGAGACGGTGGGTGTACAGCCAAACCAGCTGAGCGACTCATCCACAATCAGATATGAGATAATGGATGGGTCTCCGGTGAAAGGTGAGACAATCCCAATCCGTGTCTTCCTCGGAGGCTACGATCTGACCCCAACCACAAAGACAAATATGTTCAGTGTTAAGAACTACTTGAGCTTGGTAATCATCGACGAGGACGGCAGACGCTACTTCAAGCAGTCTGAGATCGTGCTGTTCCGTTCCAAGTGAGGTGTATAGAACAAATGATACGAATCAGATGGGGCACGGGGGCCGTAGTGCTAGGCTACGATGTCCGACGGTCCTAAAACAACTTGCTACTGTATGGTATTTCCACCCAAACGGGCTTGCGCAGAGATAACTGATTACAACTCCCAGTCGAGATTAGCTTGGGTTCTGGCCACAGTGCCATCCACCAGCCTAGTGTGGGGTGTTAGTGTGCTATTGGCGATGCGGATATTGAGCTTAACTAGACAAGCCCAGGAAAAGCCCAGGAGGGACATCGCGACCCAATTAGGCAATAACGACGCTCTCCAGACTAGATCACCCCTGAAAACGGCCAAGAACCTCCGCTTTTCCTGGGCACTGAAACCTAAGAAAAGACCGTGGGGGAAGAACCTTTCCAGAGCTCAGGGAGACGTTTAGTCACTGCTATGACACAGATCCTTCGCCGATAAGCACTGTAAATCGGTGTGTGCCCTGACAAGCACCCATCTCCGCCTGCTTATCGATACGCCAGCCGCAGAGCAGAAACCCGTCTGCGCTATGGCAAAACGCAAACTATACGCTTGAAATTACCACAAACACAAAACTAATACTACTGCGCTAATAAGTACGTCTGGCTACACCGTACTCAGCTGTATATACCGCTTTATCTCCCCGCTGGCGCGTCCCGTCCTCGTCGTGTGACCCTAACTGCGTGCGGCTTTTGCGTCCCACAGCATACAGCACCGCTTATCACTGTGAAACTGGGCTCATTGGTCTCGGGCACTGCTTGGATGTGGAGACGTATAAAGGTAAGGTACATTCCCAGGCCGTGTAGTGCGTGTGATGTAGCTGGAGGGGTAATGAGCTTCGACGATAAGAAGATCCAGGTCCAGGAGGAGGTCTATGCCTCCTCGGAGTCCCTCAGCGAGCCCTCGACGCTGCAAAAGCTCGACAGCTTCCTCACCGTTGATGGATACGACCCGAGCCATCGGTGGACGAACCCAGATATGAGTCCGACCCCGCTGGACGAGCAGACGTGGAAGCCGTACCACTTCATGGCGTACTGGATTTCCGACTCCTACAATGCGGCCTCGTGGAGATCTGCGGGCTCTTTCATCACCAAGGGCCTATCGCCCGGCTTGGTGTTTGCGTGCAACATCATTGGACACCTGCTTAGTGCCATCATCATCTCTCTGAACGGTCTCGTTGGCTCGAAGTACCACATCCCCTTCTCTGTGCAGGCGAGGGCCTCGTTCGGGTTCTACTTCTCGTACGTCGTCGTCTTCATGAGATTCGTTGTCGGTGCGTACTACTACGGAATTAACGCTTACACCGGCGCTGAGTGTATCCAGACTCTGATTCTGGCCATGTCCCCACGCTTCGCCCACATGAAGAACACCATCCCAGGCGGGGCGACGACGTCCCAGATGATGCTGTGCTACTTCATCTACACCGTGATCTGTATTCCCTTCCACTACATCAAGGCCCACCACATTCGCTACTTCCTCATGGTGAAGATGATCACAGGACCTATTGTTGGTATCACGATGATGATCTACCTTAACTGTGCTGCTGGTGGCCCTAAGGCCATCTGGACTATTGGCAACACTGTTAGTGGATCGAAGCTCGGCTGGCTGATCGTCCAGGCAATTGCTACATCATTGTCTTCGTACTCGACGCTGGCTGTCAATGTCAACGACTTCACTCGTTACTCAAAGACCAGATACGCATCTCTAACTCAGATGTATGCGATCCCATTCATTCACGGTATTCTTACCCCGATGGGTATCGTTGGTGGTACAGCCTCGGAAATCATCTATGGAAAGGTGCTCTGGGACCCTCTGCTCATCGCTCAAGAGTGGATTAACACCCCAGGTGGACGTGCTGCTGCTTTCTTCGTCGCTCTGTCTTTCTTGATTGCCCAGATCGGTATCAACATCTCGGCCAATTCTATCTCTGCTGCTAACGACTTGACGGCTATGTTCCCTAAGTACATCAACATCAGACGTGGCCAGTACGTGGTGATGGTGCTTGGTGGCTGGGCTCTCTGTCCATGGGAAGTCATTGCCAATGCTACGACTTTGACGGCATTCATGGGAGGCTATTCCATCTTCTTAGGCCCAATTGCTGCTGTTCTTGCGTGCGACTACTTCATCATCCATGGTACGAAGTATGACTACACACAGTTCTACGATCCAAAAGGTATCTACAAATATAACAAGTACGGCACAAATTGGAGGGTCATCCTCCCTATGGTTGTCGGTTTCGTTCCTTTAATCCCCGGCCTTGCTACTTATATCAACACATCCATCACCATGCCACAAGGTGTTTTGAATTTGTACCTAATAGGATACATATACTCTTTCCCTTCGGCATTTGTTGTTTACTATATTGTGTGTAAGCTATTCCCTGCACACAACACAATGGTTCCACATTCTGTGACACCACCAAGCCACGAAGAGCCATTCGATGGTAAAATGTACCAGGGAAAAGAGAAAGCTTGGAAAACATTCAAGTATGCCTTGAAGAGCTCCGTCGTTTGAGGTCGAGCAACTGGACACCCGTTATTTTGGTTTATCTTTGTACTTGAAATTCTACGTAATTGTCATTCGTTTATAATGTCAGTTTGTAGTTATATGTTTCATTTCTTTTCCATCAATTCCTGGATCTTTGACTCCAGAGCCTTCAATCTTTCATCCTTCTCCAAATTGGCAGCTTCAAGCTTAGCAACAACAGACTCGAAATGCTCAACCACAGAAGTAAGCTTCTCAATTGATCCCTTGAGTGTCAGTGGCTTAGCAGCAGTAGAATCAGCAGCGACTGGCTTAGACACCTCCTTTGGTTCTGGGACAGCTTCCTTCTTTGGCTCTTCCTTGACAGCTGGCTTTGACTCTGTCTCTTTCTCTGGTTCAGGAACAGAAGCGCTCTTCTTTTCGTCTTTTGGTTCGGGAGCAGGGGTGATATCCTTTGCTGGGGTAATCTCCTTTGCTGTAGCAGTGTCCTTCTTTACCGGAGTAATCTCCTTTTTGAGGTCAGGCGTCGAATCCTTCTTCACAGATTCGACTTTTTGAGGAGCTGGGATCTCATCCCATTCGTCATCTTCGACTTCTTTTGGCTTCACAACTTCGAAGTCTTCCATGGTATCAACTTTCTTCAACAGATTGTTGACTTTCTCGTCTTTCTTCAACAAGTCATCAACAGAGGTCTTGGGAGCAGTGAATGATGATGGAGCAGATGGTTCCTCTTTCTTTTGTGTTTCCTCTTTCTTTGGAGATGATGGCTCCACTTTTTGTGGAGAGGCCAATACGGCAGGTTTTGGGGAGTCTTGCTTAGCAGACTTTGGTGTAGATGCTTTCGAAGATGGTCTCAGCACCGGCTCAGTACCATTGTAAAGATCCTCCATGGACATCAAAATTGGTCCATCGACATCTTTACCATCGAACCACTCATCAGCAGATAATGCAGGCTTCGAGGAAGGAGCATCTGGATAAATGTCATCCTGGAAGACTTCTGCTTTTCTTGGGACAATGAAGGAAATAGGCTCGATCATAGAGTCCTTAGTGGTCTTATAAGCCTTGAGAATCTCATTTTCAGCGGTATTGACAGTTCTCTTTGGTGCCATTGCCAAACCTCTCTGAGGATCAGTTGATTGGAACTCAGAGAGTGAGAACAACTCGTCGTTTTGGAATTCAAAGTAACGGATGTTACCATCACCTTTACCACCAATGTATAAGATCTTGTTAGAGTCATCGTACAATGGAATCAAGATACCGGCAGAGGAGTCGAGCGTGTAGAAACCACCGATTGGACCAGCCTCGATGTTATTAGAGTCCCAAACACCAATTTGACGGTCAGACAACTTGGAGAAACCGGTTGTACCAACACGGTCCGAGTCACCTAACCACGTGACACGAGAAGCCTTAGCACCGGTGTGTCCTGGTCCTTCGCTGACAAGAGAGTTTGATCTGATATCCCAAACACGCAGTTTGCGGTCACGGGACGTAGTAGCAAGCAAGTTACCGTTGTAGTTGAATGCGAACGAGGTAACAAGGTCCTTGTGTTCCAATGTGATTTTGTCCTTACCACTCTCAACGTCCCAAAGCTTGACGGTATAGTCCAAAGACGAGGAAGCAGCGACGTTTTCAGCTGTTGGGTGGAACTGGACGTGTCCTACCTTTCTCTTATGGCCAGAGTACAAGGCCACTGGGGCAATGTCCTTGATGTCACCATCAGAAGTTGTGTAGTTGTGGAAAGAGTAGTCCTCAGGAACCTTCCAGATACCAATCTTGGAGTCATCAGAACCAGAGATGATGATGTCGTCGTTGAATGGGTTGAAGTCTGTGTCGAGCACAGTCGCAGTGTGGCCTCTGAAAAGGGGCACTTTATCTGGGGCCTTACCGACCTCGTTCACTGGAATCACAGCGAATGCACCACCTCCAGAGGCGTTCCAGTTGACAGAGATATATTTGCCGTTGGCCTTAGTAGCGTTAGTATCACCATAATAGTACCGCGAGCAAGAGAAAACGTACCTTGATGAGGTTGGAGTCCCACGCATTGGTGGAGATCCTGATGTTGTCGTAGCAGAGCTCTTTCTTAGCCGGCTGGCCAAACACGTGGCGGTACTTAGAGGCACGCACAAATCTTCCACTGTTGATGTTGTTAGTTGTTTGTTGACGCGTCAGCAGAGAGCTCACGCAGCGCTCGCCGCGAGCTCAATTCTCGTGAAGACTCCAAGCAAGACTCACCTCATCGTGTTCAATTAGGATCAAAACCACAAACGTAGTCAAATCGTAGAGTTTGCCCCTCACTTGGTCGAGCCTGTGCTGGTGGGGTTGTTAGTACTCGACTGGACGCGCAAATTCCACCGGTTGCACCCGCTAAAAGCCGTTACGCAGCCCTTCCATCACGATTCGCGAAGCCCTCAAGAAAAACCGCGTCTAACTACTACACGGCACCGGTGAAGAGCCAAAGAGCAGCGCGCTTCGCTTTGGAAGAGGTGTTATTACCAGTCAGACCCGTTGATCCCGGTCTGCGAGCGCATTTAGAGCTCATATCCCCTTTCCTGTGCTCGAATAGCACTCTTGTGAGCAAACCGCCGCGCTTTTCGACACAGCATCACCGCAAGGTCTGTCTCGCTCCACAGCACTAGAAAGTCGCACTACGGGTACTACGTGCTGCCGAGTCTCAGATAAACACAGTGATACTATTGGTGGTGATACTACAGAGCTGGTGACCAAATCTCACGCAAACCGCCCTGCCATAGACCGAGCTATACACATGACAGAGCACACGCAGCCAGACGCCAGGGCCCTGGAAGAGCTCTTCAAACGCTCACACGAGAACCCCACGGACGACGAGCTCCAGCAAAAGGCCATCCAGGAGGCCGTAAACTTCATCTACACAGCGGATAACGGCCACCTGTTCTGCGACCGCTCGCTCAACCCGGCAGCTACGCACGCACTGGTGCTGTTCTCGTTCGAAGGAGACACGGCAGCTCTGCAATGGATCCAGGACAAGCTCGCTGTATCGCTCAACGGGTGTGCTCAATGCATCTCTCTGTTCCAGAGGTCGAGAGTGAGGCTCAAAGAGGTGTTCATGAGGGAGAGAGGCGTGCCTGCTAAGAGTGTCCAGGCGTTTTCAGACGTGATCTTGAGGTGGGAAGCCTCAAGGCTCGCTACGAAGATGAACGAGTCCATTGAGCTGTATGAAACCACTACAAAGACCGATCCAAAAGCTCAAGTACCCGCTGAATTAGTGATGTGCTTTATCGAGTCTCTTGCGGGCCCGCACATGCTGCGATTGAACACTCAGCTGCGAACCCTATTTGACAAGTGCATGCGTATTCTGCTAAAGCGTGATAGTGACATCGTTACCAAGTGCAATGCTCTCTCACCCGGATTTCTGTACCTAACGTATGAAGGAGATGAACTGCAGAAGAATTGGGCTTTCAGAATGCTTGACAAATTGTATAAGCAGGATAACCTTTTGACAGCTGCGCATATCCACAACGACGTTATTGAAGAGTTTGAACATCAATTGAGAGATTCACATACAGGCCCGGTCGTCAATGAGCAGTCACGTGAATCGTTTTACCGAGCTATATACCCATTATTCAAACTTGCGAACTCTGATGCTATTATGGAATGGCTTGCACATTTCGCTGGCACAAGAGCTGTTGATCTGGAAAGTGACGAGACAGAGACACCCAAGCTCGAGATCTTCCTGGTATTGAGAGACGACTTGTTCTCTTACCCCGACACATCATTACCATATATTCTACGCTTTCTTGAATTATTATTGACTCGTGTTGGTGCTAAGTTTTGGGGCGAGATTGAGTCATTTACTTTCCAAAACATTTTGAACGCTATCATAAAAAATGGTAACCTAATTAAACACTTATGTATGGTTAAGGATACCAAGCCAATAATAGGCGAGCTGAATCCAACTGCAAGAATCTCAGACTTGTTTGATTGGATAGCACCCTTTTTGTCCTCATTGAAAGAAGCACAAAAGATCAAGACTGTGGAGACTTTGTCATTACATTTCATCGATAGACTTGAACATGAATCTGCCATTCCACTGGATATCAAGTCTATTCTTTTTACTAAATCATGTGAGATGCTTAGTGATGTGCTACATATAAAGAGTCAGCTATATACTGCAGCTCTTAACACAGATTTGTTAGCTAGAAGTGATGCCAGAGCATTTGTTGATGCTAAACTCGTGCGCTTCTGCGACTATGCCACACATGCTGCTATTTTCTTCCCAGAGGAGATGGCACTACGAAATGGGGCGATTGGAAAAGTTGCGATACAAGTGATTACTATTTCTCTTAGGTTCGATATCTTGACTTTCGCACAGAATAGTTATGAGATCAACAGAGGCCAAAAACCACCAACTCTTAGATTCTCTCCTAATCTAATCCAGACCATTTCCAAACAGAACTTTAATCGCCATCTCGAGTTTTGCTTCCAAGTACTCTGTGTCTTGGATGACGTCTCGACAATACTTCCAGTAGGTAGCCCAGCTCATGTGGCAGATGTCAAAATCTTCTTGACCCATCTCTCTGAGTTTCTTACAAGACTAATTGATGTTGATTCGAAACACATTAAAAAGATGTTATACAATTCCAAGTCGTTGAGAGGTTATTGGGCTTGTGTTTTTTCTCCCTCAGAGTCAGTATACCAGTCTGCTCTCTATGTGATTTATGAAGCATTTGATGCCAACGGAAGATTGGAGGCTGTTCAAGCCTTGCTATCCAACAACTTGGAAGCTGGTATCTCTGCTATCAACGACAACTTGACTAACTTAATCTTCATTGAATTCTTCGACCCATGTCCAAGAGCTGTTAAAGTGCTATCCGATGTCATTCAAGCTCTTAATAGTCCTGTGGATGGCCTTTTCTCTGAATCTGAGAAGTTCAATTCTTCAACGAGACGTTTATTGGTTACTTTCTGGAACAGATGCTGGAAATTCTTGGATTTGATATACACTAAGACAATTGAATGGGCAGAGAAATACCCGGACATGATTGAGTTCACAAGAGACACCTTGGATCTCTCCCATGCAGTTCTTGGTTGTTTCAAAACCATTAAAGATGTATTTGAAGATGGAGATTCTGTCACAGTCTTTAATGAGATTACGAATACGTTCGAGCACATGCTGGTTTGGTTAAGATTGAGTGACCCAGGATTGCTCTCTTCATGTGTCGAGCTAATTTCCTCTACTGTGGATCTCGCTACTGAGCTGGAGTACAAACTGTCTCCAAAGGTTATCGAGCTATTGGGACGTTATGGTTCCAGGTCCAAGGGATTCAACAACAAACTAACAGAATCACAGTCTGAAGAAATTTTGGACAGAGCTCGTATTTTTGATTCTGATATTGTTGATAAAATTGTCAGCGAAGCAGAGGCATACCGAAGAGCCAAGCTTGGTATTTCAGAGCCAAAATCATCCTCATCGTCCAGAAGCTCCACTCCAGCTCCAGCTCCAGGTTATACTTTGACCTCAGCCAAACTCTCATCTCTTAGTGCTCCTCGTATGAAGGGCCAAATGAAAGTTGACAACTTCGCCAGTCTTGCTAAAGGTCCACCAGTGGCCCCAGGCAAAAAAGCACTACCACTTTCATCACTAGAACTAGCAAGACAGAAACTGCAAGCTAGGAAGGCTATCGCGGCTCATCAAAATAAAATTCGACACAACGGAAAGGATGCTGACATCGACGATGATGACGATGAAGCTGATGATGATACACATGAATTATTCAACTTGCCAAAGCCTAAGAGGGCAAAGCCAACTAATGAGAGATCTCATGTTACTCTTTTGGATGATAACAAACCAAAAAGAACAGCAATTGATCAGAAGAAGAGAGAAGAGGAATTCAGTAGGTTGAGATTGAACGTTGACATGAAGCCATTCTATAGCAAAATTTTGAAATGGTCATTCAATAGAGATGACGAGTTTCCAGACTCGGATCTTAATAAGCTTGAGCCTGTCAGTGATAAGTTTGCTAGTGCTGAAGATTATCAGAAAGTATATGAGCCACTACTTCTAGTTGAATGCTGGCAAGCAATCTGTGCTGCTAGCTCAAGAGAAGATTTCAAGCCATTGACCATTAACATTGGCGCCAAAAGCAGTGTCAACGACTTTTTTGAAGTGTTTTGTTCCTTGACCAAGGCCCAGGTGTTTGACAATGGTATTACAGACTCAGATTTGGTGGTCTTAGCATTGGCTGATAAGCACACAGAATCACCATCCGTCATGGACATAAAGAAAGCGAAGGTCACTTGCCTTGGAAAAGTTCATGAGATTAAGTTCCTAAAGGGCGATAGAGCTGACCTTACATTGAGAGTTACACGGTCTGCTGCTTTGAATCAATGGTTGAACCCACAAATGCCAATAATAATGATGAGAATCATGCAGATGACTACCTTGGAGAGAGAGTATTCCTCCTTGATGGGTTTGAAATATTACAACCTGGCTGATCAGATTTTGAAAGCCCAACCAAGACTACCTGCTGAAATCTCCAGTTCGGTTATTGAAGATCTCAAGAACAAGTATGACGTTAACGAGTCACAAGCTAAGGCTATCGGTGTCTCTGCTGCTACAGAAGGGTTCTCTTTGATTCAAGGACCACCTGGTACTGGTAAAACCAAAACTATTTTGGGTATCATTGGGCACATGCTGTCCACATTTAGAGCACCTAATGCCATATCTGTTCCAGGAAAACCTGCTCCATCCACAGTTACAAGCACTAAAAAAGTACTAGTTTGTGCTCCTAGTAATGCTGCTGTGGATGAACTTGTGCAGCGTTTGAAGAGTGGAGTCAAAAACTCCAAGGGTGACCTATACACTCCAAAACTTGTTCGTTTGGGTCGTTCTGATGCTGTCAATGCAACAGTTAAGGATGTCACATTGGAGGAGCTGGTAGATAGGCAACTAGGAAAGACCGCACCAATAGCGAACAACACAGAAGGTTTGCTGAAGGAATTGAGCGAATTTAGGAAGAAGCTCGATGAATGCAAGAAGCTCATTGCAGATGAGAAGAATCCAGCTGGTGACGACGTGTACGATAAGAAAAGAATGCTCACTGCACAAATTAACAACGTGAAGAAAAAGTTGGACGAGGAGAGAGAAAGACAGAATTCTGCTTACAGAAACAGAGAGATTACCAGAAGAAACTGTCAAGCCAAAATTCTTGGAGAGGCTGAAATCATTTGCTCTACTCTTTCTGGTTCTGCTCACGACATGGTTGCTAACCTGGGAATCAAGTTTGATTCTGTCATTATTGATGAAGCTTGTCAGTGTACTGAACTGTCTGTTGTGATTCCGTTGAGATATGGTTGCAAGAGATGCGTCATGGTTGGTGATCCTAACCAGTTGCCACCTACTGTTTTATCCAAAGCTGCTGCTAATTTCAAATATGATCAGAGTCTGTTTGTTCGAATGGCTAAAAATACCAAACCTTTGTTGTTGAACGTTCAGTACCGTATGAACTCACTCATCTCTAAATTCCCATCCAAGAAGTTCTATTCTGGTGAATTGAAGGATGGTCCACAGAATGATACGCTAACTGCCAGACCTTGGCACAACAACAAGTTGTTCCCTCCTTATATGTTTTATGACATTGTTGAAGGTCAACAAGCCCAGAACAAGAAGACATTCTCTTACACCAACAAAACAGAGGCTGATATCGCCATGGAATTGGTTCACAAACTTCTTCAAGAGTACAAAAACCTCGATTTCAGAAACAAAATTGGTGTCATTACCCCGTACAAAGAACAGCATCAGCTGCTCAGATCTTCTTTCATAAGAGAATTTGGTAAGAGTATCTTGTCTGAGATCAGCTTCAACACTATTGATGGATTCCAAGGTCAAGAGAAAGAGGTGATCATTATGTCATGTGTTCGTGCTGAAACGAACGGACATGGGGGTGTTGGTTTCTTGAGAGATTTCCGTCGTATGAACGTTGCTTTGACAAGACCCAAGTGCTCTCTTTGGATTTTGGGTCACCATGACTCTTTGGTTAAGAATGACTTATGGGGAGATTTGATAAATGATGCCAAGGATAGAAATTGTCTTTCTCAAGCTAGAAGAGGGTTCACGAGTGGAAGAACTCCTCATTCAACATACAACACGAAAAAACAGAGAAGTATATCAGATTCTACTCCCGTATCTTCTCATAACACGGAACATCGTGCTGAAGTAACTGACAAGTTCGGTGTGACGAATGAGACTTCTGGTCCTGTTCCTACAAAGTCTGGTACACTCCCTGCTCCAAAGCCAAATTCAAAGCCAAAACCTGCTGCATCTCAAATTCCTTCATCTCAAGATGCCTACAGCGTCAAAGAACCACCGAAGAACAATCCACATGCTAAAAAGGTTGAAACCGTCAAGACTCATCAGGCCTCTACAGCGCGTACAGAAATGAACACAGAGAAAGGTCCATCATACTCTCAAAACAAAGCTAGCCACAACCCTAACCTTCCAGTGGCCCCTACTTCATCCAGATCAGGGACACTTCCACCCCCGTCATCTTCATCAACTACAGTTGCACCAAGTGGGCCCAAACCAGACAGTTCTGGTAACCTGCCACCAAGACCACATAATTCAGGAACCATTGGACCCCCTTCAGAACCGAAAAAGAGACCGAAGGGTCCAGCATCGCTGTTCATCCAAAAACAAAAGAGACACAGACGTCGTTGATGTTGGTCCTTTTGATTGTATTGCATCCACATCTACATTTTTGCATAAATACTACGCATTTGACTGAAATAAATCGTCATCAAGTTATAAAGAATAAGAAAACCGCGTAGACTAATCGCTATCAATCGAATTTTTCAGCCTTAGAGTTAGAAGAACCGGTACTCGAGTATCGTTTCATGCTCACTAAGTTATCCTTTAGTCTGTTACCGACTACTGATCCACTTCTCTTTGTCTTCGGTGGCTGTAAAGCAGTCATGTCTGGTGGTGATTGAGACAAGACCGGCTCTGCTGGGGTTGTGGTAAGGAGTGTTGGTGCACTGATAGGCAATGGAGACGGTTTGAACTCGTGCGTTTTCTTCTTTGGGTCTAGAAGCTCAATACCCTTTTGAAGCGTGGAGATCTCGGTGTTTAGTAATGTCTTCATCACGTCGTTTATGCTGTTGAAGTTGTGCATTCTGTCTTCCAAGGTTTCCAATGCTTTCATAAGCAAAGACTCGATCTTCTTCTTGGTCGTACTGAGCGAATCAGAGGCCTGTGATTTCAACGTCACTGCCAAATCCTTCTCCAAAGTGGCCAAAACGTCTGTAGTGTCCTCCCAGATGATCAGACACTCCTGGAAGACGTGTCTTTTGTTCGTATAGTCGTCTATTCGGTCCTGGAATGTGTCCAGCTGTCTCTTGATAACCTCCATAACCTGGTCTGGAGTCAGCAGCGAAACAGGCTGGACATAACTCTGTCCACCGAATCGCATGAGGAACGAGCCCAGCATCGATGTCGGCTCGTTCAGGTTCATCTGCGAGATCTGGGAGACGACGGACTTCTCCTCCGATAACTTCGCTATAGCCGACTTCTCCGACTTCTCAATGTCCCGAAGCTGCTCGATGTGCGAGCTCGATCTGCTCTCGATGATGCTCTCGACCTGGTCAATCTCGCTTCTTAGCACGGACTTCTTGTCCCGAAGCTGTGCGAGTCTCTGCTCAACCTTCTTGATCTCCTCATCAACAGATAGCTCGTCTTCCTTGAGCTGCACCAATCTCCGGCCCTCAACATTGTCGAGGCTGCGAATAACCTGGACCTCGCTAAGGAGGCTCTTCTTCTCAGATTCCCACGTCTCAAACGCACGTAGCATGCCCGTTCTCTTGCTGTACTGCACCTCATATAGCTCCCTCATCGCCTCGTACACCATGCTCAAGCTCCTGAACTCCTCCCCGATAAGCCTGCGCACTCGCTGCGCACTTATCCCCTTCATGGAGATGTCCATGTGCATAGAGAGCAGCTCCTGGAGCTTCAGGTTGAGTCCCTTCTCTTCAGCTAGGAGGTACTGCATGGGATCGCTCTTGGAGTCGTGTCTGAAAGCCATGCTGTCCCGTAGAAGCGACGGCGTAGAGACTGTAGCCTCAGGCTCAACGGGGTATACCCTCGACTCTGGCCAGTGCGATGGCTCTCGTATAGGGACGTCGTCGAAGAGGACCCTCGAGGTGTTGATGTTGAGGATATCGCTCTCTGAGGGCGTCTTGGGCTCTCTGCTGCCGGTGTTTGAGCGCTCGCTGGGCGAGCTCGGACTGTGGTGGAAGATCTCGTGCGACTCAGGGCTCTTATCGCTGTTTCTCTGGGCTTCTAGCGACTGTGGCGTCGTTGTTGATGTTTCCATGGACCGTGTTGGAGGAGTGTTGTTGGACGCGCTGCTCGCCACTGAGCCGCTCTTTTTGCGCCGCTGGAACGACGACCGAATCTCGCCCATCGACATTGTGTGTAGTGCTAAAACTGGGGCTCCAACCACGCTGTGTCGCCTTTGTAGCGGGGCCTAAGCGTCTATCACGAGCTTTGTGTCATCTGCTATCTGCGGGACATATATATTATTCCGCGAATAAAACACATTCGCGCATATAACGCATTCGCGAACCCCAACCCCACACTGGACAAAACACCACCACAAACCAACATCAAGCCACCTCAATTCCACCTTATAACCACCTTAGGACCCCAAACTATGCTGAGAAACGCGAGGGCTTTCAGCTCCAGACGCCTGTTCCACGCTACACGCGCTGCTCCGGCTTTCAGAGCGCGCATTGAGGAGGACATGCGCTACTTGCTCGACACGCTCCCACCACCACACCAGCTCTACCAGAACGGTGATGGATCACCACGCCAGCCATCGGAGCTCGAGCTCCACAAGCTCGCACAGGTGTCGCTCCTGGCGCAGAAGCGGTCGCTCAAGCTGTGGCAGCAGCTGATGCTGTCTGAGAAAGAGGCCAAGCTCTACTACGAGAACTCCGAGACCGTTAAACGGCTCTTGCCCAACGCCGATAACGGCGCTGCTGGTGACATCGTTGACAAGGTGCCCTACGAGGACAAGGACGGTAAGATCCAGTGGAAGATTGTTCGCCAGAACGAGAAGGAGGGGTGGGAGGACCTCGCGTACTACGGGCTTGTCCCGGCTTTGGTACTGCTCGTTGGTGTGCACTTCTTCAAAGAGGAGACCGGTGTTGATCAGTGGTCGCTGGACGAGCTCAAGCTGAGAGTGCTGGAGGGCGAGGGAGCTGTTGACGACGTGGCCAAGGCCCTCGCTTCTAAGGACAAGGACAATCTGATCGTCGAGCGGATCCTCTCTGGCGAGTACGACAAGCTGGCTGGCCTGAAGAAGGCTGTTCCCGAAGCTGAGTCGGCTTAACTGTTACGGCCCTATTTATTCTATTTATTCTATTTATTATCTATACGGCTCTTCTAACCGAGCAATACACGCACACACTTCTACAGACTCTTGCAAGGTCATATATATTACAAGACGACGACACACCAGGCATCGACGAAATCATCGACCACAGTCATCGACGGAAGCTGGCCTTCGGGGGCTCGGAGTGTTCCTCTGTTAGAACCTGCGATGCTAGCATCCCCAGAGTATCCAGCATCCCGTTCTCAGTAGGGCTCGCTGACGACTTCCGTCTTTTCTTCCCTCCATGCGCGTAGTCGTTGATCTTGTTCTTCAGCCTGATGATCTCCTTGTTCTTATTCACGATCTCGTTCTTGTACTTCTTGATCAGCTGCTTATGGCTCGTCACCTTCCCCATGAGGTAGTCCACCTGGTCGTTCTGTGTCTTGAGCTTCTGCACCTCGCTCTTGATGAGGTCGTTCTCGACCTGGTACCTCATGTCTGCGTCTTTCGAAGACATCGACAGAAGCTGCGCCTGGATCTTGTGCTGGTTGGTCTCTGCCTGGGCCTTCTTCAGTGCACTCACCAACGCTGAAACGAGCCCCTTCGGGTCCTCGTCTTCGTCTTCCAGATACGCGTGCGCCCTCTTCAGCAGAGAGTGCGATGTAGGCGACTCACTGGGAACCAGCGCAGTCACAGACGACGCCACAGACGACTGCGACGAGGTCACGGCTTTAGGGCTTCTCGTGGTCAAGACCTGGGGACTGCTCTCGGGCTTCGCAGTCCGGCTCTCCAGCACGGGCGTGTCCAGCTCCGTCTCAAGCTGTGATGTAACGAGCATAGTGAAGAGTGTGGGTGTGAACGCGTAGTGGGCCAGAGACTCGGGTTTGCAAGAGAAGTGGGTGCCTGGAACGCGTCTTTGTCAGGGGTAGCACCACAGAGGTGGGTGAGTCTTGGAAGCGGGACTCGGTAGAGTATTTGGTACGAACGCGTCGTAGTTAAGCACTAATAGAGGGCTATAAGAGGGCATAAACAAACGCGTCGTTCCCGGGACCCGCGAAGTTTGTTTACATCAAGGGCTCGTAACCAGTGGAGAGGCAGCTATAAAGCACTATTAGGGACAAGAGGGGGTGTTTCACTGACTAAATGGAGGTGTAATAGTGAGTGTAATAGTGAGTGGACTCCTCTTACGGTGTAGAGCTAGAGTCCTTTTTGATATCCCTCTTTGGCCTTCATAGACACATGCAGAGCATGTAATCATGCCGGTATTAAAGGCTGTATAGATGGGAAAGCTACTGGTGTCTTCTACAAGCCTCCATAAGCAAGAGCACAGCCTACAGCTTCCTAACAGTACAATTTCATGATCATTAGATTTCTAGCTGTGCAAGACACATCAAGTCTAACTCCTGGCGTCCTCGTCCCAGCTACGCTTCTTAGATTAACAATTCGTTTAAATTAGTTAATGAAAACAGTGTACAGATAAGAGATGAAGGACATGAAAGCAAGAATGAAGAAGTTTTGATGATCCTTAACGGTAAGACTTCTGGAATCTGGCTCTGGCACCACGACCACCGAACTTCTTTGGCTCTGGCTGTCTGGCATCAGCAATCAACAAGGTTCTGTCGTAAGCGACGAAGGCCTTCTTCAACTCGTTCTTGGACTGCTCGTCAACGAACTTCTGGAAGTAAGCAACCAAACCCTTAGCAATGGCCTGTCTGATGGCGTAAACCTGGGAGACGTGACCACCACCGGTGACACGGACTCTGATGTCGACGTTGGCGAACTTGTCGAGACCAACAATGACCAATGGCTCGTAGACCTTGAATCTGAGGATCTCTGGCTGGACAAGGGTGATTGGAGCACCGTTGACCTTGATCAAACCCTTACCCTCCTTGACGTGGGCAACAGCGGTGGCAGACTTCTTCTTACCGAAGGTCTAGAAGTGATGTTAGTACTGGGTTCTTACAAGAGTTGTGTTATGGGCTTGAGTGGAGAAGAAGCGTGGCGTGAGAGATGTAGAATAGGCAGCCATATGGCGCTGATACGTATTGCAGAGATCTCATGGTTTGTGGTTTGAGTGATGTGCTTTTTTCTCGGTGAAACAAATGGACAGCCTGGATACAAGAGACTGTAGTGATACTCTTACACTGTGTAGCAGACTCTGCTGAATTGAGACTGGGATACCTCCATGACACGGCGATAACTTGACTTGAGTCCTCGATCATCAACTCCTCGAGGTGTACGCTTCCACTTAACGATATAGCCTGTTCCCAGCGCACGTAAGCACGCGCTTCTCCATTCAACATAACACGTTCCGTAGATGACATACTTGGACACTCTTGACTTTGTTCTCGGTGGACATGGTTGCTTGTTGTGTGTTCTGAACAGTTGAAAGAGCCTGTGCGTGGAGTCTGCTGAACAAATTTGATTTTGCGTGGAAAAAAAAGCTGGCGTGCGAGCGTGCGCTCGAAGCGGAGATATTCGCGCAATACTTAAGCGGGCCATCGAACACATTCGCGGTGGTTAACTAAAGCGCGGGTGCGCCACGCGCCAAAACATCAATCAAGAGCATTGTGACTGCTGAAAAATCGCACACCCGCACACCACACCACTCTGCACCCGCGCGCGGTTACGCAGCACTGGCGCGATTTTTCAACGCTTGGGACGCCCCAAACAAAAATTCGTCAAAAGTTGGAACTCTCAACAGCACAGGTAAGGAAAGGAGACCAGCAAACATCAGACAAAATGGGTACGTCATAACACCACAACCACCGGAGCACAGCACAGAGCTACACAAGATATCATGCAAATCTATTGTCGTGGAAAAGAGGCCCTCTTGCAAGTTTCAGGGAAGCCATAACGCTGTCCATACATACTCAAGAGTGAATATCAGTTAAACACGCCATGGATTGACGCATCAGTGGTATAAAGCCATTATCCACGTTTACTGTCATGTCTATTTCACAACGGACCCCACTGTCCCACAATCATTAAGCTCTGTGTGGGCCATGCTACCATCCAAGGGACGATATACTAACATCCACTATAGCTATCTCTAAGAACTTGCCGCTCTTGAAGAACCACTTCAGAAAGCACTGGCAAGAACGTGTCAAGGTCCACTTCGACCAGGCCGGTAAGAAGGCTTCTAGAAGACAGGCCAGATCCACCAAGGCTGCTGCCATTGCTCCAAGACCATTGGACTTGTTGAGACCAGTCGTCAGAGCCCCAACTATCAAGTACAACAGAAAGGTTCGTGCTGGTAGAGGTTTCACCCTCCGTGAGATCAAGGCTGCTGGTTTGACCCCAGCTTACGCCAGAACCATTGGTATTGCCGTTGACCACAGAAGACAGAACAGATCCACCGAGATCTTTGAGCTTAACGTCCAGAGACTCCAGGAGTTCCAGTCTAAGTTGATCGTCTTCCCAAGAAAGGGTAAGGCTCCAGAGGCTGAGCAGGTTTTGTCCACCTCTGCTTCCTTCCCAGTTGTCCAGCCAGCTCCAGAGTCTGAGCCAAGAGCTGTTGAGGTTCCAGAGCAGACCGCTTACAGAACTTTGAGATTGGCCAGATCCGAGAAGAAGTACAAGGGTATCAGAGAAAAGAGAGCCAGAGACCTTGCTGAGGCCGAGGCTGAGAAGAAGAAGTAAACGGTGTTTCGTTCGTTGACTAATTTATGTACAAAAGAATGAAAAAAATGGTTTTGAAATAGTAATCTCAGTGTAGTTGATGGCTTTGTAATCATAGTGTATTTTGTGGCTTTGAAATAGTAATCTGTTTGGAATTGATGCTCCTATTTAGTTTTCTATGGTGGGTGGTATATGAGCGTTGTATATGGGGTACAGCTAATTGAAGCTTTGGCCCGTTACTAGTCTCGTAATACACAACTAAACTCAATCAGTAGAATATACACTACGCAAAATCAACCGATTGCAGTCTATTTGTTACTACGTCTGTTTCTGATGATCATAATATGAATCCGTGAGCCTTACGGCAGTATATTTTTTCCAATACAAACCCAGCCAAACGAACACAACATTAAGTTTAGCGTAACCCCTGAATGACCAACATTAGAATCTTGTGATAATTATAATGGAACTTGTTGAACACGCTTAGTCGAAGAGACCGAATCCCATGTCGTCATCGGACTCCTCCTTGGCCTCCTCTTCCTTCTCCTCAGCAGCCTCAGCAGCGGCCTCAGAAGAACCAGCAGCAGCGACACCAGCAGCTGGGGCAGCAGCAGCACCAGCAGAGAAGTTGGTGAGCAAAGCCTTGATGTCCTGACCCTCAAGAGCCTTGGAGAACAAGTCGGCGTAGATAGCCTCAACCTCGATGTTGGCAGCCTTGGTCAAAGACAGAAGGTTGTCAGAGGAGATCTCGACCTCAGCGTCAGCGAGGATCAAAGCGGCGTAAGAAAGGGCAGACTCGAAAGACATTTTTGTTGTAAGAATAATCAGTTTAAGCCGAAAGGAGCAGACTATTTCTTTGGAGAGCTCTAACAAAGGCCTGTGCTCTGTGGAAATTTCAATCACTGCTTGAAAAAAAGTTTGGTGGTGAGCGAGCGGGTCGCGCGCGGAGGTGGTGTTTGGATGTTTTCGCTAAAAAGCGCGAAGTCGATCACGTGATGAGTCCTAGGGCAACTAAGGGGCCAGGGGGAATGCGTGTAAGTGTGGAGACGTTCAAGCTAGCAGGAAGGAGCTTATCAGATAAGCGGAGATCTCTCACGCAGAACAGCAAAGCTCTAACTAATTGAAAATAGACGTTTGTGAAAATGGGCATGTAATTATATCGTATATCCGAGCACTTAGAAAAGATCTTGTCTTGTTTTATTAGCTCTTTATGAGAGTAGCACTGCAAATGCTATCAACGGTTGTTGGTAGAGTCTCTTCTCCTTCTTGTTTCCTCATCCAAAAGACTGAGCCTCATAGCCTCCTGGATCATACGGGCCTCAATGTCGTCCTCATTTTGACGGTCTTGAGTCTGTATTAGCATGTTACTGGCGTGGATTGCACTTGCCGCAGCTGATCTCTTTGCTAATTTCAGTCTTGCAGCTTGAAGTTTTGTTTCCCAATCAGGTCTTATATAGTCTGTGGTGACCACCGTCGGATGTGTAGCTGGTAGTGAGCCACGTCTAGTGGACACACTGTTTTTGCGGAAATACTCCTCTTGTAATTCAAACGTTGTTAATTCCTCATCTTCAGCGATCGCATTCTCTGCCATGACAGTTGTTGGGTTCTTGTAAGATCTAGGGGCAATACCACCTAGGCCGGTTCTAAGCTTTGGGGGAGTGTAAGTGACACCAAAGTTCGGAGTGGCACAGTATGGACAGGATGCAGGTTCTGATATCAACTCGTTAGGGTCATGTTTGGTTTCGTTATCATCATCGTGGTCATGCGGCAAGTGTGGATCGTGTCTCTTTATTTGAACAAAGCACTCTGTGCAGATAGCCTGGTTGCAGCATCTTGAGTAGTTCATCCATTTAGGGTAGTATAGGAAGCAAATCGGGCACTCAGAGCAGTTTCGGTAGAGCATTAGCTTCAAGTCCTTGGAAGCGGCCTGTTTGGACTCGCCCCTCTCGCGCCTGTACCGGTCCTCCTCCTGCTCCTGCCACCTGATCCTCTTCAGCTTGAGCTGTTTGCTGAACTTCTTCGAGACGTGTCTTCTGTATTCTTTCTTCGACAGCTGCGACTCGTCCACGGCATCGGCGTCGTAGGCGAGGTCCTCATCCTCATCCTCGGCATCCTGCGGCAAAGCACGCAACCTCAGCGAGTCCACGAGCCTGAGAAGCTCCTCGTCGGACCAGTGCGGGTCGTAGTCCTGCAATGGCGTATAGAACGGTGCGATCTTCCGCTCGATGATGGCCTCCTTCACAACGCTTATCGTGTAGTCCAGGTTCAGGTTGTACGTTCCGTAGGGCGCTAGGTAGCCGCCGTCCACGTTCTCGTCGTACTTGACGAGCAGCCCTTGCGCTGTGAGCTCCTTGTACTTCTCACGCTCAGCACGGCTCTGCTTCTTCACGTTCTTCTTCTGCACGAGGCTCTGGGCGCTCTGGGCCACAGAGCTCGCTCTTCTGCGATACCCGCCCACCCTATCTTCCTTCGCGGGGACGTTTCCCATGGCTGTTGCTGAGGTAAACACACAGAAAGCTGTGTGGTGGTTGTGTGGCGGTGTCTCGAGGTGGTGCGCTTGAGCGAGCAGAACCGCCGTGTGCGGTTGTGGAGTTAGTGGGGTTTATATCGCTTCTGTTGCGGGTGGTGACAAGTCCAGGTCGTATGGGGTTTGTGATTGTTTTGCCGAGCGATCCCGCGTTTCTCGCTCACGACTCCGCCGGTGCCGGTGGAAAGGCGATTCCACACGGCCTCAAAAGGCTTTAGCAGTGGGTCTGGTGAGTGTGGGTCTGGTGGGTGTTTGACTAAGCAGGCTCGTTGATTAGCTGTGTATTCATTAGTTATTTGGTGCTGGTTGTGGGCTGGCCGCTTACTCGCTCCACACTGATAAGCGACCCATTTGTAAGTCATGCTGGGCCAGACAATGAGCCAAGATCGCTACGGCTTGCTAAATAGTGACCTCCATTATATAAGCATAAACACTCTCACCAGAGCCATCACCCCCGGGCCTGCGTGATACCAACACCGAACCCAACACCGATCATCGCCAGCGACACCATCAGTACGATCGTGCCAGTGAGCAGACTGATTCTCTTCAGCCCGATATTGACTGGACCTAAATGAGGGTCCAGAAGCCCCAGGCCGAGGAAGAAAAACAGAGGAGGAACCAGGAAGGATATTAGGTAGACGAGCCATGCCATCTGGTTTGTGTCCTGGTGGTACCTCTCCGGTCTGTTATCCCTCTCATGTTGTAGTTTTTCCAGCAGTGGATCTGATGGGTACTCACCACCGTCATCCCTCTTGTAGTATGGGACTACCGGTGTTTGCTCCTGATGAATAGACGCTGGTCTCAGCTTGAACTCTTTCAAGCCGAGCTCTTTCTTAACAAGTGACTGCCCACTGTACATTTTGGCTCTCTTGGTATTCCTGATAGAAGCGTCGTCGACGACTTCGTTCTGGAATTCTTCACTAGAAGGTGAGTGGATAGATGGTGTGACACCGGCGTTATCAAGACCTTCACTCGCAATATCACTGGTGTAGATGTGCTGCTCTGACGAATCGTGGAACCTCACAGTGGTGTGTGCGCTCTGTGGATTCTGTGTGATTAAATGAGGTGTGCCTTTCTGTTTCCTTCTGGTTTCCTCGAAGTTAAGGATAGACGCTCTAGTCAACGAACGTGCAGACTTGTATGAGCCCAATGTAGATGAGGATTTCTGTTTGCGAGCAATCTGTGATAGTCCTGTTAGAGCATTCATCGTCACTTCTCGATCATAAACGGGACTGGATAATTGTTCGCCAGCTAAGGGCGGGGCTGGGGCTTGGTACTCAGGAGTTGGTACTCTCTTCACATCCATCTGGTACAAGGGCTGTTCATTGTCAATGTCCGACTGGTTCGGTATTGGGCCTGGTAAGTTCAGATTACTATAGAACGATGAAGCTCTTGGATTTGATGGTTGGTAGTGGGAGCCACGATACGAGTCTCCACTTGAGCTAGCATGCGGTTCACTCCCTGTCGTGGATCCACTATTCGGGTTTGAGCTGGATGACGAGACCGGTAGTGCAGCGTAAGCAGAGATTCTGAAAGAAGAGCCTGACATTCTCTTTGAAGTTTTCCTTGGATCCCTGAGGGAGTCCGTTCTAGAGACCGACGCTGACTTCCTATGACCAGATCTTGCTTGGTTTCCATCAACCTCACTGAGTATATTCACCAGAGGTGAGTTCTGTGGTTCTTTGCCTGTGACGACGTTTTCCATGTTCAAAGATGACAGTCCTGACAATGAGATGTCTCTTGATTCGTCGCTTGTTTCGTTGATGACGTCCTGGTAGACACTAAACGATTTCAAAGCACCGTCTTCATCCACGTAGGACTCTCTAAAGAAGGATCGCCGCTGTGTGTTGTTCCCAGAGCTAGAGCCTGTTCCCGAGGACTGCGTACTGTTGAAGAGCTGAGACTTGTTGATCTGTTTAATCAAGAAGGACTCTTCTGAGTCAGTAGACATCGATTGGTTCTGGGCCTGTGAAGCTGTGCTGATATCAGCAGTAGAGTCGTTCATGAGAACGTCGGCCATCTCGACTTTAAGTGGTTTACTCCTGGGAATGTGTTACCTCAGACTTGTGTGTAGTAAGTGGGAATGGTGCAGTAGGAATGTGCTTGTGGTGAGGAAATCAGCAGGCGTAGTAGCTCAGACAGTTGTCGTATGTGGGTATTGACTGGGATATGGGAAGCAAGGACAACAACACAAGTCTTTTGTACTAAAGCTCGAGATTTGCAGTAGTTGGCCTTGTTTACCTTTCTGCCATGTTTGCACTGGGTCCCTGCTCGGCTTATGTAAGCTTGTGTTTATGTTAGTGCGCGTACCGACTGGTTCGGGTAATTTTCCGCACTCCTCATCGCACACCATTGCATATTGATGATTTCAAGGCCAGAGCCTGTGATATTTTGCTTATTCAGGTGAGGATAACGTTTCGTGCTAGATCATTGGTGGTTATATCCTGCTACTGCCTAACAAGTATCGAAATGCGATAATTACTGAGCATTCTCATCCCTCGGGTTTCGTGTGAAGTTGATCCCCGATTTGATCTATTGTTAAAGGGAGCGATTCGCGGGCGAGCTTAGCGGACTCTGCGTCAGGCAGCATCGCCAAACAATCCGTGTGGGCTTAAAGCTAAATGTTATGGACAGAGCTATGGATAAGATCTATTAAGAGGGAAGTGGATGATTCTAGAGACTTGCCTGGGAAGGTTTGAGAAAAAAGGCTTGAGGAAAAAGGCCGAGTTGAAGTCTACAGTTGAAACCATTGGCCGGTGAAAAATCTGGTAGGTACTATGTCAGTTCAATGGTTTAACGTGTTCTATCTATGGCGTATACACGAAGCCACCAGTGATACATGGGTGTAGCTAGAAGAATACACAACGCCTCTAGTGTAATAGAGCTAGTAGACAAGAGCTCCATAAAATACTAGTTACTGGGTCACCAGAATCGGGGGTGTCAACGGGTGGCGCACTCGGCACACACTCGGCTCCAGAGCGGGCATGGCTCTCAAGAACACTGTAAAGAGCACAGCCTTTCCCCTGGCTCAATAATTGGGAGAGAATTTGCCACCTTCCTGGAGTCGTAGTACTATCGGGTGGCAAAATGGAAAGCCCCTATGGTGTCAAAGGGGGATTGTCTATGGGTAAAGGCCCAGAACCTGGAATCAGAGATAAAACGTCATGGCGCAGGGCTCCTATTCGAGAAGGCTGTGCTAGAGCTTCTAAATCTGTGTATTTACTGTAACGGAAGTAAATAGGCTATTTAAATAGACCATTGGAGGGGAACATAAACACACTAGCTAGAAGTAAGTAGTGGCCACACGTCCGGGTGTTCACCACCATGCTTAGTACCGTGTTCAGTATACATCAAGGATTCGCGCATAGTACACTAATAAAAGAGGCAAATCCTGGCCTAACAGGAGTACAAGTCGTGCTCGAAGGAGGTTAGATTAGCGAGTATAAGTCATGCCAGAAGCACACACCCAGCCAAACGTTCCCTGCCTTAACTGTTACAACTGCTATCGACTGAATCTAAAACAGGAAGCTTCTAGATCTTCGCCACTGAGCCTCATAATAAGCCTGGGACGCGCGCGTGTCCGATTTGTCCCGTGGCCCACGTTGGCAAAAATAGCATCAAGTGTGGCGCTTACCAGCTCTTACTATGGCGATCTGTCATGTTATCGCGGGCAAATAGCGTGTCCCGCCAGGACAAACTGTCATCCTTGTTCCATGCAGGCAACTTTGGCACCCCGTTCGCGGCCCCTTTCGACATCGCCGTATAAATAGTCCAGATACGCCCACCCTTTGCCGCCGACCCCAACTCCAACACCCCAACCAAACAATAGCGGTACACCAGCAACACACACGGCGGCTACCCTGAGATTTGATACACAGTACCAGACTCTCTGTCCGACACCCATACGCGCTTTTAGCCCAACCGCTGCATTGCTACAACCCCCACTACCAGTTTCACATTCTCCAGCCATGGGCGACGTTGACATTCCAGCCAACTTCAAGACCTCCTTGCCTCCACGCAAGAGGGCCAAGACCAAAGAAGAGAAGGAGCAGCGCAGAATTGAGCGTATCCTCAGAAACAGAAAAGCCGCACATGCCTCCCGTGAGAAGAAGAGAAAGCACGTTGAGTTCCTTGAGTCCTACGTGCTTGATCTGGAGAAACAGATGCACTTGGTCAAGCAGTTGAATGACAAACTGACAGCCAACTACACTGGTGGTAACGCCGACATTGACGCCATGATCAACAAAGTCTCCTGTCTCCCAGACTTGCAGGCCAAGAAGCTCCAACACGTCACCGAGTTGGACAGTGTTGGCTGTGAAGAGGACGAGGACGAACTGGCTTTACCAAAGACCCCAGAGTCGTATGCCTCCTCCCCAAAGGAGTCCTCGGTGATGACTACCCAAGCGAATGATGATGTTCCAGAGCTCGTTGATTCAAGACACTCTTCTATGTCTTCAGACTCCGAGTCCTACTCTCCTCCACAGTTGTCCTCCCCAGTGACAACGGATAAGTTCTCCTTGGACATCATCACAGCTGAACCAGACTTTACTATTTCACCTATGATCAAGAAGGAGAATGTCGATGAGTTTATCCCACAGTTTGTGTCCAATGACACATTTGATGCTAAGGTGAACTTTGATGAATTTCAAGTAAGATTGAACGACGAGCAATTTGTTCTCGATGAGTTGCGCAATCCAGCAGTGATTGCGGCTGATAAGTCAAAGATGAAGATGTTTGGTGCTCATGTCTTGTGTATGATCATTAGCTGACGAGTGTGCTTCGATTTTGTGTCCTGAAGTTTTATTTGAGAACCAGGTGGTTCTTGACTTTTGGACACAATTTCGGAGTCCAGTCTCGCTAAGTGATTAGAGGAATAAGCAAGAACATTTGATGCCCTGGTCTCGTCTTTGTCTTATCCAACTTTGGCCCGATGCGCCATCGAGTACATTTGACTTGAATGACTTCATGATGCTTGACGATGGATTCCAGTGTTGAAAATTTGTGTTCCTATCTTTTATTTCTATTATCTCTATATACCCTTTTTTGTGACTTGTTTGATTTTGTTTTCTTAACACCTCTTTGCTTTTGGTGTAACAGTTGATCGTTACTAATCATTTTCTGACTACTTGTTTTCCATTGTTATTTGATTGATTACTACACATCTTTCCATACCTACTACCTTTATTCTCTGCTACTTGTCTTTGTTATCCCGATTGTTTATCATTGTTGGATCTCTATTTCTCACTCTTGTTAGCGAGTTTAGTTTTGATTGATTCTGCAAGTCATGTGGCGCTCTCGGTAAGCGACTGGGCTTTACAGATGATGGTCACTCCTCTTCTCGGCTAACTGGTGTATTGATTTCAGTTGAACCAACTTGGATTACTCTGGGGAATATCATAGACTAGTAGAGTTTATTCTATTAATGTGTGGTAATCTCTCATATATCTTTGGAAGACTTGCGATTAGACATGGGTTTCGTACTTTCATTTTGTTAGATCGTGTTTGGGTGGTATTTGACTCGAGACATTTGGCTCGTTGGATATTTGGAACTATTTTTTATCACTTGAATATTTTGAGAACAACGGACACAAATTACAACCCTGTTTATCTTGGGAGTATTTATACAAAGTCATCAAAGTATTGAAATTGATGAATTTGGAATGGATAAGACTTGATACCATATTTTTACCTTGGAGGTAAAAACGAATATGTTCTATGTTATTTTTTTGATCTGAGTCTGGGAGATTCGGTTTTGTGTTTTTTAAACACCTTGGGTTTAATTCTGCTTGTATATTAATTTAAATTGTTTATCCGTACCAAGTTGTAGAAACTGGTGTAGTTAGCTGAAAGCCCACCACAGCTGTTGCATCAAGGATACCCCAACGATCCGTGCCGACACAGCCTCCAACACACTAAACAAGTTGATCTTGTTGCTTGTAAACTTAATGATCGACAATAAAGTAAACTATGAGGAGCAGCAACACCTTGATGACCATCATGCGCAGCACTGCCTTGTTCGCACCAAATGACAACACTACGAGGCACAGCTGACTAGGAAACGAGTTGGTAGCTGCTACGTACTATTGAGCCAGTTCAAAGGTCCACTCAGATATACATTTAGTTGTAATTAGAGTACTATTCTTTCTATTTCTATTTCTATTATGTGTCATTGTCTTGTGCCAAGCTCAGGGGTAGTTCTCGTCAAAGCCGAATTTTTCACCTAAAAAATAACTGTGACGCGACCTGCAGAGCAAGCCTCTAAGTTTCGAGCATCACCTCTCTTACTTTAGAGGCTGAGCGTGGACCATATAAGCCCGCTCGGCGCTCTGGGCACAATACTAAACAAAATTGTTTATAATCATCAACAAACAAAATGAAGCTGCTAAATATATTCGCCCTCGCACTCCCGATCAGTGCGCTTGTGGTCCCGAGCCCCGATGAGCTCGAGTCGGAGCTGCAATTCTCCAAGAGGCTCGAGCTCAGCGACATCGCACAGTCGAAAAAATGGAGCTTCAGGTCTGGCTCCTCTGGGTCGTCTAGTTCATCTGGCAGAAGAGGATCGTCTGGCTCTTCTGGCACAAGAGGATCTTCTGGCTCTTCTGGATCTTCTGGCTCTTCTGGCTCTTCTGGCTCTTCTGGCTCTTCTGGCTCTTCTGGCTCTTCTGGCTCTTCTGGCTCTTCTGGCTCTTCTGGTTCTTCTGGCTCTTCTGGCTCTTCTAGTTCATCTGACACAAAAGGATCGTCTGGCTCTTCTGGTTCTTCTGGCTCCTCTGGATCTTCTGGGTCATCTAGTTCATCTGGCACAAAAGGATCGTCTGGTTCTTCTGGTTCTTCTGGTTCTTCTGGTTCTTCTGGCTCTTCTGGTTCTTCTGGTTCTTCTGGTTCTTCTGGTTCCTCGGGCACTAAGGGATCTTCAGGCTCATCGGGCTCATCGGGCTCATCAGGGTTTGGCTCTTCAGGGTATGGCTCCTACGGTTTACCCATTGTAGGTGGTCTCGCGGGTGCTGCTGCTCTTGGACATCTCCATCACGGGTACGGTCACATCACAACCCAGTACGTTGATGACTCTGGCCACACAACCACAACCACACTCAACTACGCCAACAGTGTGCTGTGTAATGCCTCCAACTCGACGTGTGTGGAGCTCGCGAGCTCCACGAATGGTGCTAGCTCTAATGTCTACGGCTCAGCGTTGGTTGTGATACTGGGTGTCATGGCATGGATATAAGTTTACGAAGTCATTCCCTAAACGGTTCGGCCTAACTGCACGAGACTCCTCACTACCTGCATTCGTAGATCAGTTAATCCAGTGCTTGCTTAGTTTCATGTAAAGACGATGTTTTGAAACTCCGGAGATAAATTTCACCGAGTTCCGTCCAGGCCACCCATTGATGTAGATGGAATTTCTTATAAGCAGCAACTAAGCACCCTTGTTTCGAGAACAAGACACACCCCGGTCCCACAAAATGTATCTGTTTTAGTGCACAAACGTCTCCATCAACCCTTGCTCTTTTGGTCCCCATATAAACGTATGGTCTATCTCCGCAGTACTAAGTCCCTGTATTAGAGATACTCGTGCGTCCGCTGCTATTACGATACGAACACAATCTTAGCGATGTCTCAGTGCCTTCATTGTCAGATTCCTTCATTGTCACCGTTCCACGTGTTGTGATCACAGACTATTTAGTGGCTCAGTACTCTCCAGCCGGAGAGATCGGCTTTACCCGGAATTCGACATGGGTATTTAAAGCCTCCTAGATTATCGCTGTACACAGCTCAGGCGATGGCATGGCAGTGCAGTGATGCGAAGAAAGCTTTCTCTCTCGCTGGATTTCTAAGTAGTTCGTAGACTCTGTGGTATGTGGAGGGTTGAGAGCTAACTGCAAGTGCTAGCGACTGCAAATGCTAGCCACAATGCTAGCCACAATGCTATTAGGACATTCTACTGGGACATAACACAGCCCATAATGACGCGGTCCGACGATAAGAGAGCTCCTACTGGACCATAGGCTGGGTGTGTATGACGTTATGGTTTACATAGCTCAGACAAAAATAGCGGCCCAGCAGGAAAGGCGTTATTGTGCGGAGCATTATGTGTACGCTGTGTACAGGGGCGTACATCTCCAACGGTACATCACAAACACATTTATAGTCGGCGAGATCTCCAATTTCTACCTTTTCCTCTCCTCTGTTAGCCCATAAAGTAGACATAACAATCACACAAATGCTATGCGTCACCACTCCCAACGTTTGTGCGTTGGTACTAATGCTGCGAGTGGTCTCTTCAGCTGTGATTCCAACACACGCACCCACCACGCCTGTACATACCAGAACAGCACTAGCTATAGCAGACGTTACTACGGAGGGGATACCACGAGAGACAACGATTGTGGTGAGTGTCGACGGGGTTCCCGTGGAGTACCCACTATTCAACAAAGAATGGCCACCAGTGCCGGAAAAAGCAGGACTAGATACGGTGGAAATAGTGAACGAGGGAAACGGGAAGTGGGATACACTACACGGAGCTAAGTACGAGCAGGAGTACAACGACTGGGGTGACTGGCCGACGTTCTTCTCGATGGGTGTGGTATAGAAGTATAGATTGTGGTGAACAAGCACGGGGGTGAGGAGGAATTCCATATACATGCTGTGAGGAGCAGCACTGGGCAGCGCTGCTATATTTGGATATGTGGGGGTGCTAGTCTACAGGAAGCCTCAGCACGATTACACCTCACAATAAGGCACCACACTATTGTTGGTCCTATACTGTTTTATAGGTCAAAGAGGGCGCAGGCTGGCATCGATCTCGGCAGTGGCCAAGCACCAGCATATAGTGGTAATCTCTATAGTGGCAGTATTACAGTAGTAATACTATATAGTGGTAATCAAAAGGTGTTATAGGGTGTTCACACAACCCACCGGTGTAGAGCCAACGCACAAGCACACCGCCTAAACCAGAGTGGCCCACACACACACGCGGGCCTTAAAGGAGTTTAAGTACTGGTTTGTGGTCAATTGTCTCACCTTTGAAAGCACGGCAACGCGGTGCGCGTGCTTGTGCCTACAGTGAGCCAAGAAAAGATAGCAAGTAGCAAAACCGTTTCTCGCGGGACTATTGCATCGGAGGTGCTTCAGTGTTTATTTATTAGGCTCTATTAGTGTCTCGGTGCCCCTCTCCAACACCAACGCGTCCCAGACATTTCACCTCCACCGCTACACGTGCGTTGATGCTGCCTACAAGCGAGCCACCACAAACGGATTTTTCACAACACCTGTCTAAAAATAGGAGCCCATGGTACATCTGCAGGCAGCACGGGTATATCCTGGCACCATTGATGGACACCATATATAGCGAGCAGCACCCGGATCCTCAACAGTCGTTAGTGGTGAATTTGTAGAAGCTACATTCACAAATAATTCACAAATACATTCCCACTATGAAGTTCTCGCTGGTGATAATCGCTGCATCGCTGGCCACCGCAGCCGTCATTCCACACCCCGAGCTCACGAGCAGACAGAGTGAAACGGGCTCGTGGAAACTGCTGGACAAGCTCCCAGACTTCAACCTCAAGCTGGCTCTCACGGACTACACGGACGACGACGAGTACGCGAGACAGAGACCAGAGACACGAACATAGCCGATGCTATTTATAAGAGCCTATACACTGCACACGCCTAGTGACGTCACGAGCGATTTAGTGACTGTGACTGGAGAACGACTTTAATGCCCACATAATTTAGATCACACGCTGTAGCTACGGAAGTTAAGGATAGATGGCATAAACAAATACAGAAATATAAGAGAAAAGGGTAAAGCACACTTTTTATTTCTTCCGTCCTCTTACACAGAAAACCACAACTTAAACGTTCATGTAAGTTGATGGGTCAACACCGCCTTCTGGGAACTCGGTGATCTTGACGTCGAATCTCTCCTGGATCTTCGACAAAACACCCTCATCCTCCTCGGTAGAGACAAAGGAGATGGCGAGACCCTTGGTACCGAATCTACCGGCTCTACCGACTCTGTGCAAGTACTGGTCGGCCTCGTTTGGCAAGTCGTAGTTGATGGCGAGGTTGATTCTCTCGATATCGATACCTCTACCGAACACATCGGTGGCGACACAGATTCTCTTGTTGAACTCCTTGAAGGACTTGTATCTGTTGATTCTCTCCTCTTGGGAGATGTTGGAGTGAACGGCAATCGATGGGAAGTTGGAAGCACACAGGATCTTGTTCAACTCCTCAGCTCTGTTGGTGGACTTGACAAAGATGATAACCTGGTTGAACTCCAAAGAATCGAGCAAATCAGCCAAACGACGGTTCTTCTCCTTCTCGGACAATTTGAGATAGTACTGCTGCAAACCGTGTAAGGTCAACTTGGCTTCGTCATCGACGTAAATCTCCAATGGGTTCTGCATGAACTTCTTACAGACAGGTCTAATCTCCTGGGACAAAGTAGCAGAGAAGAACATGACCTGCTTTTCCTTTGGAGTGTTTCTGAAAATGTCTTGCACATCTCTTCTCATGTCAATAGCCTCCAAGACCTTGTCACACTCATCGATAACGAAGTGCTTAACGTTGTTCAAACGGATGGCCTTCTCTCTAATCAAAGCGAGCAAACGACCTGGGGTAGCAACGACAATGTGTGGTGTGGTTTCCTTGTTCTTCAGCAACTCAACATCCTTCTTGAAATCAGTACCACCGTAGAAGACAGCAGTCTTTACATCTGGCATGTATTTGGAGAATCTTTGGTACTCGTTACGGATCTGGTAAGCCAACTCTCTGGTGTGGCAGATGACCAAAGTGGAAATCTCACCTGGGACGGCATCCAATTGTTGAAGTGTAGACAAGACGAAAACGGCAGTCTTACCCAAACCGGACTTGGCTTGGCACAAAACATCGGTACCGTGGATGGATTGTGGGATACAGACCTGCTGGACTATTGGAATGGATTATTGTTAATAACTGCTGTTAAAGGGGAAATAGGGAATGGGTATAAGGTTATTGTAGACGTGTGTTTGCTTATGCTGTGGATGACGATACTGTGAATAACAGTCACGGATCAGCCCGTGAGCCTCAGTTGAGAAATATAAAGTGATGACACAGAGGGGTATCAAGGAGAGAAATGGTGATGTCTTCAATGGACAGGACACAATCCTGGATGACGGCAATAAAAACCCCAAGTAGGCACCTGTTATGGACCTAGAGAGTGCACGGGTGATACCACACCAGCACCGTCCATATATCACCACAATTGAGCCATTGGGGATCAACTGACACATAGCTCCATTGTGGAGACGCGACTCATTGCCATAGATAGCACAAACAAAGCAACACAAGCAAGCACAAAGCAACACGCAAGCAATAAACCTCTCAACCCAACAAAACACTAACCTTCAGAAGGGTGCTCAAAACCACAGTCGACAATGGCTCTCATGAGCTCCGGCTTCAAGAGGAAGTCCTTGAAACCGGTGGAGTGGATACCGACGTAGGATCCCTTCTTGTCATCATCCTTGGCCTCGGTGGTTGGGGCGATGTTGTCTTCTGGTTCGGAGTACTCGAGCAGCTCTTCTTCGCCTTCGTGCGACATTGTTATTGGTTGTTTCGGTGGTTCGTGTTCAATTGATGGTGTTGATGGTGGTGGCGACGTGTTTTTCTCGACGTTTTAGGAAATTGCGCGGCCGGGGTGGGGTCTGTGCTGAGAGTTACGCGGCAGTGATAGGGATACGCCGTGAGGTGTGCCCAGATTTACCCGTGCATCTTGTATAATGGTGTTTTAAGTGGACTTTGCGTGCTTCAATTAGATATAGTTTGCAATTACTACAATGTGCTGCAATGCACCGTAGACGGTCCGTTAATTAGTGGGCTTTAGAGCCGAGAATCAAACCCACATCAGGGCAACAACAGCAACACCCACAGCTAAGCTAGAGTCTTTCCAAGGTGCAGCACTATCGGCGACTGGGAAGAGGGAGGATGAGGTTGGTAATGGGGGAACACTAGTAGAAACTTCTGTATTGGACAAATTGATAGCGAGTTGGTGAGAAGTAAATCCAGCCACAATTTCACAGCCCTCGGCTTTACATGAAGCGTAGTTCTTAGCAACGGCTGTGAGAGCATCCTCGGGACTACAACTCCCAGATGTAGCTTTATGAGACTTGGAACAATCCTGTATACTGCCTCTTATACCATCATTACCGTGATCCCTGTTGGTATCAGTACCTGAGGTGGTACTCAATGGGCTGGCTTCGCTAACACATTTAGCTTGTGATGTCTGGTTAACATGGGAGGCCTGCGTAGTCTCAGAGGTCTGGAAATCTGGGGTTATCTGAGTGTAATTGTGCATCAGTACTGCGTTTTCTGTGTAACTGACCCTTTTTTCCTCATTAGAAGCCGCTTTGGTGGTAATACCGCCTTTTCTACCGCTAAGGTCATTCTCAGTATCGTCACCAGTGTGTTTCTTAGGTCTATTCCACGATCCATGAAAGGTACCTTTATCGTTATCAAAGCCGCAATTGGAGATTTGTGGACTGGTATTCAAGCATTTCGGACTCTGTGAGGATGCGAGGGCTATTAGCGTGGATACCTCAGTGATCTTGGAAAGCTTCATTGTGAAGAGAGAGGGTGGTTCACAATTTTTTATTCTACTTGAGCGCTGATTGAGTATTGGAATAGTGGTTCTAGATCATTAATTTGAGATTAGCAGTTGTATATAAAAAGTACCACAACGATTGACAGTTAGGGGTAGAAAGAGCATATGAACACCCTAAACTGGGCCACCCCACAAGATCAAGTCTCATATGACCCATTAATAGTAACACAATTGTATATATATATAAAACTGTATACTTCCCCTAGCACACAACCGTATTCTGTATTATGTCACTATCAAACAATAAGGAACTAACCCTTGTTTTCAAGAAGGCAGTGCGGCCTTTGAAGAGATTTCAGACATTTAGAAGTGGGTACAAATATGGCTAATTATAGCAGGGAAGTTCTACAGAAGAGTATTACAGTTGATCAGAGCTAACACTGAGGCTATGCACCACTGCGTACTGTTTCTAAGAAAATTAGGAGTTGAATTTTACAGAGAGAATCGTTTCGCTGTGCTCATGTGGCCGTTCCAGAGTAAGGTAGGGGGCTGAGTTGAAGCCGCAGATTTCCGGCTTTGTGTCGCTTTCGAGCTCACACTCAAGAAAGGGGCTGCACGTGATGATCGTTGCGTTTGGGTGGATTGAGCAAGATCTTCGGTGATAAAAGTGTGGCTCCTATATACATAGAGACAAACCGGTCTTCTAGGAAGTACGGTCGATTCCGTATGTTCGCGTCGGTGCTGAAGCATCTGATAGGCATGAATATTTCGAGCTGTTATGTAGTCTCCATTTATATCAGGGTTTGGCAAAGCTTTTACTAAATCCTAGGGGTTCTTAGACTAATGCAATTGCTAGCCTTTTACTATGTAAAGATGATCGACGACAGTTTCTATTGTTTCATCAAAATCTGGTGTTTAAGCCATTCGGCAAAGTATGCTTCTTTGGGATTAGTATATAGACGCCAATATGTAGGGACCTTATATAACATTATGCACAACACCCTGAGCCCTTGATCTCACATCTATTAAATCACTCTAGAATTTACACTGTCTTCAGAACCCCAAATAACAAAAAAAAACCAAATTAGCTATTATATTTTCTATTCTTTATAAATTTGAAAAACACTGTAAGTACTAGTACAAAGGGGTAACATTTTAAAAAACACTGATCGAAGTAAATCTGCTCAAATCCAAGCCAAGAAAGCAACGGCAGCAGCCAATCCTGACCCAGCAACGGCGCCAGCGCCGTTGGAGTAAGAGATAGTGACAGCAGCAGGAGAAGCTGAACGCTTAGCGAAAGAGTAATTACCGTTTCTGCGGGTCTCATTGAAAGAGGCACGGACCACTGGTGGACTTCTAACAGCTGGCTCAGTTCCGTTGACGTAACGCTTAACAAAATGGGTGGTGCCGTTGGTACCGTTGAAGTGGAATCCAGGTGGTGGACCGGTGTAGTTGAACTCAGGTGGTGGACCGGTGAAGTTGAGTGGAGTGGTGAGGTTGAATGGAGGACCTTGAGGAGCACCAGGTGGAGGAATCTCAGTTCCGTTGAGTGGGGGACCTGGGGGACCTGGGGGACCATCACGCTTAATGAAGTTGCTGTGGTATCTCTGGCTCGACGCAGTCTCGTTGGAAGGAGCTTGGGACTCTGAAGTAGAGTTCAAAGGCTGAGGGTAATAAGGGGCGCTCTCGTTGTAAGAAGCGGCAGCTAGGGCTGGAACGACAGCAGCAGCGATTATTTGAGAGAACTGCATCTTGTAGTGGTCTTTGCTAGTGTAGAACCAAGCTACTCATATCAACTATCAATCTACGGTACCTCGCACGCCAACTTATATACCCATTCAACAGGGGTGTGGAAATCTCAGATGACGAGCTATTGACCACGGCCAACACCCCTGTCTGCTCATCAAAGATTTCCAGGCCACCAATCATGTACCCTGACACCGCCAGAAGTCCGACACCGACCCCTGTGGTTGCACAATTTTCATCCAGCCACTATCAGGATCTGCCACAAGCCAAGAAAACCGGTGATCGAGAAACCGTTATGATGTATCCTTACTGCAACGCGACGCAGGCACAGCCTGGAGCAACCACCGGATTCATGACTTAAGGGTGTGTTTCAGACGAGATTTGGGTGGTGACTGAGTGAGGCTTATGATAATTTGTAATCGAGATACCACACATTTAACCAATTCAACCGGTTCTCCATCACAAGGTGCCAGGCTCGAATTGGCTCATCAGCAATCTCTGCAAATGAGGTGCAGCACCGCCTGGGTAAAGGCAAGGTTGCAGGGATGAAAATACGTGCGCGTAATCAATACTACAGGACCGGGTTTACCTCAATTTGGTGATGTACAACGTGAACAATACAATTGTATAGACCTAAAAACTGTCTTCAAGACAATTCAAATGAGTGCCAAGGCAATGACAGCAGCAACGCCAATGCCTCCACCGTAGACAGCAGCGCCGTTGGAGCTCGAGCCAGAAGAGCCAGAAGAAGAGCCAGAGGAGCCACCACCAGAAGAGGAACCACCACTAGAAGAGGACTCGCTGCCCGAGGAGCCGGAGGAGGAGCCACCAGACGACTCGCTGGAAGACCCAGAAGATTCGGCAGAGGAAGAACCAGAACCGGAAGAGCCAGAGGAAGAGCCGGAGCCAGAGCCAGAGCTAGAGTCGCTGTTTCCAACAGCAGATCCGGCTCTCGAGGTGACAGATGCGGCTGCTGAGGTAGCACCACCGGCAGCACTAGCAGCTGAGGTGATGGCACTAGCAGCGTTGGCAGCGAGAGCAGAGACCGGGAGAAGGGCGATAATCAATGGGGTGTAGAGCATTATGGTGAGATTCGTGAGTTTTCTAGGTTCTACAACGCTACTTCCAATAGCAAGTACCATGTAGCCCAATTTATAGGCCACAAGAGGAGAAAGCAAGCCAATGTGCGAAAGAATATGCCTTGCTCGTGTTCTTCGTGACCGAATTGGGACTCAATTGCTGGAAAGTCTAAAGCTTCTTCGCCTATTTCTGCTACCAGTTCCACACTTTTGCATATAGCCGAGAACTCAGCAATTGAGTGGTACTACACCGCAACATCGGCACTGCAAGTCCCGACACACTGTGGGAGGGCTCACACCCTGTGCAAAGCTAAGAGCACCTAATTTGACCTCAATCCCGACACATTGAGGTTCCTTGGTAGTGTGTCGACCTATTATGCACGGTACAGTCACCCCGAGACGTCGAGACTGGATGTAGCAAAGTGTGGTCCATGACGGAAATGTATACCGCAAGCGGGGCAAGGTGGTTCTATAATTAATTATAGGGGTTAAGCACCACTTGTGGAGGCTGGTCCATACTAATCACAGAAGCTGCTGCACTTCATTAACCATGTAACAAGGATCCAGGGCCTCTCCATATCCCTGCAAGAGTATCCTTCCCCATAGTTTAAGCTGTGCGTGGGCTCGTAACCACCCAGCGCTCCTAACCTTTCCGTTTTCGGCGCAGCTCATCGCGCCCGGTAAAAATTTTAAGCGTGCACTACCACCTTTAGTCCCCGTACAAAGTGATAAATTCGTAAAGGATCCTTATATAACTGGCCAAAAATGGGTAAAGGAATGTTGAAACAGAGACTCGAAGTCGCCAAGGCCGAGAAGGAGTTCAAGAAGCAGCAGCAGAAGAAGAGTGCAGCCCAAAAGGAAGCTACGAAGGACAATGGTCCTAAGGTTGTTACCAAGGAACAGCTTGCTGCTAAGGAGGCCGAGAAGGAGGCTAAGAAACAGGCTAAGCTTGCAAGAGAAGAGGCTAAGAAGGCTGAGTCGTCTGGTGTGAGCGAGGAGCCGGAGAATTACGAGAGTAAGGCATTGTCTAAGAAGGAACAGAGAAAATTGAAGAAGGCTCTCATGGCTAAGATCCAAGATGAGCAAAGTGGAGATGAGGAAGACGAAGACGAGGAGCAGAGTGGATCAGATGTTGAGATTGCTGAGGACACAGACTCTGAGATGGAGGAGTATCTGCTTGACCTCGAGCAGCTTGCTAGAAGTGATAGTGAAGACGAGGAGGATGCTGAAGAGGAAGAGGAAGACGAGGAGGATGCTGAAGAGGAAGAGGAAGACGAGGAAGAAGAGGAAGAGGAGCAGGATAAGGAGGATGAAGAAGAGGAAGAGGAAGAGGAGGATATCCCACTCTCCGATGTCGAACTAGACTCTGACGCAGATGTTGTCCCACACACCAAGCTCACAATCAATAACGTTGCAGCTTTGAAGAACGCTCTCACACGTATTGAGTTACCGTGGAAGAAGCACTCTTTCCAAGAACACCAGTCCATCACATCTTCTGAGAAGGTTGAGGGACAGATCAAGGACATCTACGATGATACGGAGCGTGAGTTGGCCTTCTATAAGCAGGCTCTGCAAGCCACCACAGAAGGTCGTTCCAAGTTGTTAAAACTCAAGGTCAGATTCACAAGACCAGCCGACTACTTTGCTGAGATGATCAAGTCCGATGAGCACATGGACAAGCTGAAACAGAAGCTTGTGAAGGAAGCCACTGAAAAGAAAGCATCTCAGGACGCTAGAAGACAGAGAGAGTTGAAGAAGTTCGGTAAACAGGTTCAGAATCAGACACTCCAGGAGCGTCAAAAGGATAAGAGAGAGACCTTGGAGAAGATCAAGACATTAAAGAAGAAAAGACAAAACGACGAGATGTCCAATGACCAGTTCGACATCGCCTTGGAGGAGGCCACTGCTGATAAGGCCGAGAGACAGGACAGAGACACGAGAGGAAGAGGTTTCCAGCAAAACAAGAGATCCAAGCCAAACTCTGCTAGACTCGCCAAAGACGCCAAGTACGGTCAGGGTGGTATGAAGAGATTTAAGAGAAAGAACGACGCTGCTTCCAGTAACGACATGTCTGACTTCTCGCAGAGAAAGATGAAGGGTAAGTCTGCTAAGCGTGTGGGTAAGAGCAGACGTAACAGAAACTGATCTGATTCTTTTCTCTACTGTTTTTCTACTTTTGCATTAGTTTGTTTATACGGGCATCGGAATTTTCATGTTTTTAATTTTGTACACTAAGCATTAAACGTAGACACATCAGCTCAACAACCCCAGTTCTTTCAATTGTTCAACAAGCTCTTTGTCGATATACTTGGCTAACGTTGGTTTACCAGTCAAGCCTTTTCTTTTCCTAGTCTTCATCACAAAGTCTCTAGACAGTCCCTGGATTGGAGCCGGTCTCAATTTTGGAACGAACACATCCTCATCCAATGGGTCACCTGGTACAACCGACCATTTCTCAAAGTATAGCGATATCAATGCTTGGCCTTGTGTAGCTACTCTAATGTCAGTCTCTAAACCAACAGCATCTATAACTGGAACGAAACCATGGATCTTGTACAGCTGTGTAGCTGGAATAGGCGTATCTTTCAGTACTGCACCTCTTCTCTTATCAACCAAGTCTTCGATGATACCAATAGTAGGTGATGTTGAAACAATCTCGAATTTGTACATAGGTTCCATGAGTCTTGGTGATGATGTCAACATAGCAGAGTAGCAAGCTCTTCTGACCATTGGAATGATTTGGCCATTACCACGCTGTAATGCATCCCTTGAGAAGCGAGCATCGATAATTTTGAACTTCACATTTCTGATAGGTTCATCCGCCAGAGGGCCTTCACGAACAGCCCATTGGAAACCCTGGATTATTGAGTCCTTCATTAGTCCAAGCATGTCCTTATCCACTTCGTCAGGGAGCGTATCGTCCAGCAAGGCGTTGGGTGCCGAAGAATCAGGACCGAAACTCCAAAAAGATCTAGCTGCAAGGGAATCCCAGCCGTACTTCTCACGAAGGGTCTTGTTTAAGCGCTTGTGATTTTGTAGCTTTCCTGTCTCCAAATCTGTACACAGCTTCTCCTCCAATGGTTCAGCAATGAGAGTTATGGAGTTCTTCTCATTGTGTGATTTGATGGTGACTTTTGTGAATGACTTGTCCTGGATAGTCTCCGAAAATTTAGTGATTGGGTCTGAGATCTTGATGTTTATATCTGTCATATCTCTCAAATCAAACATCAATGAGTCCATATACAATTCACCGGAGCCAAAGACGACATGTTCGCCACTCTCTTCGACCTTGATCTCAACACCACAATATGACTTGTTGATCCTTCTCAACCCATCGAGCATTTTTGGTAGTTCAGATGGAACATGTGGCTCAATGACGACTTTGAAGACACTCTTGATCATATAATCAATCGGCTTGAAAATCGCAAGAGGCTCAGGTACGGTAGTGCCAAAGACAGTGCCACTCTTTGTCAGAACAGAAACACCACCAATAAGACAAATCGATCCAGCTGGAACCTCATCTACTGCGATTTTGTATCTCCCTCCAGGAATGAACAACTCTTCCAACGTGATTATTTCCATATCTTCATCATCATCGCCGTAGTTCTCACCGAGAATTTTAATCTTATCACCTTTTCTAAGGGTACCGGAGAAAACTCTAGTTAAGGCCAAATTGTCTTCCACCATCTTGGACACATGAGCAACCAAATGACCCTCACTGGAAGATATCTTAATGGCCTCTTTGATTTCTGATGACGACCCTGTAAATAGATCAGATTTTGAGTGTTTATCTGGAGGTGAAAATGTTTCAAGAACGTCAACGAAGCCTGAAGAATCACCGAATACAAGTCTGAAGATCTCTTTCAAAAGCACCTGTGGATCTGATGTGAGCAAATCCTTTCCTAGGGTGATCCCAAACGCATTATAAATGTTTTTCTTCAGCTCATCAGGAGGCAAGGACAAAACTTGTGTGACAGTTTTGTAGATAGGCTCCAAGATGAAGTGAATAAAACTTCTTTTCCCCCCCTTAGTATTAAACTTGTTACTTGATTCATCATAATAAACATTACCCCAAAGTCTTTTTGCAAATGAGTCAATATCAAAGGAAGCGTTCAGTCTCTCAGCGTACAGCTTTGCGAACGATCTAAGATTGAAGCAAAAGTTCAAGTCCGATGATGCAAAAAGAATGTTGTTAAGGTCTGGTGATATTGTGCACTGATGCTGGTATTCCTCATAATATGGACTCTCAGTTAAGTAAGTATTGATCTCGTCGATGTTGTTTCTGATCTTATGATATGCGTCTTGTGGTGGTAACTTCAGCTCGAGGATGAGACGGTCAATCTTGTTGATGATGAAGGCCAGCTCTACGTTGTTTATCAGTGCGTTGTCGATGGCTCTCATTGCACCAATAGTCAAGCCTTCAACAACATCCAATACCACCACTGAGATATCTGTGACTCTCTGTGCTATGGCCATTTCATCAGCGAAGTCGACGTGGCCCGGCGTATCGATGATGTTCAGCACGGTAGAGTTCCCTTTCAGGTTCGCCAGCAGCAGAGAGATCGGCGAGCTCTTGATTGTGATGCCCCTCTGGATCTCCAGTGTGGTATTGTCTGTGTATCGTAGCTTCTTATAGTTCCTCGTGTTCTTGGAAATCTTGATCTCGTGTGTCTGGAGGACAAGCATGTCCAGCAGCGAGGTCTTACCAGAGTTCAAGCTGCCTACCAGCGCGAGATTGCGTACTCTGTGTGGAACACCCAGCAGCTGCAGTAGATACTCCTTGGAATACGTCGTCCTCGGCAGCTTCTTCTCCTCGATCTTGAACACCTTCTGAACACTCGGCTTGACAAGAGGCTCTGCGATGGACTGTGTATCGTGTAGTTGCACGACCGTCTCCACGTCCTCGCCAAACGTCTGCGACATCGTTGGGTACAGGCTCTTCTCCTCTCTGTGCACAACAATCTGTCCGTTCTCCACCGGCTCATCGCCCTCGTTATCCTCACCGCTCTCTTCCCGCTCAAAGACGTAGTCCACAGACTCAGCGTCGGAGTCGTGTGGGTCCCCAATGAGGTTACCGAACCTGTTACGCTGTTAGTATCTGCGCCCACGCCTGGCTGTGATCATGCTTACTCGTCGTAGAGGTCGTCGTCCATCTCCTTTAGCCGCCGTGGTGGAACCGCCCGTCTGTTTACGCTATGAGTTTCCTCTGTTAAAGATTTGTTGATGCAATGCGTCTGCCAATTGTGCCCGTGCAAGTCGCGCCCTCGCCCAGCACGGATGCCCAGGCTCATCACCCAGTTTCAACACCACCGTGGTCAATTGCGGTCTCGGGGCTGTTTAGTAGTGAGCAGTGTGCTGTCCAGTGTTTATTGAGGTGTGTCTTTGGTCCCACAACGCAAATTGTCTCCACAGCTTACACCAAGCGACCACCCGAGTGCACTGTCCACAAGTTCACCACACACCCCTGTCGAGGCTGAGCGTGCCTATCGTCCTCAAGCACACACAAGATGGAGCCAGACGCTGTAAGGTCAGCGTCCGTTGACCTTGGAGAGGAGTCGTACGCTAACATGCTGATCAACACTGCGAGAGAGGCTATTGAGAACGACGCAAAAGATGAGGAAGTCGTTGTTGAAAAGTTCAAGTACGAACAACAACTTGAGAGAAATCTGAGTATCACATCTGTCATTGGACTGGGGTTTGGACTAATGAGCCCTCCACTATCGCTCGGTGCCACTATGGGTGCTGCACTGATTGATGGTGGTCCGGCGACGATCATGGGTGGGTACTTAATCGTCTACCTGTTCTCTATCGTATGTGCGTTGTCCTTGGCAGAGATATGCTCCAAGTACCCAATCGAGCTCCACGGTGGTGCTGCCATTATTGCACATCCACGCTATTCATTGATTTGCTCTTGGTTCACCGGGTTTTTCCTTTTGGTCGGTAACTGGTTGGAAAGTCTTAGTATAACGTTCGCTGGAGCTCAACTCGTTCTGAGTGTCTTTGGCATATACGACGATGACTACGAACTCGACAGTGTTCTAACTGTGCTCATATTCTATGTTGTGGTCACCGTGTGTGGTATTGTCAACTTGTACTTCTCTAGATACATGGAGACGATTAACAGGCTATGTGTCTATTGGATCATATATGCTATTCTCTTGATTGATATTCTTTTACTGATCTTTGCACGTGAATACCGCTCATTGTCATACATCTTTACACATTTCGACAATACCCTCTCTGGATGGCCCGCACCAATGGCTTTCATGATTGGATTCCAGCAGGCCAATTTCATGCTACAAGGGTTTGGTCTCTTACCAGCCATCAGTGACGAAGTCAAGCAGCCCGAGAGATCCGTTCCTAGAGGACTTGTGATCTCTGTTCTACTTGCTGGTGGTGCTGGATTTATCTTCCTCATACCAATTCTTGCTGTGATCCCAGACGTTGTCGAGCTGGTAGGTCACCAAAATGGAATCATGCCAATTGTGCTTATTTTCAAACTGGCGACACATTCTAAAATTGTCTCTTTCTTCCTCGTCATTATGATAATTGGAAACTTGATCTTCTCCGGAATTGGATCCATCGCCACATCATCAAGAGCTGTCTTTGCCATGTCTCGTGATGGTGCTTTGCCGATGGGTCACTTGTGGACCTATGTTGATGAGAAGTCTGTCTCGAAAGTTCCAAAATACGCGGTGCTTCTTTCCATGGGAGTGTCTTACTTACTTGGTCTTCTCGCACTATTCTCAACTTCAGCGTTCAATGCATTCGTCGGTGCCGCAGTGCTTTCCCTATGTGCTGCGTCAATCATCCCTATTGTCTGCTCATTACTTGGCGCTCGTAAAAAGGTCCGTGGTGCAGCATTCAAACTGAAATACGTTGGATTCATTCTTAACATCATCGCAGTCCTTTGGCTCATATTCACAGTCTTTGTGCTTTCTATGCCACCACAGATCCCAGTAACGGGTCGTACTATGAACTATGCATCGCTGGTGTTTGCTGGTTTCGTACTGTTGATCGCTTTGCTATGGCTTGTATGGGGCCAGTATAACTTCCACGGCCCGCTGGTGGATCATGACCACAACGAGAGAGTGGGATCCATCCCTATGGAAACTCTGATGGGTAACGAGACTGGATACCAGAAATTGGACGAACAAAAATTCCACAAGCTCGATGCCGAAAGCGTCGATGAGTCTCTAGCCGAGACCACGGTCGCAACCTCGAGCGACTAGGCCCCTTAATGAACTATCTAATGAACAAAACCGTACATATGATCTTGATCGTAACACTCCCACATAGTACCGATGCTGATTACGTAACGTCTCTCCCTTCTCCCGGTGCTTACATAAGCAAAAGCAAATATCCGCGCGTGCGCGCGATTAGAAAAAAGCAATTCCTCAACGGCCAAACGACGTAAACGAGTGAAAAGTCGCGTTCCCATCGTCAAGCTCTCCCTCTTAGCACCTCTTTGAAGGCCATTATCTACTCAAGCTACGCTGTGTTTATAAAGATGTCCGATAAGGTTGTGAAGAGAGAAAGGTTCCTTTCTGTGTTCCCGGAGCTCGTCGATGAGCTGCTCGATGTTCTCAAAAGCTACGGCATGAAACAAGAGGCTCTCGACTGGTTCAAGGCCAACTTGGATTACAACACTCCAGGTGGTAAGCTCAACAGAGGTATCTCCGTGGTGGACTCTTACGTCATCCTCAAGGGCTACAAGTCTGACAACGACCTGACCAAGGACGAGTACAAAAAGATCGCCATCTTGGGTTGGTGTATCGAGCTTTTACAAGCCTACTTCCTCGTTGCCGATGACATGATGGATGGCTCCATCACCAGAAGAGGTCAGCCATGTTGGTTCAGAAACGAGCAAGTCGGTGATATTGCTATCAACGACGCGTTCATGCTTGAAGGTGCCATCTATATCCTGCTCAAAAAGTACTTTAAGTCCGAGCCTTACTACGTTGACCTGCTTGAAACTTTCCATGAGGTTACTTTCCAGACCGAGTTGGGTCAATTGCTCGATTTAATCACTGCTCCAGAGGATAACGTTGACTTGTCCAAGTTCTCCTTGGAGAAACACTCCTTCATTGTCATCTTCAAGACCGCTTACTACTCTTTCTACTTGCCAGTTGCCCTTGCGATGTACGCTGCTGGTATTGCCAATGAGAAAGACCTGAAGCAGGCCCAGGACGTTTTGATTCCGTTGGGTGAATACTTCCAGATCCAGGATGACTATTTGGACTGTTTCGGTAAGCCTTCAGATATTGGTAAGATTGGTACTGACATCCAGGATAACAAGTGCAGTTGGGTCGTTAACACGGCCTTGAAGCTCGCTACTCCAGAACAAAGAAAGGTCTTAGATGAAAATTACGGTCAAAGAGATGATGCTAAGGAGAAGATCTGTAAGCAGTTATTCAACGATATGGGTATTGCCAAGCTATATGAAGAGTACGAAGAGAAGATTGCTACTGAGTTGAGAGAAAAGATTGCTAAAATTGATGAAAGCAGAGGTTTCAAGGGTGAAGTTTTGACTGAGTTCTTGAACAAGGTTTACAAGCGTTCCAAGTGATCTGGGATCACATGAAAACCGTAAAATACATTTATAATTCATAGAGGGGGAAAAGTTCATTGTCTTAGAGAGTTTAATATTCCATTGTATTGTTGTAAGGAAACATGAAGTAGTTACATGGCCCGAATCATTACTACGAGATCATTAATGTAAAACTTTGATTCCATAAATAACATGAGCACCTGCTGTAGAGAGTTGTATGTAAAAAGGACCACAGACAGGAGAAGAAAGAAGAGTTGGTGGTAGCAAAAAGTTGATAATCCAGCTACCGAGAGACAAATGAATATATGCTGTCGTAACTAGGCGTGTCGAGGGACAGCACCTGTGGGATGCAGTTAAGCTGTGTGGTGTATATGTGTGTGTGATAGAGACATGGAGTAAGTGAGAGCTGTATCAAGACGCTTAAGCGTTAACGATCTCCAACTCCTCACGGCCGGCCTTGGTGTACAAGTACTCGTTGTAGTCTCTGGCCCAAGCCCACCACTCCCAGACGATAACACCTGGGACAATGACGAACAAAGCCTGGTTCTTAACTCTTCTGAAGACGTTGAAGACAGCGGCGTGTGCAGTACCCTTCAATGGTCTCTGGGCGAATGGGGAAACAGCGTAGGTGGTGATACCCTTCTGTGGCTGAGATCCCAAGGATCCCCACCATCCCATGTAAGTCTTAGCGTGTGGAGCACCGGCACCCATTTTGTATGATCTTAATTAGTTGTTTGGCTAATACAGGTTGAGTTGTTGTGCGTTGCTTGTTCTGGCTATGTTTTTTTTCCACTTCCCGCGCGCTCACTCGCTCATCGCCTTTTCCAGCGCGCCCATTGGCTATCTCTCGCGCGACGGAATTCCGGGGTGTCACGTGCACTATCCCCGGAATGAAATCAGAATCACATCACACCCGGACACCATCGGAATTGGCTCCCCGCTTTTCTCACAAGCTTCTCATGAACAAAGCAAAGTTAGGCAGGTGTGCCACAACAAAGAAATCTTATCAAACACGCAGCAAACAGCTCGTTCCTGCTTCAACGGCCCATCAGACGGCCATTTACCACTTTAAGGGCTCCACACTAAGGGCTCCACACTAAGGGCTCCACACTAAGGGCACAGTAAGGGTCCACACTAAGGGCTCTATAAAAAGATTCAGCACGGGCCCACACTCCATCAACACTGCTGGTCTCGATGTCGAATGTACAGCCACAACGGCGTGTATCACTGCTGACGACGAGCCTGGCTAAGATCAGCGAGGAGGGTACGCGAAGCAACACCGTAACACCGGTTCTGTCGACGTCAAGCACGGCCGAGAACGCTACAGGGCCTTTCAACATCAGCACTAATGACGGGCTCGAGGAAGAGTTCAGCTTCGAGCTGGTTCCTGAGGTGACACAGCAGCCTCAGGAGTGGACACGGCAGCATACACAGACGCTTTCACAGGATCAACTTTCCAGCTATGGTGATGAGATCATTCCACCGGTATCGCCAATCATCGGTGCGTCTTCACCTCTGGCTGGCCGCTCTCCACTCTCTCGGGAACCCGTGTCCTTCGTGTCCCACTCTGCTCGTCTAAGGAGATCTGGCCTGCCAACTTCTCCAAAGCAGAAGCCACACCCACGGAGACTACACAGAGCTCTGTCAGACTCGGAGAAGCACAAGTTTGATCCCATGACTGGTCGCAGAGTGTTCATCACCGACTCCAAATACAAGCCAACCAGGTACAATCCGTACGATCCATCACACATCAAGGCCATGCAGAAAGAGGAAGAGCCCTCAGCGTGGAGTTACTCGACTTTTGACCAGCATTTCAACGATCAGCAGAAGCAATTGGATAAGAAATACGCACATCTAGACCTCGGGAAAGACGACGAGTATCTGCCTGATCTCGACTTCTCAGAGACTTTGAAGAAATGGGATAGTGTTAAGAATTTAGTCGCTGCTGTTGTTGCTGCGTCTCATGATACATCTTTGTCGTCATTGTACAGTCCTACATCCAGTTCTGCTGATGCTTCTTTATCATCCACGCCGATGGGACCGTCCCACTCCCAGGTTCAGCCAGTGTCAGTCCCAAGACCAAAGAGAAGTGCAGAAGAAGAAGAGCAGCTAATCAGAAAACAACTCCCAGAGGACTTCTCTTCACTGCCACTATCTGCTCGAAACAAAGTGTTCAAAGAGCTCAAGCGTCGCTATGACCCTGAGGTTTTGAAGAGATTCGAGAAAGAAGCTCAAAAGAATAGGAGTTCTCGTTCTTTAGCGTCCCTTTTCCTCAGCACACCAAGCATGACATCGAGATCACTCAGAAGCTTTGACGAAGGCAGTGCCATCATGAACTACACACTGGGCAAGACAATCGGTAAAGGTGCGTGGGGACTTATAAGGGAATGTCGCCATGAAAAGAATCCAAGCGATGTCAAGGCTATGAAAATTATCAGAACACTCCAACAATCCGTTAAGAACCATTTCATGAGAGAAATCCGCATTTGGCACAGTTTGAACCATGAATATATCTTGCCATTGATCTCTGTGAAAGACACCCCTGAAGCTATTTTCTGTCTCATGCCCAAAATCGATGGTGGGAACCTGTATGATCTGACCCATAAATGGGGACTCTATAGTGCTCCGGACCCAGTCACACCAAGACTCAAGAGACTCAAGATCACACGGACTTATATTCTACAATTGGCTGAGGCACTCATCTACATGCACTCAAAGGGCATTGTCCATGGTGATGTCAAGCTGGAAAACTGCTTAATCGATGCGTCTCCACCACGGAGTAAGATCTACTTGTGTGATTTCGGCATGAGTCACCAATTCATTGCTGTTCCAAATAACGAGGAAATTAAAGTGCATGACACTGTGATCAAGAGACGACCATCAATCCCAAAGTCATTGTCTAATCACGATCTTCGAGGTATTCGTTCTTTGGCCAAAATTGTTACTGATAAGAAGCAGGTACACGACGACACCAAACTGGAACTCGGTATAACAGACTCAACAACTTCAAATGAATCTGATGTTCTGTCCTTCGATGCTACGCCAATTGAACCCAAAAACACCAAGCTAAATCCGGCACTGCAATTGGACTCCACTATACCGGATTCACACATTGGCTCTCTTCCTTACGCTGCACCTGAGCTCTTAGAGCTTAAGCCACCACCATTGGGCCCTTCTGCTGATATTTGGGCGTATGGTGTGTTGTTATATACGATGGTCACCGGTAAGCTCCCATTTCCACACGATTATGAGCCCAGAGTGCGTGCTGGTATCCAGAATGGTACCTACGACGTCAATGCCTTTGTTGAGGCTTGTGACAACAACGAAAACATGATTCACGTGCTGAGAGGCTGTATGGAAAGGGACATCACCAAGAGACTCACGCTGGATGAAGTCCATCGCATCCTCTCCGAGCTGCACCTTTGACGATCCAAGCATTCTACGACACAGAGCTACGAATCAGCTATAATTGCATTAATGTGTTTACTAATATTTAATGACTGACGATAGGAGCTTGTGTAGACCAACAAACCGTGTACTACCATTAGCAGAGTTAAAGAATTAGCAGAGCAAAAAAAAGGTCTTACCCGGATTCGAACCGGGGTTATTCGGATCAGAACCGAAGGTGATGACCACTACACTATAAAACCATTGTTCGTCGTCGAAAAGGCGCGCTTTGACCTGGTGGCCACTCACGCCGTCCCGATTAGGAAGCCGCACCCGGCTAAAACAACAGTAGTCGAAGCTGAGAACTCCATAGTGATGTAAGCACCCGGGACTAAAAAAGTTCGCCTACACAAGCGATCTCGACCCTCATCCTCACAGCTAAGCCCACCACCCGAGTCTCTGCTTCCTCTCTGCGGATCGACGTCTCGCCATTCCATCAACACCACCGGTAGTAATGTCGGAACCACAGAAAGCTAAGCGCAAACGCTCGCGTACGGGATGCCATCGCTGCAAGCGTCTGAAGGTGAAGTGTGACGAGCAGAAGCCGGCGTGCTCGCTGTGTGCCAAGGGCAGCCACGAGTGCGACTACTCCATCAAGCTCATCTGGGGAGGCCGTCCCTTCAGGAACAAGCCCGGGACAGGCACGATCTCGTCTGAGAAGCCAGGCCCAGATGTCATCCAGTTCAGCCCGTACCCACCAAAGAAAAGAAAGTCCGTGAAGCCAGAGCCGGACCCCTTTGAGGTCCACGCCCCGCTCATGAGCCTGCTGCCCACGCCGAACGACTCCATCTTCACCCAGCCACGCAGCCCGGGGATGCTCATCTCCCAGCTGCTGAACTCTCCACAGGACGACCAGTTCCGCAGCCTGGACGAGGCCGAGGGCCCCACCGAGGTGATGACGGCCTTCCGGGAGCTCGAGACCCCGAACTCCGTGGCCAAGCAGTTCCTCACGAGCGTCCTCCTCCCAGAGATCACGGCGCACGACCAGGGCCTCAGGCTGGGCAGCCTCGAGGACTCGACCCCGTACAACCTCACCTTCATGGAGAACTTCCACTCCTTCAGCACGCCGGCCGAGACGCCGCTGTCGCCAGTGCCGGACCTCGACTCGGAGCTCTTCTCCAACCCGATGAAGTTCTTCACGGGCTTCGAGACCGTCCCGGAGGTGCTCGTCCCGCTGCCGGACCTGCTCAGAGACAACCCGCTCTACAAGCAGCACTACCACAACTACATCGAGGTCTTCTCCAAGATCCTCGTCCCGGCACCGCCACGCCACTACACAGAGAACCCGTTCACGTGTCTGCTGCCGAAGATGTCGCTCTCCGCAGGCACCGAGGGCATCCTCGCCGTGCTCATCTGCTTCGGCCTGTGCAAGACGAGCTCCTTCATGAACAGCCCGTACCCGCAGGAGCCCGTGAAGGACCTTCTCCGGCGTGCGCTGAACGACCTCTACAGCCGTCTCACCGACCCGGTGGAGGCCAACTCGGACTACACGCTCGCCCTGATCCTCATCCTGACGAGCTTCGAGGTGCTGTGTGGAAAGACCCACGGCTGGCGAGCGCACTTCTTCGGGGCTAAGAACATCATGCTCTCGCGTGGTTTTCTCAAGGCCGTCGCCAAACGGCACGACTCGAGGTCGCCGCTGCCTGTGGCGCTCGAGGTGGGCTCAGAGGCCGACCTCTCCTTCTTCTTCACACGCTGGTTCGCCTATCTCGACGTCATCGGTGCGCTGTCCTCGTCCTCCTCCATCTACGCAGAGTCCAGGGCCGGCGAGTTCCTCTGGGACACTCCGAGCACCACATACAGAGACCGCGAGCAGCTGAAGGACATTGACCCGCTGATGGGCTTCGACCTGAAGCTGCTCTCGCACTTCTCCACCATCATCAAGCTCGTCAAGCAGCGTGAGAGGATGTACTCGTCAGCGGAAACACTCAGCATTGACCTCATCCAGGACGCTCTCGAGGCTAAGGACACCCTGCTGAAGTACCTGGAAACGTGTGATAACGACAGAGACCGCATTGAGGCCCAGCTGAAGAAAGACCCACTGAATATACTCAACGACAAACTCCCAGACTACCAGGTCCTCAGATCCACAAACCTGGTGTTTGGACTCTCCGGTGTCTTGCAGATATATAGAAGAGTCCTCATGCTCAATCGTGAGTCGCCATTAGTGCGTGATATCGTTTCCAAGATCGCTCAAACCCTCGCAGACAATATCAACAAAGACCAATCTGCTGCTTACTGCACCATCTTCTCCTTGTTCTCAACGGGCTGTGATGTTTTGGACCAGACGACTAGGGACTTCTTCTACGACAGAATCAAGTATCTCGTTGATAATGGGCTTTTCTCGGCTCGTATCGCTATGGAGGTAATGGTGGAATCTTGGGACACTGGAAAGTATTGGGCTGACATCATTGCTGAAAGAAAAATTGATGTTGTCTTCATCTGACAACGCTACGAAGTTAACGACATTTTAAAAAGTATGCACGATCCACATTTACATGTGCACCATCAAATAGTAGTATTAGTCCGTAGACGTTTATGCATTTCATACCAAAAACTCATGCTTCAATAATTTGGTGGCACCCGGTCTCTCGTGAGGATTCCAAACTAACATATCCTGTAGAAAGTGACCGAATTCGCCTTTTTCAAGACGTAGTTTTCTATGTATACTCTGATCTCTCCTTGCTTGCTCAATTGGTGGCCCTTTGTATAACCCGCTTCTGTCAAACTTGGTGAAGATCATGGTTTTCTTATCAATGAACTCTGGATCGTTATACTTGTTGATAGACCCCAGCTGGAAGACCTCACTTCTCATTTGAATAACTGTCTTGCTCTTTGGATGGCCAATCAACTTCACAATCAGTCTGTACAAATTTTCTTCATCCTTGGCTTCGAACAATGGTTCACCAGTATACATCTCAAAGATCAACGCAGCAAAAGACCAAATATCAATCTTCGTGTCATATCGACAACCCAACAGCACTTCAGGTGCTCTGTAAAATCTTGATTGGATGTATGGGAATGTGGCGTTCCCTGTAGTTGTAGACGAACCAAAATCAATGATTTTCAGATCCAAAGAATGAGGAGAACAAAGCATGATGTTTTCCGGTTTCAAATCACCGTGGATAATCTCTTTGCAATGAAGGAATTCTAATCCCGATAGTAATTGTTTAGACCAGAGTTGTATCACAGAAATTCCAAATCCTTTGAATTTTGTAGCTTCCAGTGCCTCTAACAACGTAACTGACAATAACTCGGTTGTAATGCAAATGTGAGATCTGAAATTGAAATAGTCAATATATGCCAACAAATTATTATGATGCAACTGTTTCAACACTTTTATCTCATTTATGCTTTGCAGTGACCATTCTGGATCATTTCTCATAATTTTCAATGAAACAAGTCTTTTTTCCTTATGATCATGACATCTATAAACTTTACCGAACATACCAGTTCCTAGACACCCCATGATCTGATATCGATAGTTGATGTGATCATCAGATTTGACAATGAGATTGTTATCTTTATCATCGAACCCAAAATTGTGTCCAAAGTTGGAAGGATCATATGATCTGTTACCGGCATGGCCCAAATAAAATACTTCATTGGACTTGGTGACCTCAGCTTTCTCAAATGTAGTGAGATATGTGGATTGGATGGCCTCGGATGGTGATAGGGAAGGTTTAGATGTTACTTCAGAGCAATCCCACAGCTCAACACATTTTTTCGTTCCATTGAACTCTGCTAACGATTTGTACAACTCTTGTGAATTTTTACACTTGACTGGTTGTTGTGGCGTAGTGGACCGTGAGGACACTCTGGGTGTATAGATGGTGGACAACGGTCTAGGCTTTGTTGACACAACTCTTTTCTGTGCTGGAGGTTGTTGTGGTTGTGGGATTGACTTTGATGCCTGTGTAAGGTCTTTGAGTCCGACATTGACACTAAAGCTCTTTGTCATTGATCTCTTCTTAGGGACGCTCAACTTGTCCAGGGAAGTATTTGACGATGATTCTTGGGTACTGGAGTCAAGTTTTGCGCTTAAGTTCATCACAGACGTCTCGTGCTTGAGCCGGCTGCTTCTTGTTGATCTTCTGAGGGAGTCGGCTGGCCTGTCCGATACAACTCTCTTTGTGGTTGGAATGCTCTTGTTCTGCGGAATGTTACTTGCATTAGTTGATGCCGAGGATGCAGCTATCTCTGAGACTATTCTTGTGGGGCGTCGTATCGCAGATACCTTGAGATTAAATGCTGTTGTGGATCTCGTCAAACGAGAGAGTAATGGGGAGTCATCACTGGTGGTGGCTGTCTTGGGTTTGACATTGCCAGATGCAACACGCTTGGTGGGAGTTGGAATGGCTTGGGATGATGCCTTCCTGGTGACGACTTTCTTCGCAGGTGATGCCGATGCCTGCTGTAAAGTCTTTGAGCTCATGCGTGACTTGAGCAATGCTGATGTTCGGTTCTCGAGTCTGTGGTCGTTGGAGACCTCATCGCCAACGTTCTTAGTGCGTGTCTTCTTCTTGTCCATGGCCTCCTGTACACTCGACAAGCTCTGCATGGTCACTGACCGTGTCATGATCTTACGTGGTGGAGTGGGATCCTTATGGGCTTTCGAAGGCGTCGCAAGTGAGAGCTGTGCCAATTGCGATGAGAGTCGGGTCACCGTGGACGGCGGTGTTGATGGTGTGGACCCTGTAAGTGTCGTCTTACCCTGCGGCGTCTGCAGCAGCTTGGGTGATTCCGTGTTCGTGAGATTCACCAGCGGAGACAGGCTCGATCTCCTTCCTTGCCGCCTTGTTGTGCCGCTGTGAGGCGGTGTTGATGCTGAAACAGGAGACAATGGCGACGACGTGATCCTCGGAATCGACGAGCGCTTAACGCCACTCAGCAGCGAGTCGTCCAGCGGTACAATTGGAGTAGACACCTGCCGTTTGTCCTTTACCGGGATCCTCGACGAGCCACTCGCTACTCGAGCGTACCTGTGCTGTAGCGAGTTATCTGTCATCACAGGCCCGTGTAGATCAAGCGCTGGACACTCTCGCTTGTGCTCGAGGTTGCTCTCTTCTGTAGAACGTGAGAGGGCAAAGGGCAAGCTTCCAGGCCTTTATGTTTCGACCGCCCTACTCAGAATCAATAGCCGCCCGCTTGTTGTGGCTTCACTGGTGGCTCACCGCTGTGCTTTGTTTGTTGTCCTTTCTCGTTTGTTGATGTTTTGACGTTTTGGCGATGAAGCGCGCGCCTTCCTAAAACAGTCGCGATGGGACTAGACAGGAATACATAGAGGGTTACTACAAATGGCCTTTTGTGAGATATAAATATAGCAATCGCCATCAGATGGCATTCGTTTCGTGATAACATAAGCTTTCGTTAATCAGGCCCTGATGGGTCTTGGGGATTGGCCCATCGCTGCCATTGTAAGTTGTGACTGTGTTCTTCTGAACTCGTTAGACTCCTGTGCGATTTTGAGCTCTTTCAGTTTCGCTTCTAAGATCGGTGCATCTCTCAGGGTCTTGTTCAGCTCCATGAGCTCGTTTTCCCACGCCAGTCTCTTCTCTGCGTCCAATGGTTGGAACGAGTAAGTACCGTCACCCCTGAACTTGAGGATGTAGTTATGGAAGTGCCACAATGAAGATCTGTGAGCCACTGACAGCAAGGAGATTCCCAGTGACTGAGCGTGGGAATACATGAACTGCTCCATTTGTGGTGAAACAGCAGACGTACACTCATCCAGCACGGCGAACTTAGGCTTGTGGTAGTACATTCTTGCCATGGCCAAACGCTGCTGAACACCGATAGATAGCTCTTCAGACCAGTTTCTCACCGTGTTGAATGGATCGATCTCCGTCACCTCCAGACTGCTATCTTTAGTCAGTTCCAATGTGATGTTCTCGGTAAGCAAGAACTTCAAATCCAAAACTTCCAAAATGTCAACCAGTTCCTTATTGGTGTCATACTTGTATCTCGTTGATGGATACATAATCACTTCTTTCAACGAGCTCTTAGACAGGTAGGCTCTCTGTGGTAAATAGAAAACATTCTCGAAATGTGGAATAGTCAACTCACCACTCATAACAGGCCATAATCCACCAAGAATTCTGAACAAAGAAGATTTGCCACAGCCATTCGGACCAGCAATAAGTAAATGATCACCGTGCTTTATCTTGAATGAGAGAGACTGTGCTAAGACTATGTTAGCCGGCGTGATCAATGGGATCTTGTCAAACTCAATGACGTTATCATCATATTTGACAACGCCACGAGAGATCGAGTCCTGTGTAGTAGATGAGTCAACCTCTAATAATGCAGTCTTGAATTCCGAAATTCTTTTCATGTATCCAACAACCTGTTGAACCTCTTTTCTTGATGTGATCAACATACCCAATGACGAAGAAGCAGATAAAAGTAAACGACGGTTTGTAATGAATGTAGCGGAGCTTGAGTGATCAACGATACCATTCATTTTGTTCACAAAGATTGGAATGGAACAAAGAACAAGGCCAGCTGCACCCCACGTATACTTGACGATGAAATCAGTAGCTGTGTCATAAACAGCACGAGCACGAAGCTCATAATTGGTAAACTTCTCCAGTTCATAATAAGATCTATCAACGATATCTAACTCTCTAGGATGACCTCTTAGGAATCCGACTTCTTCACTCCAAAGTACAATTCTAGCATGGAGCGTTCTTACAAGGCCTTCTAATCTCGATCTTTCAATGGCGATTTTGGTGAAGTTCGGGGACATGAAACGTAAAAATAATGACGTTGTGTGAGCAAGGAGACCAAGTAACAAGGTGCCCTCAGCTGAGCCTGTTTTAGCTAACTCGAATGAGCATAGAATCAAATCCAGCGACGGTTTCAGGATGTGGTTTGGTAAAGCAGCAAGCGCGGACGACAGGTTCGTCACATCTGTAGTTATTCTCTGATTTGGATCCACAACTTTATTCTCGATCGGCATGTGAACCAGCGAGTAGTAGTTTGGGTTCTTTTTCTCCGCTGATTTCTGGGATGTTGTAGGCAAATATAGCTCCATCAGATTCTTGGTCATGTTCCTGTTGATGTTCAGCGAGAGCTGGTTGGTGACGAAGTCGAGCAGCGCATTGGTCATCGTCGCAGGAACGCCGATGAGCATCCACTGCAGCAACAGTTTCATGAAGACACCCGTTTTCTTCTGGATCATGGCACTCACTAACCAACCGTCTAAAGCAGCAACACGCAGAGTAAGCAGCGCTCTGGTCGCAAGGAGCAACATCTGGAGAAGGAAGTACACTGGAACGGACGACCTCCACGATGGCACTATCGACGTAAGCAGCCTCTTGAAGGAGTCTCTATTGATTCTAACACTCTTCTTAGGCGGCTCGGCCTCTTTGTTCTCGTCTTCTCTTGGGGCCTTCCGTTTGGACGGCGACGTGTTGAAAGAGACAAAGAGCAGGATGAGGTAAGATGTCTTGAGGAGCACGCCCTTGTGGCGTGCGTACCACTGTAGCAGCGGTGTCCACTGCTGAAGTCTGTGTTTGGGCATTCGTGTTGATGGCTCTCGTCTTACTGCTTTCCCTGCCGTGTGGGCATCCACCGCTTATATACCACCCAGAATGAGCCGAGGCATCCCCTCCCCCGCACTCTCCCCCACACTCTTCGCGGGCTCGCTTATGTCATCCACACCCGCACACCACCTATGCGCGCTCATCGAGCACCTGGGCGAACTCGGCGCTGTTTGAGCTCAGCTCCTGCTTCAGCTCGGCGATTCTCTTGTCGTAGAAGTGCTCGCACAGCTGGATGAGCGTCTTGTCCGGGTACTGCGCGTGCAACGAGTCCACAAGCTGCTGTAGCTGGCGCTGAGTCAGCTGCACTTCGTCCCCGTTCAGCTCGTTGTGCGACAGCAGCAAAGCCGGATGGCTCGTGAACTCGGAGTGGACCTGGTCCATGTCGCTGAGACCGTGCTGTTCCAGCAGCTGGCATAGTAGCAGCAAGTCGCGTGTGTTGAGCTCGTCGAGTGTGATGTCGCGTTTGGCCATTGTATGGTGCTTTGCTATTGTGTGGTGTCTAGTGAGGTAGCCCTAATAGGCGTGTTTTTCACTAGCGCTCCACAGATACAGCCCGGATCTCGCACTCCGAGGGCACACACGCTAAACAATTTTTCACCGCCCACGGCATTACTTCCCTCTCTTTCTATGGCCAATAAAGCGCCATTAAGGGAATTGGTATGTGGTATTCACAAACATAACAGCTTGCTCAAGAGAAACGCGGTCTAAGTGATGATACAACTAATTAATGCATAGTTCAACTGATTCAACATGAATGAAAAACATTACCATCAGTCTTTCGCTCCTATCTGATTCTTTACCTTGTGTTTCTCTTTAAAGCAGCCATGTGTGGTCCAAGCTACAGAAGTATGTGTACTAACAATGACACAGATCCTTTGATCTTCCATTCATTCTGGCTTTAATGCATACATTCTCACCTTGAATAACTCTTTTGGTAAACCCCTTTGTAGCTCTGTAGCGATCAACTTTAGTCCTGCCTCTTTGAACAACTTTTTGAATGACTCGTCACTTCTTGTAACAGAGCTGTCCTCTTCATCAAATATGTCCGTCTCTGGAGCATTATTCTCCTTGACAACAATAGTTCCATTCGGTTGGAGTCCCTCTTTACACCTTATCAAAAACTTTACAAAGTCTTTATCAGGCAGGTGTCCCACGCACCACTGGCACCAAATGAGCCAATATTTACCCTTCTCTGGTGTCCAGTCCTGTGCACCGACCTCATAAATCTCGCCGATCTTTCCTTCCTCAATGAGTCCTTTCAACTCAATGGACATCTGTTCTACAAAGGGCTTGACAGGTTCAACCAGATCGACTTTATCACTGAACTTGTGCAGCATATCCCTCGTAACACGACCAATACCAGCACCGATATCAACACTCTGCTTGATGTGACCTTCTTCTGGAGTCATACGTGCCTTTAGTTTCCTCAAAAGGGTGGAAGACCCAACTACATCAGCTTTAGGAACCGATGTCTTCTCACCGTAGCCACCAAGAACACCATCAACTGTCGCTGGCGTCGAGGTCCAGTACTCCACAGCAGCATTGTAGTCGATAGCAGCATCTGCCCTCTGCTCTTGTTCGGACATTGTTTCCACTGCCTGTTATCTCTATAGTAGTGATGGACTAAACAGCGAATTTTAACGATGATCAGGTCTACTACTGTGCTGCCCTTACCGATGCTTATGTAATCAATCCGTTGAATTAAGGTGCTATTTTAGTGACTAACTCAGCGCTATATCCAGTATCCAAAGCAATACTTCCGCTCTCTATGTCTCCATAAGCTTATCTACCGAGCCACTAGTGTATAAACCCACCACAACTCACGCCATCATGGAAAAACTCGAGAAGGCGCTGTCATCGGCCGCATTCTTTCGACGTTCGCGCGGCGTTGAAAAAGCGTCGACGAACAAAGCCAGCCCACTGAGCTCGAGATAATCCTTTGATATACGCTAACCGGCTCTTAATTTGACAAAATGAGTGGATGTAAGTGATTTTGATACAATACTATGGTATAAGATGACTATGATCTTTTCAAAAGCTTTAAACGGTGACCTGGCTATGGATTTACGCCTGAGAAGAGTGGTATACCTCCACAGCCACCTATTTGCCCATTTGATCTGATATATTCGTTCTACCCTGGAAATTGGCTTGCCACTGGGCATCAGTACTGACAACTCAACAGTCCGTCTCATCGACCTCGCTAAGCCTTTCCTCCCTCTTCTCCCAGAGGTAGAGCTTCCACTCGGAAACCTCTCCTTCGATGAGAAGGTGATGTACACCATTGGCTCATCTTTCATTTATCTCTTTGCCCAGCTTCCAGTATATGGTGCTTCGAAGGTGTCCGGTGATCCTATCTCTTTCCTTCGTCCAGCATTCGCTGCGGAGAGAGGAACGTTGCTCGAGTTTGGTGTCTTCCCTATCATCTCCTCTGGTTTGATCTTCCAGCTCCTCGCTGGTCTAAAGCTCATCAAGGTCAACCTGGCCAACAGAACAGACAGACAGCTGTTCCAAACTGCTCAGAAGTTGTTCGCAATCTTCCAGTACGTTGCACTCACCAACATCTTCGTCGCCACTGGTTACTTTGGCTACAACTTAGGTTTCTGGCAGGTGGTTTTGATAAACTTCCAGTTGATCGCTTCTGGATTCTTTATGACCCTTGTTGCTGAGACCATTGACAAAGGTTACGGTTTCGGTTCCGGTTCCCTCACCTTTGTTACCATTCAGGCTGCTACTAACTTCGTTGGTGACATCCTTGGTATTAACTACATCAAGACCATTAGCGGTTCTGAGGCCCAAGGTGCATTAGTCAACTTGGTCTCTTTGATCCGTAACGGTTCTTTCAAGAACGGTATCATCAAAGCCTTCACAAGACCATACTTGCCTAACTTGACCCAGGCTTACATCACCATTGCCACTTTGCTCGCTGCTATCTATTTGCAGAACTTCAGAATTGAATTGCCTATTAGATCCAACAGAGTCAGAGCCGTCAACAACGTCTACCCAATCAGACTCTTATACACTGGTTCGATGCCTTTGATTTTCTCCTTTGTCGTCTTGTTCTACTTGAACATCATTGGTTACACCATTGTGAACTTGATCTTCAAAAACGATGCTTCTAACCCAATCGTCAAGGTCCTTGGTGCTTACTCATCTACAGCTTTCGACTCCAACTTCATTGTTCAGGACTTGTCTGTTATTTACTTCTTCTCACCATCCTCTTCATTGACCTCCTCCCTCCTCTCTCCACTCAAAACCATAGTTTACTGCTCTATCATCTTCATCTCGTCGGCCTTATTTGCCAACACATGGTCTTTGATTTCAGGGTCTGCTCCAAGAGACCTGGCCGTGCAGTTCAAAGAGCAGGGCATCTCTCTCGCTGGTCGTAGAGATATTTCCATCTCAAAGGAACTTTCTCGTGTCATTCCAGTCGCTGCTGTCTCCGGTGCCACTGTTATTGCTGCTATTTCTGTAATTGGCGACTTCTTTGGTTCCAAGGGTAAATCAGCTGGTGTTTTGATCGCCGTTGGTACCGCTTTCTCCTTCTTGGAGATCATCGCCATGGAATATCAGCAAGGTAACGGTTCCCAGAACTTCTCTCAGATATTCGGTGGTTTGGCCCAACAATGATCGGCCTCCCAATCCATCTCAAAAAAGAAAAAGAATATCAGAAAATCCATAAACACATACCAAAAGGACACCAGTCCACCCAACATAATCCCTCTGGAGTCACTTATTGACCCTTGTTTTCTCCCATCTCCTTAACTGGAGACAGTACTACAGTTGCATTTTTCCACTTTACTTTTGCAAGTTTGTCTTTATTTTGGCTCTCGCTGTCTTGTACATTTTAACGTAATATTTAGAGAATTAACTCCTGTCGTTGTTCCTGTAGTGAGCTTAAAGTCAAATGTTAGGTATTGAATAGAAAACTGCGCACATAAGACCGGATATGCGCGGAAAATCCCTTGCATATCTCCCTCATGGGTTCGCACTACGGTTTCTATAGTGATTTCACGAACTCGAGCACAAAGCAGCTACCCCGAATAGACAATATTTAAGATAATCAGTGTCTGCTTTGTGTAAGAAATCAGCGTATGCCTACAAATTCGAAAACATCAAAAAAGAGACTTGTCAGTGGGAAAGTCGTCGAGAAGATCAAGCCGAAAAGCTCTCCTCAAACTAAGTCCTCCCTACTGGTCTACATTATCCACTCTTGATTCAGGCGTTCGTTGAGATCAGCAGTGTGAAAAATAACCTCTCGTTTCTTCTCATTCTGTTCTAGAGAGTGTGATCTACGCCTGTGTCATGCTATGGGATATTAGCTCCTAGCAGCATATAAAATGGTTTTCTTCCACTCAAGTATTTCTCGTTCCGGTCAATTATTCAAGACGTCAAACGTTCGACTTAAGACATGAGATACTCCGTTATTCTACTTGTGGGAATTGCCGCTGCTGCTGTCGTTGAAGGTATTCATGACGTTGAAGCTGAGAAGTTTCCTAGTAAGGACAAGTTCGATGACAAAAAAGCAAAGCTTGGTGAGAAATTAGGGAAAATTGGTGAGAAGAAAGGTAAGCTCGGTCAGAAACTTGGTGAGAAGAAGGGTGAACTTGGCAAAAAGCTTGGTGATAAGAAGAAAAAGCTTGGTGAAAAGCTTGGTAAGCTCAAGAATCCAAAGAACCCAAAGAGCCCAAAGAGCCCAGTGGAACCAACCACTGCTCCACCAACCACATTTGTCCCAACTACAAGCACTCCAACTTTTACACCAACTTCCACCTCAACCTTTGTTTTGCCACCAGTGAGCTCGAGTTTGCTTTCAACTGGTGGTTCCCCAAGCACATCCGAGGAGGATAGTACTACCTTCATCACCAGTTTCACTACCACTACTTTGCCAGTACCACAGACTGAAGCATCTGAGACTTCAGCCTCTACTTCAGAGCTCACCTTTAGCTCAAGCAAGCACCATAAAAAGTCCAAGACAACATCCGTCCCTGAAATCACTTCTACCTCTGAGATAACTACTGAGCTGACCACCACCATCACTGACACTATCACTGACACTATTACTGAGAGTTCTACCACTCCAGAGGAGTCTACCATTACTGAAGAGTCCACTACTACTGTTACTGAAGAGTCTACTGTTACTGGGGAGTCCACTACCACTATTACTGAAGATTCTACTACCACTATTACTGAAGAGTCCACTACCACTGTTACTGAAGAGTCTACTGTCACTGAGGAGTCTACTGTCACTGAGGAGTCAACCACTTGTGTCCCTACTACTGTCACTGAAGAACTCACTTCAACTATCACTGAGGAAACTACTAATACTGTCACAACTGTTTCTGAGTCGACCAGTACCGTTCCATGCACTGTTACCGAGGGTCATACTACCGAGACTACTGTCGAAACCACTATCAGTACTACTGATGTGGAGACTGAAATCTCTACATCCACTGCTGACACTGAAACAATTACAACTAGCACCTCTACTTCGACCACTGAGGAGGATACTACAACTGAGACTGTGAGAACAATCACTATTCCTTCACAGTCCTCTGAGGAGACCACCACTTTAACCGAGACTGAAGACATCACCTCTACTGTCTTGTCTGTTTCAGAGACCTCCTCCGCAGTTGTGTCTACCACTGAGAACGTCCAGTCCACTACTATCGTCACCATCACCTCTTGCCCTGCAGACGGTTGCACTGAAGAGACTTCCACCGCAACTCTCACCGAAGACGTGACCTCGTGTGTTGGTGAGGGTTGTGGCTCCACTGAGACCGCTAGTGTCCCTGTATCCTCCACTGCAAACTACACTACTCCACAAGTCTCCCACACCTTCGACGGTGGTGCCGGCTCGATGGCCACCAACGGCTTCGTCTTTGGTGCTCTGGCTCTGGCCTTTTTGCTGTGAAACCACAATCAATTCTTTAAAGATTTTAATTATTTGTTGTTCTGAAATTTAATACTATTGACTAATGTACTGACGTGTAGAACCTTAACTATGTCTGCCTGTGCGGCCTCCGCCTCTGCCTAGCCCGAACAGTCCCTGCCTACGCAGCTCTCTGCCTAGATCCGCATGGCTCTGCCTATCACTAAGTCCGCCTGTGCGATGATCACGCCTGTGCCCCGCCCCCACACTGCCTAAGCAAACTACCGTGAAATTCCCTTAAACTACGCCAATATCCATTGACCCTCACACAGAAAACCTTTTACCAATGTCTGCCAACATAGACCTCCAGCTCCATCCCTGGAGAACTTTTCACGGCGGGGACGAAGTCCGGGGTACCGTTAAAGTCCGCTTCCTCTCCGACATCGAGATCACTAATGTCCAGGTCAAGCTCATCGGTATATCCTACACCCAGTACACCCAGTCAACGGGGCAGTCCACTATCGTGCACGAGGAGAAGCACGACCTCGTCTACGACGTCATCACCATCTTCCCTCCTCCCAGCATGGACGGCGTGCTACAGAGCGTCCAGTACACCATGCCAGAAGGAAAGACGCTCGAGTCACGCTTCAACTTCAAGCTTCCCTTCACGTGCCACTGCGGTGATCAGAGCTCTCGACAGTCGTCCCACTTCAACAACTCACGCAGAGAGCAGGGCTTCGCCTCAGGGGTGCACAGGGACGACAACAAGCCACACAAGCACATCCAGAACGCTATACTCCCACCGAGCTTCAGAGAGTCGAAACAGATTGCGGGCCAGGAGTGTGAGGTGAAGTACTTCGTCAAAGTCACAATTCGCAGGCCACAGATACTGTCCGTGAATATCCGTAGGGAGTTCCCTCTCTCGGTGAGCATTCCTCCGCCAGACCCGTTCCCTTTTGATGACCAGGTGTTAGCAGCGTCGGACATGATCACGCTAAAGAAGAACAAGGACGGCTCCCACATGAATAGGTTCGCTTCTGTGTTCAAGTCCTCGGAATCGAAGATGGAGCTGACATTCCGCATGCTATTTCTGAGACCCAGGTTCATCATCAGGGGACAGATGGTGCAGCCTCAGGTTCTCATTCTGTGTGATACATCTCCATACGAGTTCATAGACGAGTCGAAGAAGTCCTCGCCTTTCACGTCCAACGGCTTGGGGAAGTTCTATCTGAAGGGCTATGACTTGAAGCTACAGAGCGTTGCTGATTTCCACGCTGGAGCAATCCATAGTACGAAAATCAAGAGGACGAAAGAACTAGCATCGGAGTCTACATCCCGGGAAATTGATCTCGCTTATATGATCCCATTCGATCAATTTCCCAATAATTGGATGTACTCGACTTACTCCTCCAACTATATCCTCGATATCTCCGACCTCTTCACAGAGGTTGCTTTCGATCACCTGACACCAACATTCCAGAGCTGTAATATCAACTATCGACATACACTTAAACTAAAGCTCAAGTTTAGCACCTCGAACGATGGCTGGAGCTCTACGAAAACAGACCTCGAGCACCATTGTGTCATTGTTGGTGCTTTCCCGAACGAGCCAGAAAAAGAGAAGCTACCAGAGTATACTGCTTGATAAAGTCTCTATGTCTAATTATGTACTATAACACATATTTATTGTAACTTTGATTGAATACAAACTATAATGTTCGTTTATTTCTAGCTCAAAGTGAGCGAAGAAATGTTCTGTATGAAGCAAGATGCCGTGCTCTTGGACTTTAACCCTTGAAGAATCGTTTCGTGTGTTACTCTCTTGTCACCATAGATTAGCTTGGCCTCAATGGACTGCGGAGAACATCCAGATAACATCGACGTCTCATCAAATACCATCCTAACGCAGGCCTTGTACTTCGAAACACGATCAAATTGTATCAACTCTAAAGTGACACCATCGTGAATGTCAACGGTACTCGGACAAAGAAGACCAATGTCGAACAAGTCTGACTCAAACTTATCCAAAGATCTCGAAAGGCGTTCAAGTGCTGTTACCAACACTGACGTTTCCAATGAAATATTACGGGAAATAAACTTCTCGAGAAATACTCTCTTCATATGGGACAGGGTCGCCGGTAGCTCCACAGAGACATCACCTTGTTTCAGTATGTCATAGTGTAATTTAATACCAGAATCATTCAGACTAATAGATATTTTGCTACCCTTCAGCGATTCAAGTCTTAGGCCAGAAACTTGCTCTAAAATCTCAAATGTCTTCAACTCATTGTTTAATCTTACCATCGGATCCTGACTCTGTCTTTTGATAAACAACTCCATATCTACAATCTCATTCTCCAAAGCAGTAGTGTCCACAACCTGTTCTGAAAGTTGTTCAACTTCCTGTCTAAGCTTCTCAATGGATTCTTCCTCACTTTTCAAAGCAATAACCTCAGACAAAAGCTCAGCACGAAGATCGATCAAGGTCTCAACATCGGGTGACTCTAAAGATTCCTTCTCTTGCAAAAGCTTCTGAATTGCATTATCATGTGCAGAATTCTCCTCCTCCAGCTGTCTCTCAATCTCTGTAATTGTCTCTCTAGCGTCGGTCAAAGACTTGTGATCTGCTTGTAAGGTATCAAGGTTCTGCTCCAATCTTATTTGCAACTCGTCAAATAGCTTCTCACGCCATGTAGACCAGGCCTTTTCACTCTCGTAATCTGAATACTGTTTCATTCGTATCAATGCATCGCTCATCTTTTTCTGCTGAACAAAGCTTGTGCACTCATAATATTCACGTACCAGTCTCGGATTTTCCTCCGAAAACTCTGCATCTAGATCATCAAATAATCCTTTCAACTCTTTCATGTTCTTTTGTAGTTCATCACAACTGAAGCTATAGAGCTCAAGCCATGGAATCTTGGTGTTACGAGCCATGGTGTAGTCCAATGGTGTCACCGTCTTACTCTGTGGGAGAGTCTTGAACTCCACTGTGAAATCATCATTGATGTTTAAGTCATCAAAGAATTCAATCGAAATATCATTCAAGAACTGAGATAGTGAAACGGGTTGATAGTCCTCCTGCTCAATAAATTGTTCTTGCTCGTGAGATGGTGCCAAGGGGATCTTTTGCGTAATAGAAAACTCAACTTTCCCGCTATTTATGATCGACTTTCTAACATTACTAGATGACCTGAGTGGTGTAAAAGACGACTTCAGCTCATTGAGCATCTGTGATGACACGATTCTTTCTGATTCTTGGGACGGAGCTTCAAATTCCACCAACGAAGGAACGGGCTTTGTTGACTGTTCTGAAGAAAGTGATCTGTGTTTCTTTCTCGGTGTCAAGCTGTTGATTCTGGCACGAAGATCCATTGTAGTATCCGCATCAGCTATCCTTTGACGCTTGGATGAAATGGGAGATCCTGTCTCAGATGTGTGTGATCTGTTGGCCTTCAGCGGTGTTGTAATTTTTTGTTGCAAGAGATTTATGGTATTTGCAGTTTTGCTTTGTATTGCACTTGGAAGCCTTGTTTCGTCCATAGTAAGCTCACCAATTGTCTCGTCCAGTTCAGGGGCATGTTTTAAAATGGAACCAAAAACTCTAGTCTGCTCCATTGTGACATCAACACCATTGTTTTGCACAATTGCACCAAATGGTCTTGTCTGTTCCATAGTAACGTCCATTGTTGTCTCATGCTCTGGTGTTTGATGGATATCTCTATTTTGAATAGTGTTTTGAATTGTGATAGGATCCATAGAAGTGTCTGCGAATGTGGTAAGCTCCATAGACTCCTCATTGCCACTCTCTTCCGCGTCATTCTCAGCAGCAGCAGATTGTGAGCTTATGGCAATTGGATCGAACGAACTAGATATCGAAGAGGAGATCGGTTGTGTAAGTTCCATGTCGATCACTTCCTCCTGTTCCTCTTCTTCTTCTTCGCCAAACAGTGTCTTGATGGAGCCAAATGGTCTCTGGGATTGCGAGTTAATGGAGTCCTGTGAAGAGTTCTCTGTTTGCGAGGACACTTGATCAGTTTGTGATGAATTGTTTTCCCCCGTCTGTGGTTGTGGTTGCTGTGACAAGGATGGATGGAGTAACTGGATAAGTCCCAGTGGTTTGGTAAGTTCCATAGTATCCTCCTCGCCCATGGTCATGTTGGCATGGACATCACCGCTGTGTCGCGTGGCAATATCAGCAGTCTGCTGGTTCTCATCCTCGTGAATCTGGAAAGAAGGACCGGGCTTCATCGGAGACAAGTAGACATCGGTAGCGTCCTCCATCTCAACGTCGCTGCTGTCGTACATGATCTCTTCGGCCTCAAAGTCCTGGCTGTTCGTGTCCGATGGAAGGGGAGAAAGCTCACGTGGTGTGTGTGGAGCAAACGCTATGGTTTCTCTGCGGCGGGGCTGGCGCTGTTCTGGTGAACGAGCCTGGGGAATAAGGTCAATCTTGTGTAATGTGACTTCTGGAGCGAAGGACACTCTGCGTCTGTATGCTCTCCCATCAAGCGAGAGACGGTCGTGGTGGATGTCCCTTAGTGGTAACGCAACGGTTACTGTAGCATTGTCACCTCTTCTGGCAAGGTTCTTCAAGATTCCTCTACCGAATGAGTCTCTTCTGTTGATCACTGGACCCTCTTTGTCTGTGCCTCTACCAGTAGCGCCATTCTCTTTCTCCTGGCGAGCGGCTTCTTCTGAGCTCAGAGGTCTGTCCATTCTAGCTGTGTCTTCTTTGATGCCAATACCAACAACTGGTGAGGAGGTGGCTGTTTATGTCCGCTGCCGCTGTGTTGATGTTGTTGTTTATGCGGCCTTTGTTTACACTTCTAGCGTGCGCTTTCGCGAAAACATCCCAGGCAGCGCCAGAACGGTCCCCGCTATCACCATGACAACGTATGCATAACTCTGCATGTAATCCACAGTCGTACATCCACTAATCTCCCGCTCCAGTTTATATTAGTGAGTACTGAGGGCTGTTGGTCTTGATTTGAGCTCTCAAGTATATAACTTTACTTATGGATCCATGGATATCACTACTTGGGGGGGGGGGGTCTATAGTAGTACCCAGGAGTCCAGCCTCAAAATATCTTGCGTCCCTTTCCTCATATTCCCAATATAGTACTCTCTGCCTCTCTGATATGCATTAGTTGTACAGATTTGTGTATGATACAAATTGTGTATACCTCATATACACACTGAGGTTGGATGATTTTGCACAAGACTTTTTGGTAGCGCAAAACAGTACCATTCACAGAAAGTGGCCCATGCCAGTGAAGCATTTTGTGCGCGGTAGCTGTAACCAGATTTGATTAGTGGTATGCGCAACACCATACAACTTTTTTTTCCAGACTGGAGAGAAGAGCATCGATGATGAGCAGATGGGTCTCGAATAAGGACTTGTTGAGCCCACTTCTGCCCAATGGAAGACAACACCATTGTGCCCATAGACCACCATGGTCCATCGTGTGTCGTCAAGTTCTACGAGGAAGATCTTCTCCTGGTCGGCCAGGGTCCAATCTTAAGAGTTTACAACTACAAAACTGGAGAAGTGCTTGTCTCTAAGAAGATCTTCACACGCAACAAAATCCATGGTATCTCGTTCCAGAGGGATACATTTGCCTTTCATGGTGGCAGATCCTTCAGTATGCTCTCTTTGGGTCAGATCATGGAGGATGAGGAGCTCTATAACGAAGAGAAAAGCGTCCATGACTGGATTGTCGCTGGTGAATTCAGTCACAATGGATTAGAGTTGTATCTTCTCACCGCCCATAATGTCATTCTCAGTGTTGACTCGTACTCCCAAACGCTCCAATGGGAGAAGTCCATCTACGGTGAAAAGTCTATCTTGTATTCTGGCTCCATCAAAGTCACCTCGAGACATGATGTCTATATCAATGCTGGTACCGTCCAAGGGCGCATCATCGTCTGGGACTTGTTCAAAGAGGAAATCAGACACTCCTTGACTGGTCATGAGGGTCCTATATTCAATGTCCAGGTAAGCAAGAAGGACAAGTATATTGTCAGTTGCTCTGATGACCGTTCGATCAAATTGTGGGATTTCAAGACTGGTGAGCTTCTATCCACTGCTTGGGGTCACACAGCTAGAATCTGGAGGCTCAGGTTCTTTGGTGCTGAGGATGAAGGTGTGGTCAGTGTCTCTGAAGATTTGACCTCAAGAACATGGAACTTCACAAAGGAAAATACATTGGTTCCTGTCCACACTTATGATCTCCATACAGGAAGACACGTTTGGGGTTTGGACGTCAACCCGGAGGGAACCTTTGCAGCTACTGGTGGTAACGATGGCAGAGTCAGGCTCATTGACATTAACCCACACAAAATTGATAAAGAAACAGAGCATTTCACATTACAAGAGATTGTTGAGTCTGCAAATGCTGATTATACAGTGGCTAAAGGTGAGCTAGTCAAAGGTGTTTGGGAGCTCGAAGCTGGTTTGGTGATGATCACTTCTCTTGGTGGGATCTTCCTGTACAAGAACTCTGGTTGGGTTCACATCAGAACTGATGGCGACTTCAACAACTTAACATTAACCAATGGATTTACAAACCAGAACGTCATTACGTTCACCAACAGTAAAGGACAGACACTTCTCTTGAAATTTGATTCTGCTGGTCGTGTGGTTAAAGAAGTAAAGATTTCTACACAGTTATCCAAGTGTGTCAATGCAATCTCTACTCAGGATGGCGAAAAAATGTATTTGTTGATTGAATCTCCAAACAAAAAGGAACCATTAACCCTCTATCAGGTAAACTCTGATTTGGAAATCACAAGCACAACACACATCGAAAACCCATCAACATTTGTCATTACTTGTCTCTCTATTGTCAAGGACCTTATCTACATTGGCTTCAGACTCAGTTCACTGGGTATTTACAACTTAACAACAGGTGAAAAGTACACATTTATTAAGAAGCTTTCCCTCACGGATACGGTAACTTCTATCCGTTGTGTTGAAGACACTACAGATAGTTCATTGCTTGTCATCACAAATCGTGATGGCTACTACCTATATCTCCGCTACCACAAGTTCACACACACGCATACCCTTTTACATACTAATAACGTCAGAAAAGGCTTCCTTGAGGGCTCAATCGAAGTTGATGATGAGCTTGTCACATTTGGTTTCAAGTCCAATTACTTCTACATCTATAACGAATCCCGTGAATATGAAATTACTTATGATAACTGTGGTGGTGCTCATAGATTGTGGAAGTTGTTTTATGAAAATGGTGCTTGGAAGCTGATCTACGTCCGTGATAGTGTCTTATACATTCGTACTATTCCAAAACCTCCTGTCCCATCATTGTTGAGTGAAGGTACACATGGAAGAGAGACAAGAGCTATATCCATCAGGAACCTAAGAAATCATGATAAAAAGACATTATACATCACTGGTGGTGAGGAAACTTTGCTTAAGTTAGGTACTGTTGACCTTGCTACCGGTCACATCAAGCATGACTGGGTTATGAGAAAGCATACTTCTGGTTTGCAAAAAGTCAAGTTTTTGAACAATAATTTGATTGCATCTTCCTCTGCCAGAGAAGAGTTTTTCGTTTGGAGCATTGATGAAAGCTATAAATATCCACTCATGTCAATTATCGGTACTTTGGAGCCGTCTTCAAACAACCCAGACCTAAGAATTATGGATTTTGACCATTTGTTCGTGTATCACGGAAATGTTGTCAAGGGTCTTGTCTTGTGCAATGTTTACTCTGACTCTACTATCAAAGTTTTCTACTTCGACTTAAAATCTTACACGTTCACGCCTGTCATTTCTGGTCGCTACAAGACTTGCTGTCTGCTAGACGTCAAGCTTGTGCTACTAAATGGCCAAGTGCATATCATCACTGGTGCCACCGATGGTCACCTGGCGATGTGGGAAATCACTAATGAGATCCAATATGGTATCGAAGGTGGTCAGTTACAGCATGTTGATCATTTGCAGAAGAGAGAACTTCCAGAGCCAAAACTCATCATTGGCGTTCACCAAAATGGTATCAAAAGCTTTGAGGTCATAAACTGTGATTTCGGTGTTTTGGTTGCCACTGGTGGTGATGATAACGCTCTTGCCTTGACCAAGATTGTCATTGGATCTAGAACTGAAGCTAAGGTTTTATCACACATCCCAGATGCCGCGTCTTCTCTCATCACTTCTCTATCTGCTGTATCTGGAGAAAGAATATTGGCAATCTCTGTTGACCAAGTTATTAAGCTGTGGAGTTATAAGCATGAAGAATTGGTGTGTATTGATAAGTGTTACACTTCTGTTGCTGACACCGGCTCCTCCGATGTTGTACAAATTGAGGGAAAAGAATACGCTTTGGTTGGAGGTGCTGGTCTCTCTTTCTTTGAGATTAAGTGATAAGTGTAAGTTGCATATAGATGTTTTATAGGTCATACAATTTCTAGGTTATAAGTGTAGTATAACATTTTGATCTCATTAAGCTAAGATTTCTATATAACAAGTGCGGTGTTATACCGGGGACGACCTCTCCAATGAGGGTCTCATTCTCCTCCAAGTGGGCCAGAGTAGTGTGTGTTGGGATATGTACAGAAGCATGAAACCAAAGGGAGCATAAGGGCGAAGCATGTGTATCGTGTGAGTGCTAAGCGAAAGAAGAACTGGAAAAGCAAATAGAATAGTCATAAGGTCGTTCAAAAATCAGCCCTGGCGCTGTTTGTGCTTTTTGTTGGTCTTGCAGTAGACGTAAACACGGCCTTTTCTTCTCACAACGTAACAGTCTCCACAAAGCTTCTTAACGGATGTTCTAACCTTGAAGCCTCTGGCGAGCGTTGGCTGAACGAGGCCAAACGTGGCGCCAATGGTCTGTTTTGTTAACAGCTGGGTCGCCTGTGGACGTGTGACGAACGACGACAGCGTTCTAAAGAAGGACATTGTGTGGTGGTCTCTTAGTATTACAACCAAACCGAACAGAGAACGCTCATGTCACAAACTTTTCAGTCGACAGACAAAGGCCACAACCCCGGTAGGCGCCGCATATAAACTGTGTTCGCGAAAGTGGTGATACATCCGTACACCACTGGCCCCTCCGAGAGGTAAACAGAGCAGGTAGCTCAACTAGGGCCAATCATCAACGCGCCTGCAATCGACCACAAAGCCACAAAATCTACCTGAAATGGACACCTGGCGCGAGCTCTCTCTCGTTCCTCTGCTGCGCCCACCGAGGGACCCAGCGGCTCCGCCACAGAGCGTGACGTGCACGATATTTGACGAGCAGAGTGATCTCATATGGGCAGGCGACTCCTCAGGGTTCATCGCCTCGTACGCTGAGACGAACATGGTTCCTTACACACGCTTTCCAGCCCACGAGGGTCCCGTACTGCAGATACTCTCTCACCACAAGGGAGTGCTTTCCACTGACGGCAAAGTGCTGAGGCTCACTAACAGGCGTGGTCTCTGCATCTCCCGATGGTCCAGCACTGAAGTCCCAGAGCTCGTGGACATACGCAGAATGGCATTGACTGGTCCCAGCGAAGTGCTCGTTGCTACATCCTCTAGTCTGGTTGTGCTAGACACGTCCAAGGGCATTGTTCTCTCTGCTGTTCCTTACAGTGGTAACATCATCTTGATGGAGTCCAACAAACGCCATGTTGCATTGGGTAAAGAGGATGGTACCGTGGACATCTACGAAGTCAAGAGTAATACCATCATCACTACATTCTCCACTAACTCCAGCACACTCTCTGATATGGACCTCAAAGAGCAGACACTCGTCACTTGTGGTCTCACGAGACGTCACAACAACTACACATGCGATACCATCGTCAACGTCTTTGATCTTCGTACACTGAGATCAGTGGCGCCAATTCCTTTCCCAGTTGGAGCCTCTTTCGTCAGACTACATCCAAAGCTTCCAAGTGTATGCCTGATTGCTTCGAAAGCCGGCCACATGCAGTGTGTTGATATGTTTGATACAGCCAGAGCCTCCGTTTTCCAGATCGACGTTGGTCCACAGATCATATCGTTTGAAATATCCACAACAGGTGACTTCCTATCCGTTGTCGATGCATTCTCATTGCACCATTTGTGGGCACACAATCCAGAACACTCCTCAATGTCCAACAGAGCACCTCTAGAATCTGGTACACTACCGGAGAGCAACCCAAACCCAGTGCATATCGACGACGACATGCCTTTGAACAAGATCGGCATGCCATACTATAGAGAAACACTTCTCTCTGCTTGGCCGTCACAGACAATATTTAAAAGTGCAGGGACTGTGTCGAAACCAATCGATCAGTTCATTCTAGCATCTGCTGTTGAAGTGGCACCAGGAATCTTCAGGGCTCCATACGACAAGGACAAATATGGTAGACGCAACCAGGCTAAGAAGTATATTCCAATTGCTTCAAATAGCACTTCTGGTAAATTTCTCAGTTCCAAGACTATCTCGCCATCAAAGAGAAATGCCGGCACCCACATTGAAGAAGACACATTTGAGTTCAAATCGGAGGAAGCCAACAAGGTCCCCAATGCTTTCAAAAAGTTGGAAATTCTGTATTCCAGGTTTGGCATTGACGATTTTGACTTTGATTTCTACAACAGAACAAACTTCTCCGGGCTGGAGTGTCACGTGGATAACTCGTACACCAATGCCTTTTTACAACTTTACAGATTTGTCCCAGAGATGTTTAACTTTGCAGTTGGTAATCTGGCTTTGGAGAACCTGGAACCCGATTCATTATTGACCGAACTAGGATATCTCTATGATATGCTATACAAGGCCTCTGGTAAGCATTATCGGGCAACCAATTTCCAACACACCCTATCTTCACTAAAAGAAGCTGCTGAAATGGGCTTATTGGAAAGAGACGGTCATTCAGATGGAGCCAAGACGATCCCAAACTTGATTGATAGAAGCCACTGGTTCAATCTCTTCCTGTTGGGCAAATTAAAGCTGGATGAAAAGAAAACAAAGGACCAACTGGGTCTGCAAACATCATTTGAGAGATTCTTTGGTGTCGAATTTCAACGTCAAAGAACACGCAACTATACCAATGAAAGTCATACAGAGATGGTTGTACGTTCACTGTTAGATATCAAAGCTCCAATGGATCACACAATACTTCAGAGGCACTCACGTGTGACGCAACCGTCAGTGATTGACTACTTAGAGTCTGCTATGAACAGAGTAGAACAAGCACAAATTCATGATCCAAATTCGCATTTTGTCATCCAAGAATCTCGTCGTCAAACTGTGGTATCTCTTCCTCCTGTCTTGTCGTGCAATTTGATCTTGACCCCAGATAACAAACGGTCCATCCGTTCCACACCAAACTGGCTAAAGACTAAATTTTACGCTGCATGGTCTGATAAAGGATACTTCTTGTCTGGTAATGTTAAACATTTCTCTTCGATGAGAGACTACGTTCAAGAGTATGAACTTGTGGGCTTTGTTGCTGAGATCTCGGGAGAGAGCGATAAGGACACACATCTTGTCACATTCGTCCAGGTGTTTGATGAATCCACAGCTACCAAAAACTGGTTCATGTTCAATGATTTCCTTGTCATTCCAATTCCAGAGGACGAAGCACTGAATTTGTCCCATTGGTGGAAGACTCCAGTTACTTTGGTTTACCGCAATACTGCAAACCCAGCCACATTTGACTACAATGCCTGGAAAGATGGATTGAATGATGAGATCTTATACCGTGACCATTTTGCTGCTGGCGCTCGTGAGAGCAAGAGAATTGAGTATGAGTTATTGACAAGACAAGAAGCCCCAAAACCAGGATCATTGGTTGCTATTGACACTGAATTTGTAACTATTGAAGAGGAACAATTTGAGATAAAGAGCAATGGTCAAAGATCGTTACTGAAACCAAGTAATCAGGCGTTGGCCCGTGTTTCCGTCTTGAGAGGTGATGATGGTGACAATTTTGGTGAAGCATTTATTGACGATTGGGTTGTTGTCAAGGAGAACATTCACGATTACTTGACATCCTATTCGGGTATCGAACATGGGGATCTAGATCCTGCCACATCTGATAAGGCACTCGTGACTCGTCAAGTTGTCTACCGCAAACTGTGGCTCTTGTTGAATTTAGGGTGTGTCTTTGTTGGTCATGGATTAACCAAAGATTTCCGTACCATCAACATTAGTGTACCGAAATCACAAGTCCGCGATACAGCTGTTTTCTTCTACAAAGGACAACGTATTTTATCACTGAGATTCCTGGCTTACATCGTGTTGGAGAAGAAAGTTCAAGAAGGTAACCATGATTCCATTGAGGATGCTCACACTGCATTGTTGTTATATAAGAAATACCAAGAGTTCAAAGAGGCTGGTAGCTTTGAAGAAGTTCTTGACTACATTTACCAGGAAGGACAAACGATGAAGTTCAAACCACCTGGTGAGGAGTGATATTTATGTCTAGCACTAAGTAATACCATACCATTAATTCTAATAATTAACAACATCTAATAGCAATGATTAAAATTGTCATGACAGTTTCTGTACCTGATCTTCAGCGTGTCTCATAGCAGCCAGATCAATTCTCTTATTCTCTGGTGAGTTATTAGCTCTATCCACCGCCCTTGTAGTTGGAGCCACAGGAGATCTCAATGAGTGGTTATTATTTAGCATACCAGCGTATGCTGATTGCTGCTGTTGAAGAATAGGTCTTTGCTGCTGCTGTGTGTGAAAGTTTTGCTGTGATAGAGGACGTTGCGGTTGTGGGCGAGACTGTATCGTTGGTGTATGATGATCGGCTTGTATCCACAGCTTCATGAGTTTAGACTGTACCTGATCGGTTCTAAGATTATTGATTGCTTCAGCAGTTGATGGTGCTAGTGATGACTCGTTAGCTTTCTTTCTGTGGGGTCTAGAGGTATCGACATTCAATCTTTTCACCGCATCATTAAGTGGATTCTGGAATCTTCTGACATTGACGAACTCTCTGGACACTCGCTCGAACTCTCGTCTCACCTGTGGAGTAATAACGTTACCATTGTTCTTGAGCATCGAGAGATCGAACATGCTGTTCTCACGTTGTAACCAGAGCTTTTGTTGTGTACGGGTCTCGATATTTGATGGGCCCGAACGTATAAATTGACTGAAATTTGGCGTGCCAAGCGGAGAATCACGTTGCTGCTGTGCTGACGATAAAGGTAGCGATGTCATCTTCAGTTGGTCTCGGCGAGCAGCTGGCTCTGCTTTGAAAGAGAGCATTGATCCCGACTCGTGCGACTGTGCCAGTGACTGGATTGTGAACTGCTTGAGGGAGTTGCTGGTCTCCGACATTGGCTTGCCGTTCGGTATTGTTCCACTGATATGGTCATTCGAGTGTATGTACTGGATATTGTCTTGTCTCTGGGCCTGTGGGATCCCCTCGGGGAGTAAAGAGTTGTGGAAAGGAGCAATGTCACTGAACTGGCGTACGAGCCCTGTTGACTGTGAGAGGATCATGTTCTGGTAGTACTGGGCGAGCTCCTGTTCGGACGGCTCCTTCTCGGCATCAATGGGCTTCTGGTCACCACCGTTCTTCAGCGACATCTCCTTCGTGGCCTTAGCGAGCTGGTCGAAGTCGATGAGAGACTTCTTGGGCGTGTCCTGGGACGATGGGGTCGCATTCTTATGGGAGAACTGTGGGGGAGCGTGGTAGCTCAACGGCTGGGGCTTCGGCGACGGCTCGGGCAGTTGCTCGTGGGTATCGACGTCCGGCTCATCATCGCTGAAAGCATCGACCTCTTCCTCCTCCTCATTCTTCTCGTCCTCCGACGAGCCCGCTGTGTGGAGGTCTATCACCACTTTGGAAGCCGTTCTCGGCACGTGCTGGTGCGAGCGCGTCCTCGTCAACGGGTGCAGCGACGACAGCTTGGTGAAGCTCCGGTTCCGTTTCGCCAGCGTGCTCTCCGTGCTCCGTGAGCGGTTCAGCTGTGGTCTTTGAGGGACGTGCACGTCCTCAGAGCTCGTGATGCGGGCTAGTTTGTTCAGGTTGCGCCCGTACGACGCTGAGCGTGAGTGGGTGGTTCTCGCTGAGAACTGCTTGGTCTTCTGCGTCTTCTGCGACGGCTTGGTGTTCGGCATCTCCCGTTGGCTGGTGGCTTTCTTGTGGTCTTAGAGGGATTAATCATCGTGCTGTGGCTATAGATGACCCCTCCTCTGAGCCATTCCGGGGGCTCTGGGTCGGATCTGGGGTAACACCCGCACACCACCGGGGTCGGACATAAAGGTACTAAGTCCATACCGACAGACCACACTAAAAGGCCACAACGAACAGCAACTAGAATACAATGAATCTCCACGAGGTCGGCGACGTGTACCTGAATCGTCTCGTTGGCTTAACCAAGGGTGGTAATGGGCTCGCTCGCGCAGAGGTAACGGCACTGCCTGGTTCCCGTGTGCGTGTTCTTTTGCTTGATGAATACACTACGCCGGTGGTGTCGCTGAATGCGACACAGTCAGAACTGCTGCAACACGATATATACCTGATCAACCGCATCGAGAACACACAGAGGGACAAGATGCGCCACCTGAAGTGTCTGTGCTACTTGAAGCCGTGCGAGGAGTCGCTCAACCACTTGCTTGATGAGTTGAGAAACCCCAAGTACAGCAGTTACGAGCTCTACTTCAATAACACAATCACCAAGTCGCAATTGGAGAGACTGGCAGAGTCCGATGATCTCGAGGTCGTTACAAAGGTGGAAGAGCTGTTCCAGGACTACCTCACTATCAACAAAGACGTCTTCTCCTTGGGGCTCACACCACCGAAACACAGGATCTACGGAGATCTCAAAGAAACATGGCAAGGCACAGCCTTCAATCGCTCCACACAAGGTCTACTGTCTCTTCTGCTCTCGCTGAAGGCTAAGCCTGTGATCAGATACGAATCCAACAGCAAGATGGGCTCCAAACTCGCCAAAGAGCTCATGTACAACATTGATAAGACGCACTCCTCGTTGTTCGACTTCAAGTTGAAAGACACGCCACCGCTTTTGCTACTCTTAGACAGAAAGAACGACCCGATAACACCATTACTGACTCCCTGGACTTTCCAAAGTATGGTTCATGAGCTGATAGGTATCGAGAACAACACTGTCGATCTAAAGGACTTGCCCGGTGTCACTGAAGAATTGAAGAAAGTCGTCCTCAGTTCTAAACAGGACAAGTTCTACGAAGAAGCAATGTATTTGAACTTTGGTGATTTGAGTGATAAGATCAAGGACTACGTGTTCCAGTACAAATCTAAGACTAAGTCATCTAACGACATCAAGACCATCGACGATATGAAAAAATTCATTGAAGAGTTCCCAGAGTTCAAGAAGCTATCAGGAAATGTGTCGAAGCACATGGCACTCGCATCAGAACTGGACAGAAGGATTAATGCTAACAGACTTTGGGAAGTGAGTGAGCTGGAACAGAACATGTCTTCACATGACCAACACAATGCAGACTTGCAAGAACTGGAATCCCTTTTGCTCAACAGCGCAGATGCACAAGGACACAAAAAACCACCAATTCCAGAGGACTCCAAGATTAGACTCGTGGCACTATATGCACTTCGTTACGAACGTCACTCCAGCAATCAAACCAATAGGCTGAAGAACTTGCTGAAAGACCATGGAATCCCACTCTATAAGATCGGTATCATAGATTACTTACTATCATACTGCGGTGTTGCACAACGTCTTGATGATGAGCAATCCATCTTTGACAAAGCTGCTTCAAATTTCAACAATGGTGGTTTCAAGACCGTCCATGCCACAGACAACATATACATGCAACACGTGCCACGCTTAGAGAACGTTCTCAGTCGTGCTGCTCGTGGTAAGTTATCGGATCGTCAGTTCCCTATCTTATCTCCATATGGTGATACATACCAAAACTTGGCCTTAGAAAGATCACAGGATATCATTGTTTTCATAATTGGAGGTGTTACATATGAAGAGGCTCGTGTCGTTCACGATTTAAATGAGGTTAACAAAGGGATAAGGATAATTGTTGGTGGTACCTGTGTCCATAACACCAAGAGCTTCATGGATGAAATGGAAGACGCTGGTGAGAGGTGGCCTAGAACTACAGCTGGTGAGAGATTACAGCAGAGAATTGCTTGAAATACCTGTAAGATGTGTTTTTATTTTACATTTAAGGTCTCTTGAGTCTATATTAGATCAAATTATGGTATGTAGATCATTTGTTGATTTAAAAAAGACCTGAATCAATCAACACGGCCCGGTTTTCTACAGGAAGAGCTTCACCTAAACAGCTGTCCTTTTAATCTTTTCGTCTGTTATCTGTCCAGTTTGTAAATCCATCGTGGTAGCTCAATGTTATCAGCTAATTTGCCTTTCAGACGTACTCACCGATGTGGCAGTAATCATATATACGTCTATTAACACCCGCACACCATCGATAAGCCACCCGCACACCACCCACACAAATGGTCACTTTTAAAATCACGTTTCTCTATGATGCGGTAAGTTATGATGATAAATCAACTGGATTTGATGTTTTAGTTGGAAGGAAGGCTTTTCATTAAGCTAAATGATTTAAATTGGCATTTCTAGGAAGTTTTAAATTTCAACTATTCTTGATCTTAATCGAAACTTTAAATTTAGGAAGCCGATATCTTGTAATCAGTAGATTGTCAGATTCGTATAATTAAACTCAATACAAGCTTCTTAAGCATTTTCAATAAAGAAAATAATTAGATCATTTGGAGATACCATTCTGTCACAGTCTTAAATACCGTTCATTGAACATTTGGTTATTGAGGCTTATTTGTCTACTCTTCCTCAACTATAAGGGTCTTTTGCAAAGAACCCACTGTAAATTCATCAAATCACTGACGAACTGCTCTCTTTATCGACGAGACACTCAAAAGAAGTATCCTAAAAGGGATCGTGGAAAGAGCTGTCAGGTGCAGACAGACTAGGGCAATAGACCGCACTACAACTCGTTACAATAACATCTGAGTCAAAGGCATTAATAAACACATTAGAGAATTGAAGAAGGAGGGTATGGAGCAAATCACTTATCACCAAACTTACCGAAGTTCTGTTCCCAGGTGAGCAGTTTCCTTGTCAACGTATCCATCTGTTCCAAACTTCCCGTATAGTTATCAAATAGGCTCTCGATTCTCTTTTTACTCTCGTCATCATCGACATATTTGGTCATTTCATCTTTGTCGTTCTGTTCTAAAGCAATATCGACTTGTGTACGACCAATGAATTCCAAAATGGCTGCAACCCGGCGACGCATTTCGTTGATGGTGGTACGCTGTTGTGGGAGTCTCGGCTTTGTAGGTTTGTTGAAGTCAATGCTTGAGTCCTTGTCCTTTTGTGAAGATCTGCTGGCGTTCTTAGACCTTTTCTGCTTTTTGGCCTTAGCATTAGTTGAAGATTCCGGTGCCGATGATTCGTTCTCTGTACTGTCTTTTTTCAGCTTGGATACCCGAGGTTTGGATAGTGAGGCATTGGCCTTGGAGGTGTCAGCATCGAGCATGCTTTCATCACCATCTTTAGACAGAGACGTATCCTTTGCGGTGTCGTCGTCTTCGTCATCCTCGTGTTTGCGTCTTCTGTTGTTTCTTGAGGACCTTCCACCAGATGATAACGCTTTTGAGTCCTCGTCCTCAGACTTGACATCGGACTGGTTTGCATCTTTCTTGCTCTCCTCCATCACCCTCTGAATCATAGCCTCATACCGAGCGTCTTGTGTAGCACGCTCTCTTCTGTTTCTCTTTGTGGCCGTCTCCAGTTCGTCCTCAGTAGGCGTACCCGACCCTTTGGAAGCGGACACAGATGTAGAGCCACTAGCAGCAGCCCGTCTAATGGGCTTTCTCGTAGGCTCCTTGGGCTGCACCGGGAGATACCTCGACTTCTTCTCACCACCCTTGGTCGAGATCGAGTGCAGCTCAGGACGACACAGCTCGCACCAGTACTTCTCTGGTACGTTCTTAGTGATCGTCACACAGAACCCGTGCTGCCACACCGAGCACTTCTCACACTGGATGTACAGCCCATCCGAGTCGGGAGGATCGATCTGGCCACATATGCAGCGTGTCTCAGCCTCCTCGTCCTCGTCCTCTTCTGGTTCTTCCTCGTCCTCAGCTAGTGGTTGGTCTGGTATCAACTCCGGCTCCTCCGAGCTCTCCTGCGTCGAACGAGAGCCCCTAGCGGGAGCTTTTCGCGCTGGACGCTTATCTGTCCGCGTGCTTCTGAGAGAGGGCATTGCAATTAATTGGGCTCGTTCGTGGCGTGCTTGGTTCGCTTGAAGCAATGGCGTTATATACACTTTTGCTGGTACAAAAGGCTTTGTGATTTAGGCATCAGACACAATTCGCGAAAACATGGGCTAATAGCTGCATACGGTAATTACCGCTTTGGGAAGCACAAACGTGATAGCTCCGTGTTAACTAAGCAGAGCACTGGTTCGGCCTCTAAACTGTGTGTAGACACAGTGTGACTGCCTCCACCGTAGTCAGTAGAAAGCGAGCCCTTTAACAGCCAGCTGTGCGCATCTCGCGGTCCATGCCCTATAAGCCCGCTTCTCGACAGCCGTTCCGTGACAGGGAAGCACCGGGCTTGCCTATTTGAGCTCCCACCACCTTCGTGTGCTCGGGTTGTTGGTGTTGATCCTAGGGTTGAGCCACAATCCGGGGTAAGGTCACATAGAATACACACTTAAGGAGCTTTGTTTAGCTTGTGACGCTGAAGGAGCGCTTATCAGGCCTTTTCGAGTCTGCCTGGCCGTATCTCGGGCGGACTTTTCCACATTTCTTTTTTTTCTCATCTCTGTCTGGGACCAATTTTTCATTTATATCAAGCGACTTGTTTATCAGGCGTCCCTCGCTATCACCACACAGAGCACACACATTCGGCGATGTCTGACTCGAAGGAGTCTCTCCACGAGTCCACTGTGTCGCAGACGGACTCGTTCCTCCATAAGGTCAAGCACTCCTTCGCACGTAATGACCCGAAGTTCGACGATGTTGAGCTCGCCTCAATGGATGAGCAGCAGCGTCGTAACTACATCCTGGCTCACCAGCCAGTGAAGCACGCTGCTCTGAAGACACGCCATCTGCAGATGATCGCCATTGGTGGTACTCTGGGAACGGGTCTCTTCATTGGGCTGGGCTATTCAATCGCGTTAGGTCCAGGTGCCTGCTTGATTGGGTTCGGTATCGTTGGGCTCGGTATCTATTGTGTTATCCAGGCAGGTGCTGAGATGCTGGTCGCATACCCTGTGAATGGATCATTTGCTGCTCATGTCACGAGATTTGTGGACCCGGCACTGGGTTTCACCATTGCCTCTAACTATGCGTTGGCTTGGCTCATCTCTTTACCTTCAGAGCTCATTGGTGCGAGTATGACGGTGGGTTACTGGAATTCAAGCATCAATCCAGTCGCATGGGTCGGTATCTTCTGGGTCTTTGTTGTTTCATTGAACTTGTTTGGTGTGCGTGCATACGGTGAGTCCGAATTCTGGCTGTCTATTATCAAAGTCGTTGCCATTGTTATCTTCATCATCATCGGTATAGTGTTGATCTGCGGAGGTGGTCCTAACTCCTCGGGATACATTGGTGCCAAATACTGGCACGAGCCTGGTGCTTTTGTTAAACCGGTGCTGAAATCTATCTGTTCCACATTGATTTCTGCTGGTTTCTCCTTCGGTGGTTCAGAGTTATCCATCTTGTCCTCCGAGACTGAGGCTAAGTCTATTTCCAGAGCCACAAAACAGGTGTTCTGGAGAATATCGTTGTTCTACATTACAACAATCGTGGTCATCTCTTGCTTGGTTCCATATACAGATGAGCGTTTGCTCGGTGGTGCCACATCTGAAGATATCAGCGCATCCCCATTCGTCATCGCATTGGCCAACACGGGCAAATTCGGTGTCAATGTTTCCCATTTCATGAATGCCGTCATCCTCGTTGCCGTTCTCTCCGTTGCTAATTCGTGTATCTTTGCCTCTTCTCGTGTTATCCAGGCTCTTGGTGCATCGGGACAATTACCACACATCTTTGCCTACATCGACAACTCTGGTCGTCCTTTGGTCGGTATTGCCGTTGCTGCTATCATTGGTCTTTTGTGTTTCCTTGTTGCTAGTGCTGACCAGGACACAGTCTTCACCTGGTTATTCTCTCTGTGCTCCATTTCCTCATTCTTCACTTGGGCTTCTATCTGTCTGGCTCATATTAGATTCAGATTGGCATTGAGGGCGCAAGGTAGAAGCACAGACGAGCTCGGGTATAAGGCTACACTTGGTATTTGGGGCTCTTTGCTCGGAGTTGTCATTCTCAGTGTTGTTATCATCGGTGAAGTGTGGATTTCCATCTGGCCATTGGGTGAAAGTGCCGATGTCGTCACGTTCTTCCAGAACTGTTTGTCTATCCCACTGATGATTGTGGTCTGGATCTGCTACAGGGTGTTCACAAAGAGGGCATTCGGTAGACTCTGGACTCCTCTAAAGGAAATTGACCTTGACACTGGTAAGAGATACCCAGATATCGAGCTGTTGAAGCAGGATAGGGCCGACGAGAAGGCTAGACTGGCAGGAAAGCCATGGTGGTATAGAATTTACTACTTCTTCTGCTGAATAGCTAATTGAGTAATTTGTTGTTTGTGTATCGCATTGTAGAACAGATAAGAGAGACAAAAGGCAGTCACAAAAGAAGCCTCGGCTCAAACGCGCATGTGCCTGCAACGGGGTGTGCCAGGCGGTGTCTGGGTGTTTCCGGGGGATATGGTACCTCTAACTCAGTGTTTATAGAGCTACAAACACACAGATACACACAAAACACATACAGACGCTTTTCTATACTAGACAGTCCTTCTTACAGCCCGGAGCCCTTTTCCCCAGCCTACAGAGCGTGCGTCGATCAAACGGTCGAGCTGCAGTTCCGAGTTTGCACCGGCGATGTTCCGGGAAGGTGGAGACACGGTATTAAAGGAAGACTTCCGTTGGAGACGTTATAACACGAGTGGATATTCAGAGGTTGTAGACCTGGCCTGTATGTTTATTCCGAGCTTGGAAAGCACAAAAAATGTGGAAACAGCCAGGTGTGGGCTCGTACTTGGAGCTGCTGCTTAAGCCGAAAAGTGAAATGCGCACCTTAGCCGGCCAAATTTGATATAAAACATCGCCGGCCCGTCGCAGATAACACCACAACAAGCCCACCAGGACACCACACACGAGATGAAGACTGCTCTTGTCACGGGAGCCAACTCCGGGATCGGCCTCGCGCTGTGCCTGGAGTTCCAGAAGCGGGGCTTCAAAGTGTACGCCACAGACCTCGTCTTCTCACCAGAGACACAGCACAAGTTCCACCAGCTCAACAACAACGTCTCGTGCCACGTGATGGACGTAACGTCCAACGAGCAAGTGCAGAAGGTGAGAGACCTCGTTGCTCAGGAGAACAAGAACTCGCTCGACTTCCTCTACTGCAACGCTGGCAGAGCCGAGGTCGCACTCGCCGTCGACATGACCGACGAGCAGATCAGATCTCTGTACGATCTGAACCTCTTCGCCAACATGAGACTCGTGCGTGAGTTCTCCAAGCTCATCGTCAGTGCACAGGGGACGATCGCCTTCTCGGGATCCGTCACGAAGAGCATGCCGATCCACTCCAACGCGCTTTACTCCTCCTCCAAGGCCGCTTTGGATCAGTACATTGCGGTGCTGCAGTGTGAGATGAGAAACTACGGTGTCAAGGTGATCGACGTCATTGGAGGGTACGTGAAAACGAGCATATTCGCCTCGGGTGTCGCCACGATCAGACCTGGGTCCGTGTTCGACTTCAAAGAGTACACAGACATCTACGCGCAGCGTGGTGAGAAGCTCAAGGATAACACATCGGACGCAATGGACCCGGCTGTGTTTGCGCAGAGAGTATTGGATAAGATCGAGAAGGCTGATGTTAACACGCTGAGAATCTACGAAGGCTCCAAGGCCTCCTCGCTGGACTGGGCCCAGAAACTTCTGCCTTCCAAGGCTCTTGTGGATAAAATGTTGAAGATCTTCGACTTGGACTTTGATTACAGAAAGCACTTGGAAGAGGGCAAGTGAGGCCACGACAGATACTCTCATACATATATTCAGGTTCATAGAGCTTTATGATAGCACACCATATTAACGATCATCATATATAACATAGATAATAAATTGTAAGAAGGAAACCTCCACCCGAGAGTGTATTGAAAAAGGGCCTCCTTTCGCTTATCATCCACCTATTTGTGCTACAAGTATATTATATGAAATCAAAAATCAATTAAAAGCACGTTTTTATTATAAACAATGACAAATGTGTCATAATCTCTAAGATTGGTTCCAAGAGTTTAGCAAATAAAACCAGAAATGAAGGGCCATATCAGAAGTCATGAATAAATGATAGGGGTAAGACACTTAGTCAACCTCCTCAACAGTTGGACCACTGTCACCTCCAGTGCCAGCACTACCACCTGGGAAACCAGCACCGTCAGCACCTGGGAAACCACCAGGAGCACCGGCACCACCAGGAGCGCCACCAGCTTGGTAGAACTTAGTCATGATTGGGTTAGCAATACCCTCCAATTCTTTCTGTCTGTCCTTATACTCTTCAGTAGAACCGGCTTGGGACTCATCCAACCATGAGATGGTAGACTGAATCTCCTTTTCCAACTTCTCAAAGTCATCTTGACCAACCTTTTCCTTGAAAGCGGACTCACCAATAGTAGTCTTTAGAGAGTAAGCATAAGCCTCCAGACCGTTCTTAGCGGCAACACGTTCGGCTTCAGCTTCGTCTTCAGCCTTGAACTTCTCAGCTTCGGACACCATTCTTTCAATATCCTCCTTAGACAATCTACCCTTGTCATTTGTAATAGTGATCTTGTTGGACTTACCAGTACCCTTCTCCACTGCAGAGACATTCAAGATACCATTAGCATCCATGTCGAATGTGACTTCAACTTGTGGAACACCTCTTGGAGCTGGTGGAATACCAGACAACTCAAACTTACCAAGTAAGTTGTTGTCTTTAGTTCTGGCACGTTCACCTTCAAACACCTGGATTAAGACACCTGGCTGGTTGTCGGCATAAGTGGAGAAAGTCTCTGACTTCTTAGTTGGGATGGTAGAGTTTCTTGGAATCAACTTGGTCATAATACCTCCAGCGGTTTCGATACCAAGAGACAATGGTGCAACATCAAGCAACAACAAGTCTTGAGTCTTGGTGTTCGAAGAATCACCGGTAATGATAGCGGCCTGAACAGCAGCACCATAGGCAACGGCTTCATCTGGGTTGATCGATCTGTTTGGTTCCTTACCGTTGAAGTACTCAGAAACCAACTTCTGAATCTTTGGAATTCTTGTGGAACCACCAACAAGAACAATCTCATCAACCTGTGACTTGTCGATCTTAGAATCTCTCAAAACTTTCTCGACTGGGTCAATAGTGGTTCTGAACAAGTCAGCACACAACTCCTCGAATCTGGCTCTTGTGATAGAAGTGTAGAAGTCAATACCTTCGTACAAAGAGTCAATCTCAATAGAGGCCTGAGCAGAGGAAGACAAAGTTCTCTTTGCTCTCTCAGCAGCAGTTCTCAATCTTCTCAAAGATCTCTGATTGGAGGTGATGTCCTTTTTGTTCTTTCTCTTAAACTCATTAGCCAAGTGGTCAACAAGTTTGTTATCGAAATCTTCACCACCCAAGTGAGTATCACCAGCGGTGGCCTTCACTTCAAAGACACCGTCGTCAATAGTCAATAAGGAAACATCGAAAGTACCACCACCCAAGTCAAAGATCAAAACGTTGTGCTCGCTCTCACCCTTCTTGTCCAAACCATATGCGATAGCAGCAGCTGTTGGCTCGTTGATGATTCTCAAAACATTCAAACCAGCAATCAAACCAGCATCCTTGGTAGCTTGTCTCTGGGAGTCGTTGAAGTAAGCAGGAACTGTGACAACTGCGTCATTGACAGTAGTACCCAAGTATGCCTCAGCGGTCTCCTTCATCTTACCTAAAACCATGGATGAAATCTCTTCTGGGGTGAATGTCTTCTTCTCACCTTTGAACTCAACTTCAATCTTTGGCTTACCTCCCGAGTTTGTGACGGTGAATGGGAAGTGCTTAGCATCAGCGATCACCTCTGGATCGTCAAATTTACGACCAATCAATCTCTTGGCATCGAACACTGTGTTCTTTGGGTTCATAGCAGCCTGGTTCTTAGCAGCATCACCAATGAGTCTCTCTGTGTCTGTGAAGGCAACGTACGATGGTGTGGTACGGTTACCTTGGTCGTTGGCAATAATCTCAACACGGTCATTTGTGTAGTGGGCAACACACGAGTATGTTGTACCCAAGTCAATACCGATAGCTTTGCTCATACTGTCTGTGTTTTGATATGTATTTTACTGGTTCTACTAATTGAAGAAAGAGGGTGTGAAAAAGTGGGCCCCGCCGTGGCCTTTATATAACTGGCGGCAGATCCTCCAGAACGTTCCATGACGCTGTGCGGTAGCAAACAATAGAACATTCGAGAACGCATGGGGTGAGGGGAGCGACGCCCTCGCACCTTCTGGAGGGTTCTGGAAAGTGCGAGTGAATGGCCAAATCCCCCAATTGGGAAGCAAGAGAGTGAGAGAAGGTAACAGTGCGAGAATTGACGACTTTTTACTCTGGTTTACACACCTTTCTACATCCTATACTTCCTCTATGTTCTCCGCGCTTACCGGATGTGTCAAACCTTGCGCCACTGACACCTCGAATTTGATGGAACTGCATGGAAAATCATACGGTAAACCTGGGTGTCTTACGTAATCCATCGGTCAGCAACTCACAGAGTATCACTAACGGAGAAAATTTCAATTTTATAAAATGGATCTCTGGCCGAGCGGTTTAAGGCGCTTGACTCAAGATCAAGTATCGTAAGATGCATGTGTTCGAATCACATGGGATTCATTATTTTTTTTATTTTTTATTTTTTTTCAGTGTGCTCCGGGGCACTACGCTAATAAAACAGATCACGTAGACCAGCTACTAGCTCTTGTATTGGGTTGGTACAACGAGGGGATGAAGTTACAGGAGTTTGTAAACAACAAGATCACACGTGTGTTCCAGCGGCATTCGCAGCAGGTTCCTCGACGACTCGCCATTGCGCTCTCAGGTGGAGTAGACTCCATGGCTTTGACACATCTAGCCCATAATTATTCAATAGAACATGGTATTCAGCTGTTTCCAATAACGATAAACCACAACTTGAGACAAACTTCGAAGATGGAGATATCGCTGATTAAGAAAGAGCTCGATAGACTCGGATTATTGCGGAACTATAGAACCATGGACATTCACCTGTCTACGGCGCCATTAACGGTATCGTCAGAAGTTGCAAAGGACATTGAAGAGCAAGCTCGTGTTAAACGGTACACTGCAATTACTGAGCTTTGCTCAAGATTGAATGTTGAGCATATCTTACTGGGGCATCACTTGGATGACCAATTGGAGACATATTGCATCAGACTACTGAAGAATTCAGGGATCCTGGGGCTATCAGGGATGTCTGAATGGTCTAAGGCCCCAGTGAACACCACACCAAAGAGACTACAGTTGGTGAGACCGCTGCTGGATGTTAGAAAAGAAAAATTGTACAAGTACTGCTTAGATAATGGCATTGAATGGGTACAGGACTATACAAATTTCGATGAGAACTATGGGCTAAGGAACGTCGTAAGGAAGTACCTTCACGACCACAAACCCATTGAAGAGAGAATGCTGACAAGTTACACTGCTGCTATGAAGTTCAATCACAGAACTGATCTGAAAGTGAGAAAACTACATGAAGAGCTGCAAGGAAAGGTTACTCAGGACTGTGGAACTATTACTGTCAATATACCTAAGACTCAATTACAGAGGACTACAGACCTCGTTCTGGCCAAATTCCTATTCAAGTTATGCTACCAGATCTCTCCTTCAAAGAACTACCATTATAGCTTCAACAAGGTTTTGAATATTATCCCTAAACTACAAGGGAATACCACATTTTCACTATTGAAATTACAATGGACCTTGAAGCACACCGATGATGACATTGTGTTAACTATTACAAGACAGACACCACAGACACCGATTACATACTCTTTCATCCTGGAGCCCAATACGTCCACAGAGTATTTTCTTTTTGATAACACCTATTGGTTCAAAGTATACAACACGTCTTCGGAGATCAAGCATTACACCATGAAGACACTGTCACCAGAGGACAAGTCACTATTGGAAGAGACACCAAAGGATTACAAGTACTCTGCTTACAAGAACACTCCTGTTTTGGTCGATCATGAGCTTAACAGTATCGTTGCTATGCCTGTGCGTCATAAGTCTGATATCGTGGACGTGAAATTGAAAGAGAACATCTACGATTTCTAGTAAGCATAGCACTTCGTTCACTTCATTAATACATCATAACTCCACAATTACAGGGTCATCATCTTCATCTTCCACCAGTCCATTAACGTTTATACCAAACTTTGAGCTCAAGATGTTCTTCAGTTTGATAACACCTTTAACCAGTCTGTGCAACCCCAACTCTTTCACATTATACTCAAACTCCCCAACAGAGACTTCGAAGAATGAACTGTCAACGAATTCATCAGCGTACTCTTCGGGTAACCTCTCCAGCATCAAGCACAGAGCAATTAGAAATTTGTCAAACAGTTGTGAGCGTCGTACCACAGCATCACGACAGTTAAATAACACTCTCATGAACTTAAGCCATTGTAGCCCACTTGAGTAGTTGGCGAAGACCACCATCCCGATGAAGGCCAATTGGAACTCACCAAGCAGTAAATCGCTGTTGCCGTTATAACTGGACGTGATCAGCTTATCCAGATACCACGACTTATCCAGTGCGTCCAAGGTCTTCTCCTGCGGTGTGCTGTTAGGACGTATGCTGTTTTTCAAGTCGATAGGCGTATACTTGATCTCCTCATCGGACTGGTCTATGATGGAGTTCACGATTGGGTCATTCGAGACGTTGTTTCCTCGCTGTTCAGCTGATCTTTGGATCGCATCCAATAGAACGTTGTTCTCGTCCGTCGACGTAAGCACCGAGTCCATTCTCATCTGGTCAGTAGGTAGAATATACCGTAATTGGCGTACTTGAATGTACTGTGTCAACGCCGGCCAGTGCTCATCAACGGGTAACACAACCATGTAAGGGTAGTACTCTGGCAGTCGTGCTTTCTCCCTACCAACGTTCATTTCCCCGATCTCGTCCCCAATCAGCATTCTCTCCGCTTGCACGTCCCAGTAGATCACGAGGACACCACCTTCCACAGCCTCGAAGAAGGAGCCGTAACGCACACTCGATGAGTCCACTGCCCAGTGAACAACATGAATGCCCGGCTCGATCAGCTTGACTCCTCTCAAAACACTGTTGGTGTTGAAAAACTGCAAATCTACACCCACAGTCCAGTCTTCCGGCACATTCGAGAAGATTAGCGTCGTTTTAGGCGGCGTCGTCATTGCCCTGACCGTTCCTGATTGTGTCTCAGTGTTTTGTGTTGATGTTTAAAGCGTGAAAAAAAAACACTCATCTCTATAAGACCACACAGATCGCTTTGCGGAGTTAGAGATATGTCGAAGCACCTGGCCACGGGACTCCTCGCCGGTGGAGCAACAGCTGCCGTTGCGAACTTCTTCTTCTGGGGCAAGTCTTCGTCGTCAACGACCTCTCCTACGCAGTCTTCGTCCTCCAGCGATGCCCTACCAGTGTCGCGTCCACCATCACCACAACTCCAGAACGGAACGGTTAACCCTTCTGAGTTCTTCAAGTACGGCTTCCCAGGGCCAGTGCACGATCTCCACACGCACCTGGAGTACGTGTCGTGCTACGACAGATCGACGCGTAACCCATACTACGTCGTTGAGCACATCACGCCGGAGTCGCTCAAGCGCACTGGGGACACCGACAGAAAGAAGTCCATCTTCAAGGAGGACGAGCGTATCCCACCGACCTTCAGAGCCCAGCTGAGAGACTACTTCCGGTCTGGGTACGACAGAGGCCACCAGGCTCCCGCAGCCAATGCCAAGTTCTCACAGCAGGCGATGGATGAGACCTTCTACCTCACCAATATGTCCCCACAGGTCGGTGCAGGCTTCAACAGAGACTACTGGGCTCATTTCGAGTTCTTCTGCCGTGACATGACCAAGGTCTACCCTTCGGTGCGTATCGTCACGGGTCCGTTGTACCTCCCACAGAGGGGCCCTGATGGTAAGTGGAGAGTCACCTACGAGATGATCGGGAACCCACCGAACATTGCCGTGCCAACACACTTCTTCAAGCTCATTGTTGGCGAGAAACCGAATGGAGACTTGGCAGTTGGTGCGTTTGTTCTTCCTAATGACGTTATCAGCAATTCCACTCCACTTCAGCAGTTTGAGGTTCCGGTCGAGGCATTAGAGAGATCTTCGGGCCTCATGCTACTGCAGAACGTTCCTCAACAAAGAAAGAAACAGCTTTGTCAAGAGGTGAAGTGCGAGATAACTGTCAGAGAGTTTGGTGATTCCGTTAAGCAACTGCCTCCAAAGAAAGACATGTTGTTGTTACCCCCACCTAAGTGATATCATACAGCTATACAACTAAATAGAGGCATGCCTGATGCCACATTTGCATATACATATTCCATACTAAAACTTTTTACAGTATGTCATGAATCATTAAATCTATAAATGCAGTTCATTTAATCCCAGCCCTCAGGGACCCCCTTTAAAACACCATCTCTAACAAACTCAACAGCACCTTTTTCCCACAACTCTTGGAATGCTCCATTAGACTCCCATTCTCTGAGACCAATCTCCTGTGCCACATCAACAAATTTACGCGTCAGATCGACTTTAACTTCACGTGGTGACATACCCAATTCAACGAGCTCTAAAACTGCCCAATCAACAATTTCATTCAGCTCTTGTGTCTTAGCGTATTCCAGGATGGTCTTGACGACAGAGATCTTAGATTGGGAGTCAAAGGGCAATCTGATGATATCAGCTCTTTCTCTGGAAACAGCAAATGGATTGAAGCTCAAATGAGCATTTTCCAAGATGGAGTTCTTGGAATTAACAGCTCCATACGCTTTCAGAAGATAATCTTTAACACTCGTTATGTAAATCCTTTTTGCGTCCTCAACCCCTTGTTTACCAAAGTTCTTAGCCAAGTACTTGATGAATGAAAAACTTATAGAGTTCCAGAATTCATTGGAGTTTGTTTTCTCAATAGGGTACTCTTTATTCATCTTTCCCAATAGGTTTTGAACAACAACAACCTCCTCATCAGTCCAAACTCCTCTCTCACCAACAAAATAGTCGATTAGTCTCGAATAGGCCTTGAATGCCAATGAAACAGGAACACCTTGTGCGAATATAATAGCGTCTTTCACATCACCCCTTTGGAGCAAGCCACTAACAATCGTGGCATAATCTTGTGTTGTCATTCCTTCACCATCATTGATCTGTTGCATAATGTTTTCCATACCATCATAGTCGCCTAGTTTCATGTTGATCCTCAGCAACGTACTTAGCACACTCGATGAAACAGGAGATTGCAGTTTACCAACAACTTGGTTTGCTAGATGTATTTGGTCTCTGACATAGGCATACTCTAGTAGAGGACTTATGAGGAAAGAGTGAGAGTATGAGCTTTTTGGTATTTGTGACACAATTTCATCTGCAACCACATAGTACTCTGGAGAGCTCAGCATTGTCTCCAAAACCACTGATAAAACCCGCATATCGTGACCCATTATTGTGTCAGTTTCATTCATGATAGATCTCCAATGTAAATAAACACCAGCGGCGTTACGAATGTATGCATCGCTTAGAATGATCTGGTAAACTCTCTGAAGATGATTGTTTCTCGAATTGAAAACTGAGTGGTCAAGCAAGAATAACATTAGTCTCTTCGATACAGTTGTCTTGTCATGAACTTGGTCCAATTTTTCCATTATTCGGGAAACATCTGCTTCGTTGAACTTGTAGGAGTATTTCTTACCAATCTTCATGATCAAATCCAAAGACACTTCTTCTCTGGTAGGGTCCTTAGCCAACAACGAGCGTACAACCAGAGAGACAGATGAGATATCGACAACTTCCTGACCCAACACAACAACAGCACCAAGGATCGGATTGTTCCAATGACAACATATCTGACATAAAATGTGATACATTTCTTTCTTCTGATCTCCTTGCAAGCTCATCTTCGACAACAACTTTCCTGCCTGCGCTCCTATCCTCGTAGCATCCAGACCAGATAGTATCGATTTAAAAGTCTGAACATCGCCAGTGCGTACCATCTTCGCCAACTCTGTGATAATGAATGTCTGCGTGATACTACTTCTCTTAACACCTTTTTTCATCTGCGCCACAACATCGTCCAAGATAGTGGCGGAAACGCCGCTGAAGATACTCAGCTCATTGTCCCTGTTATTAGAATTTGCTCGAAGCCGAATGATTTCGTCGAGCCGCGTGACTTGACCAGTATTGATTTTAGCCGTTAATGGAGAGGGCTTGGGCAGTACCTCATGCTGTAGCTGTGTGACGAGTGAGCTCAGCGAGCTTTGCCGACGGCTCTTTACTAGCCGAGACAGCGTGCTCAGTGCAGCAGTGGATGGTCGCCTGAGCATGTCTTTTAAACAGACCTCCTTTTGTGTGGATATTCCCTGGCCAGTGCTTCTTCCGAGAGATTTAGAGAGAGAGACATAAAACGAGAGCATCGCGATGAGGGAGCGGAGATCCGAGGTCGGTCGTAATATGAATCAGGTAATTACCGCATACAGATATTTTCAAATAGTTCTGGTCCCAGAGCGAAACGTCAACACGATCATAGCCACATCAGCGTCTCTCTTAGGCCCACTTTCCGTCCTTTACGCCTACAACAACGGGAGAGCAGACCCCAGGGACTCGCCCACACGCTCAATCACAATGCCAGAGAGTAAGAGCGCTCTCGATGTGCTTTCAAGCGAGACCAACAAGGCGCACGCCCTCCTCCACTGGCATTCTGAGCTTCACGCACGTATAGCCAGGGACCAAGCCGACGTGGCGTTGGCTGTGCGAGACATTGAACAGCAGGTAGACTTTCTCCACGATGACAGAAATAAGGAAGCTCTTGAGTCACTGTCGCATCCAGTTTGGACAGCCATTGCTAAGAACTACACCGCATTGCTCACCAGGTCACGTTCAGGTCTCTTTGACATTGCCAGTAGACATGTCGCTACGTTCACCGACTACAAGAAACCACAGCAGCTCCGCTCGCTGTCGTGTGTTGTGTTGACCTCTCTGTATATGTCGTTTGGTCGTGAGATTGTCTCCTTCATCCCCGTACTATTGACGACGCTCATCAGGGCACTGAAGAAGGACAAGAATACTCTAGAGCTGTCGGAGCTCTGGTATGCCTTGCTACGAAACGGTGGTAGAGAGGAGCTTAACGACTCCTTGTGCACCAAATTGATCAAGCTGCTCAAGTCAACTGACAACATTGAATCTCTGGCCATGCTCTATGGTTCTCTCGGTGCAGTTATGAGTTACAAGCCAGTAGATGTCACTTCCCTAAAGACCGCACACCAGAGCACAATATACAGTGGTCTAAAGTCCCACAAGAAGATTAGAGCCTCCACGGCAAAAAGTGTCGCAGAGGCATGTATTAGTCTCAATTGGGATGCAGAGACAGCGTTCACACTTTACAAGGACTTGTACTTGGACAGCAATCATCATGAAGAGCAGGTTGGTATTGTCGAGTCTATCATTCACTACAACCAGCTCAAAGTCATCAGAGATGATGATTTCATCTCTACAAATATTGAGATGATTGTTACCACACTCCTGGACATCTACAACCATGAACGGTTCCACGCATTTACGCTCAATAGGAAGTATCGTACAGTTAACCACCTTATATTGGTTTTCCGTACAGCCTTCAAAATGATTGGTGAATCAAGTCAAGCATCTATATTAGAGCTCTCGCTAATACCCAAAATTGACAAGGAGCTGGATCCATGGAAGTTGATTACTTTGTTGAAACTCGCCGCTATTATCATCTCCAATGCTTCGAGTCTTTCAGATACCCGAGTTGAGAAGTACCGCATTACATTATGGAAACTCTGTCTGGCTGCTAACTATGAGATTCAGGCAAATGCCGTGCTTGTACTCAAGGAAGTGGCTTTGAAGTGCCCGTCAGTACTAAAAGAAATTCTAGAGACTTCTTTAAATGAGGTTATCAACAATTCGAAACAGCAGTCATCGGATAAGATTGCCATAAAGTCTCATGGCCTTGCCCTCATTATCGCCAACTTGGTGTCTTTGGCAGATAAAGACTATGTTCCCCAAATGCTCATCGAGAACACTTGGAAATCCTCAATACATCAAATCAAGGAAAACATCCCGACTACAGAACAGAATAAGAATACTCTAATTATCTCTTGGATTACACTCTTTGGTGTATTCTCATACAGTGACAAGTCATATATTGAATCACTTACTGAAGAGTTTATGGCAACATGGGAATCATTGGATCTTACGAAGTCTATCTCTACGGCACCTCTGTCCACACTGCAAGTCATTGATAATGCGTTGACAGCATTACTTTGCTTCCTCCACAACACAACGGTGAACAGACACGTTGCCAAGTTCTTTGTTGAGTCATTGGATCCATTAAGAACAATCTCTAGTACATTGAAGATAACGTCTGGTGCTGAAGTAGTTGTTGAGACCATTAAAAAGAGATGCTACCAAATCTATTTATGCTGCATTGATTACGTTAAAACTGAAAACAGCTCAATCATGATCAGAACTATCGCACAGTTTTCTGATCTTCCAAACTATGAATCACTTATGAAAAATGAGCTGATTACTCCATGGACCAAGGATGATGGATTCAGCAATGGTCTTTCCTCCAAGTTCTCTACATACAAGACTGATGAGTTGATGATTAAGTTCAACACTGTGGAATATTCAGAGACAAAGAAGGAGTATAGCCTGGATACAGAGCGAGTTCCAGTGGGTTCCATATCCACAGGGTCAGTGAAAAGTTGGATCGCTGATGCCACTTGGCTTGATGAACTTGAAGCAACGTTACTCTCTCCAGTCTCACGTGCTTTGGAACATGATCTCATCCAACCTATCCTTGGCCAGTACTCATTGTACGGAACGTACTCTCCTCCTTCAAAAATCGCTAGTATCGATGCTGCCATGGAAATATTCATCACTGCATTCCCCTCACTTGCCAAAAAAGTTCAACTGTCTCTTGTTGAGACACTTCGTACCCACTTACTGTCCAAGTCATCTAACTCATCTACAAAGACAGCACAGGCTATCAACGCTTCAATTGTACTCCATGGTTGCATGCTCGTTGCTTTGAGAGAGAACACACAGTTTGATGTCCAAGTTGGAACCATTCTTCTGGAAACTCTTCGACTCCTCTATGCCACTCATCCATCGCCAATTCTTCTTGTGTTGAATTCTGAAGCAATTGGTCTCCTCATTTCACGTTGCTCACTGAAGGAGCAGATTCCTATCCTCATCAAAAAGATCGTTGATGAGGACTCATCCGATTCTCGTGCTTTCAACGCTTTGATATTGAGTTATATTTATCACTACAACTCCTCTCACTTCAGTGAAATCTTACCGGTGCTTCTTAAACTTTCACAGGATCCACACCCAACTGTCCATGCCTGGGCTATGGACTCACTGGCCACTATGATTGACAAGCATGTTGCTATGAGCTCGTCCACTGCTGTTCAAGTTCTACAAATAATTGAGGTGTGTTACCTTGATGACAGATATGGCCGGTTTTCTGCATCTAACTATTCAAACTTGAGCGCCGATGCCGATTCTAATGCTGTGTTGTCTCGGGCTTTGAGAAGTGTTGTTACAAGTCTTGGCCCTGGTGTTGCAGACTTAGATAAATCTTCCAAAGAAACCATACAGTCCCTAATTTCTGCTTTATTCTTCTATGACAATAATGCTAACTCGAGGTTAAATATAGTGAAGCTAATCCAGGAACTAACAGTCTACGACCAACGAACCATCGAGAACCTAAACATCATTACCATGATAAAGTACTTAATCCAATGTAACATTGGTCTTTCCATTGGCTCTGAAATCACTATCAATATCTACGAAGAACGCAATGAGGTTTTCCCGATAACATCAAGTGCCAAGATGTTGGACTTGTCATTAGACCTGCTGTCGCAGCTTGTCAAAACCAGTGAAGACAAAACCTTCATTTCAGAAGTTGAGCCATTGATCTGGCTATCACTTGAGAGGGACCCAGAGTCTGAAATTCTGAATAATCTGGTATCACAGTGGCTTGATTCTACCTATGATTTGGGTTGGTTTGTTAAGCTTCAGATGTTGTTCAGTGCTTCGAAGCAGCAGTTGCTCTATGTCATCATGAAAGAGAGCAAACACATTTTGGAGAAGTACACACACAAAAAAATTAAGGTTGATGTCAAAGACGAAGAAGCGCAATCCATAACTAATGAGAGTGAGTGTGATACCAAAGGAGAGGCTGTCAGCTGGAAGTTCAAGACAAGAATCCTTGGTTTCATCAAACAGCTTCTTTCTTACACAGCGAGAGACACCAAACTCTACAGAGAACTTGCAGCACGCGTGTCGGATTTGATTAAAATCTCATTTGCCGCCTCTACTTCTTCATCAGAACAGTTACGTTTATTGGGTATCAGACTTCTTGGAGATATTGTCATGTTCTATGCTGCAGCAAAGGATCCAATATATCCAACCATGTCGCTGCTCGAGCAACAACAAGCTCAAATAACTTCTGCTCTTGTTCCAGCATTCCAAGAAGACTCATCCCCATTGTTAGTAGCCGAGGCGATTAAAGTTGTTGCTATGTTTATTGGTTCTGGTGTCGTGAGTGTGTCTAAACTTGGACGTACTGCCAAGATTCTGACTGGTGCATTGCAGGATTTGACAGCCGAGGAAGATGAGTTCAGAGTTAACGATGTTTTGATAACAAGTGAAGTTGGACAAAGAAGAGTCAAACTTGCTATCTTGAATGCTTGGGCAGAACTTAAGTCTCTGAATGATGGTCAGAACAAGGAACTTGATGATCTTGTGAATGAGCACTTGGAACTTCTTCTTCCACTCTGGATCAGCACTTTAAAAGAATTCGCTCTTTTGAAACATGGTGCTATGAAAGATGATGAGTTCTACCGTGACTGTTGGATCAATCTGGTTGATGTGATTGGTTGTATCACGCAAGAAGACGTGTCTTCCATCGAGTCACTTTTGCAGAATGATGCTTTGGGATTTTACTACATGTTGTACGCTCATTGCATTTACTCACTGTTGAAGAGTTCCAATAAGGTGAAAGTCCTTCGTGTATTTGTTAAGATTCTCGGTTTCAAGGACTTGATAAAATTGGTCTATTATGATCAAATTTTCCACGAGACCTTAGAGATCCTTGAACGCTTGATTGTTACTGGTGAAGCTGAGGAAAAACTCATTCTGCTTGACATTACTACCCGTATGTTTGTGAATTACTTTGAAGTTAGTTCTGAAGAAGAGTTTGGTCAGAATGCTGACAAGCTGTTTGAGATTTTGAGACTTAATCTCCAGTCCGTGACCCAGTTCATTTCAAAAGAAGGTGAGGATTCAAAGGAGATACCTCCAGTAGAGATAGAGCTTGCCAAGAAGAGTTTGAACTCCATCACAAAAATGATATCCTACTTCCCAGATATGATTAAACAGGATCTATATGCCTGTGTTCTCTCCATCATTACTCGTGCTTATGCTTCTTTGGCCTCTGAACGTCTTGCCTCTTTGGTTCTTCCAACAGTAAAGGAGATTACACATGACTTGGTTGCTATGGATGATATTGACATCTTGAACAATTTTTTCCAAACAATCAAACCATTTTTGAGCAAACCATTCATCACCATTGCAACTATCAGTGTTCTTCTTTCCACGGCCCCAACTACCTTGAAGCTCAATGAATCTGACATTGACCTCATTGTGCTCAACATCATGAAGGCTCTTGATGAACCGGAGCATGCTCAACTGGCTACACAATCAGTGAGATCTATTACGGTGGCTGGTACACCTACAAGTGATGCGCTTCTCCGAAAACTTATTCCACGTTTCATTTCTGCTGCGTTGACACATGATGATTCGAGATTGTTTGTTGAGTTGCTTGTTCTCATAATCAAAAACCATGCTTCTGTTCCCTTATACTTGTTGGCTATTCCGACTTTCCTTCAGGTCTATTCTGAACACCCACAAATGGGTGGTTACCTGAACAAACGAATGGTTCATTTAATCACAATCAATCCAGAGTTTTTCAAAACGGTCTTGCGTGACCTTGATGCGGATCAGAGGGCTTCCACAGAGAGACTTGTTAAACTTGGCGATAATGCAGTTGGTGAGGTTGAAGATGAAGAGAATCATATCAAACTAAAGACATTTGAGTAATTAATGCTAGACGATGAAAACGAAAAAAATCATTTCTTAATGCATGATATGACTTGGTTATTTTAGCAATGGTGTAGTATACAGTAGGCGATGATATAACACATGTAATGCCCATAAGTATACATATCAAAACTACAAGGATTTTCATTAAAGAAACAAAAGACTAAATTATAAGAGGAGATTATTGTAAAACCCGAGACTAACCTAAAAAAAAGAAACACCAATATACCACAATACACTTATATCAATAACCTCCACTCTTCACCTTTGATCATTTCTTTTTGGTAATAAAACTGCTGCGATGCTGAATATTTGTAACGTCCAAATGATGATGTTTCTTCTTTCTTGAACTACTGACACTTCCGTTACTTCTAGCACTTGTACGTGATGTTACACTTGAGAATGACGATGCTCTATTCATGACATGTGTCATTGGTTGTGTTGAGACTGGTGATGGAGGAGTGGTACCATTTGCCAAATCATCAATCATAGAAGATCTTGGTGGGGGAGAGCCATGGTTAAACATCGAAGAAGGTGAGAAGGTGAGCAACGAATCTGTAGATGGTGTATTATAGAAACGATCTTCATGAGGTGAAGTAGTGGTAATAGGAGCAGCAGGAGCGGAAGCAGAAACAGCATCAGGAGCAGTACCTTCATTGATGCTTAATTTACTAATATCCACTGTTGGAGAAGTGGATAGAGATTCCGATACTTCAGCAAGAGTTGGAAGACTATTGGAAACTGCTAAGTCAATTGGAGGAGTTGTCGTCACTGGGGAAGTTGCAGATGGTGGCGATGAAGAAGATGTATTGGCACTTGGTGGTTGTGATGTTGGTACAATGTTCGTATTAGGAGTTAATACTGGTGTTGTTTGAATGTCAGTGAAATCCAGCATAGATTTACTATGGATTGTTGGACTCATTTTCGAAGATGACGATGAATCTTGTTCCGAAGTCTTGAACATAACTTCACAAATATGGTTATAAGCATCGAGACGATCAGTGTTTTCTTCATCAACACAAGATTCAATGTTGATAAAAGCTGAATCATTAAATAGATCGAACATTGTATATCTTGTCTCTGGATCATGATCACATAATTTCCAAGCCAATCTGGCAACATGTGGGCTTTGGAAATCCTTAGCATATTTGAACTCAGAACCTGGACCGATATTAACATCTTTCATTTTGAAACTTGGATGTTCTTGAACAAACCTTGTATAGGTTGAATGGAATTCCCTGTATGCTGCATCAGAAGATTGCGCTTTTTGGAAAGGAGTACCTTGATACACCAAACAGAATAAAATCATACCCAAAGCCCACATATCTGGGGCAATTGGATCATAATTTTTCACATGACCATCCTTAACGGCAACAACCTCCGGTGGAACATAAGGTGGTGAGCCGACAAATGCGGTACCGTATTTCACAGGAGATGAATGATCCAATGGATCAGAGTAGATATAATCTGCAACACCAAAATCAGTTAGTTTGCAAACACCTTGCTCAGTCAACAACACATTCTCCGGTTTTAAATCTCTGTGAACAATACCTTGTTCATGCATGAATTTTAAACCGTGAGTAATTTGCTTAAAAAGACAAAGCTTTTCGTTTAACGGGGACGATTTCCAGCCAGTTCTTGAAATCAGAGAGAAAAGATCACCACCTTTGCAATATTCCAAAATAAAGCCCCAGCCTCTATTCAATGCTTGGGTTGTTTGGATTTTCATTAGGGCATAAGTATCAACCAAATGAGTATCTCCAGATAAATGTTTTGCAATGATGTATTCTTTTGTTGCACGCTCATAAAAGTGAGGTGGAGTTTCTTTATCCAACATCAAAAATTTCTTCAAAGCATACAACTTGTGGTTTTTCTTATGCTGAACGACTCTAACACTTGCACTTGCACCATCACCTAGTTTCCGGTCTTTCGAGCCATCTGGTATGACAAACATATCAGATAACAAGGTGATTGGCTGTTTCAAGTGATCTGGAACATGAGAGTTTGGCTCTTCGATCGGCAATGGTAGTAGATTTTTTTTCTCGTCTTCTAATGATGCTGCAAGTGCGGGTGTAGTAGTGGTGGATGAGCTGTTACCATGCGAAGTCAATTGAGACGGAGTTCTCGACGAGTTCCCAAACGGGGAGGTCAGCGAGTTTGACGGATTACTCAGCTGTCTCTGGGAGTGGTGTGTTACCGTTGTGCCTCTTGGTGCCGCTATGGACTGGCCTGTTCCGAGAACATCAAAAGGAGAGTCAATGTGAGAGTTAGGGCTTGAACCATTAGCAAACGGGTTCGAATTGTGCAACTTGGAAGGCATTGCGAGCTTGTGTGTACCGATGGTGGTGTTGGACCTCTTCACCACGCCTGGCTGCACCCTTGCGTGTTTGTCGCCCTTCGATAGCGTCGAGGCTCTCGACCTAGTCGGAGCATCGGCTGCCGTTGCTGGTTCTGTTGGAGCTACCGCTGCCAACTCGGAGTCAGACCCTCTCTCATGCGAATGTGTGTGCGATCTGAGCAACCGCTTCATGAAGCCCTCGTTTTTCTTGTCTTTACCAGGCATTGTCACGAGCTTTGTGGCCATTCCACGTCAAGGTCCCTGCTATGTGTCAAGGGCAGAGGAGTGTGCCCCAGAGAGACGAGCGGGAATTGGGACAGGAAAGAAGCAGTAGACAGAAGCAGAGAAGTGGGGAGGATCTCGTCTACCTTTTATACCGGGAAGGAGACGTGTCCTGTGTGGAGCTTGTGGTTGCTTCGGGCGGCCCGCTGTGAGGTTGAGAGCAAAAAGTGGGGGGTGGGGTGGTAGGCGAGCTGCAGACGGACAGAGTGGGCGGCTAATGTTCCCTTTGCAATATTAGTGTTGTTTGGGGTGATTTGCGTAGCGTAAGCGCAAGCGTTAGCGGTTTATCGTGTTGTTTTATGTTGTTGTATGAGATTCTCTCGCCGGAGACCTTTCCTGTTGTATGGCTTTTGGTCTCTCTTTTTTAAAACAGCCGCCGTGGGAAAGCCGAAAGGAAGCCTTGGAGCGGTATGGCCAGCATTTTCGCGGACCCCCTAACTTCTCGTATTTATGTTTACTTTAAGTTTATATTCACTATTTACATATATATGGCGACAAGGGCATATACGTATGTCTGTCTGTGGTAATGTGTAGAAGCCTGTGGCTGCTACGTTGCAACATAGCATTTCTTGGCTTTCAAATTCGACGTCTAGCGTCTTCAAATAGATGTTCTCCTGTTTGAGACACTCGGATGCTCGGCCGAGCTTTACCGGTAGAGGCCTTACAACCGATTAAAGCGCTTAAATTTACAATTCTATTCGAATAACACTGCCTCAAATTTTACAGGTAACTATAATATCATATTCAGCTGTATATGCCCATGTTCTTATGTTTATTTTTTGTTATATTAAGCACTTGGTGGACGACACGAAAAGTAAAGACCTGTTTTACGGCTGTGCGTTGACTCTCTCCGCATTTAGAATCCGCTTCATCAAAAGGCACAAAACGTTTCTGTGTGATTGTATTTATTTTTTTCTTTTTTGCTCTCTCTCGAGTTTACGGAACTATAGTGCCAAGAGCCAAGTCGATTCTTGGTATGATAGGGGCTTGCTCGTAGTAGCAATCCTCAATATGTGTAACATCAACGTATGTAACACCCACCACTTGACAGATCGACATGCTAATCAAATGTGTGACAAGTGTCTCAGTATTTAGGTATGCATCCGAGGAAAAGACACAGCCCAAAGGAAAAAAAATCTGATATATGTGTCTTATTTGGTAATTCTAAACGCTGATCTTAGAATGATAAGCTACAGTCATATAAGGTTTACCCACACTACATACATATCTCATATATGGTATGCTAGTTATTATACATTGTAAACACATTACATATTGAACACCACACATCAAAAACAGGTGTATTGTATCAGTACGCATGTGCGAAGGCACACAAGGTACAGATACAGACACAGACACAGCCCACTTCTGCTATGCACCGAATACATTCCAAATGAATCCTGTCAAAAGGTTTCAAACTGTGGGACAAACGAGTTCGCGTATTGTACCGCGCAAGAAAGCAAAATCGCATCAAAAATCATTTCGCGAATACATCTCTATGTGTACACAGGTGCCATAAAGAGCTATCTAGTTTCAAGCTCATAAAAGCAATTATGGCTGAAATCCCAAAGTATGTGTTAGGTATCGTCGATATGAAAGGACCATTTATACTGACAAACCTCATAGATCCGTTATCAGGAAGCTTGTCTTCTTTACAGCTGCAATGGTGTTACTCCCATTGATCACTTTCTTCTCATGTCAATTCCTCTTTGGTAAGTCTATTTCTCTATATTCATATCTATATGATGTGTGTGTCATACATATATGCAATATATTCATGAACTTCATATCACATATGCAATTACTAACAACTCAAAGATAATTCTTTAGTATCTGGCGGACTTGCAGCTGTTGTTGCAAACGTTGTGCTAATTGGATATATAGTTGCTGCTTTTACAGAAGATATACCATTAGAGCATGTTAAAGAGAGTGACATAAAATTGGATTGAGATAAAGAGTCATGCTTATCAAGTGACATACAAACATGTCTTATGTATATACATCTGTCAATGTTAATATTTGTGGTTTAATTCGCGCGCGCTCGAGCGTTTGTAATATTCAAATCACATCCGCTTTTTGCATATATATATAAGCAACGTCTACAAGTTATCACCATATAGAAACGATGTTATCAAAGTTTACTACCAATTATGGTAAACATTTCTTCTTAGGAAATGTTGCCAATCTGGCCAAGCCAAAAGCTTCACCAAGTCACATGACATCACCTTTGAACCACTTACTCAAATCATCACTGTTCCCCTTACTACCAAAGAGCTTCAAACAGTCAATTCCAAGCTCTAAGATCCAAATAAAAGAGTTCCATTCCTCTGGAGTTGTTAAGTTCATCAAGGTCTCAAACTACCACTACAAGAATAATTGGAATACTCTTCAAAAAAGTGCCATTTTCACTGGATTATTCATTGCTGGAACTACGTTGGTAGCACCGTACTTGTTTCAATTACCCGGCTTCAGCCATTTTGCTAAGTATCCATCACACTTAGTTTATGGCATAATCGGTATTAATGCCGCAGTGTTTGGGCTTTGGCAATTACCGAAATATTGGAGATTCTTGAAACGTTATGCTTTGCTAGAGAAAAGTTCAATGTACTCTCCAATGTCGTTGATTGGCTCAGCATTTTCCCATCAAGAGCTATGGCATTTAGGTGTTAACATGTTAGCATTGTATTCATTTGGTACTTCCTTAGCAAACATGCTTGGTGCTTCAAACTTCACTCAGTTATACTTGAACTCAGCTGCAGTTGCCTCACTGGTATCAATCGCATATCCAATTTTGTTCAGAATACCGATTGCCGCACCTTCATTAGGTGCCTCAGGTGCACTGTTTGGTGTTTTCGGTACATTCTCTTATCTGATTCCAACCGCAAAGATCATGGTACTCGTTTTCCCGATTCCAGGTGGTGCTTGGGTAGCCTTCTTGGGTGCCACTCTATGGAACGCCACTGGGTGCTTCATGAGATGGGGCTCATTTGACTATGCTGCGCATTTGGGTGGAAGTATTGCTGGTGTTGTTTATGGATGGTGGTACTCTAAGAAGATGGCGAAGTCAAGAAGAGTGAGATCGTTCCGTTATTAGGCGTGAGTACAGTATCAAGATGAGTGAGCCTGTATATACATGATATTATTTATTACGTAACAACCCTTCACGGACAACGTACTGACCGTGCTTCGAGTGTGAAGCCAACGCCATTGGATCCCACGAACCAGCCGTTTCACCCTTGGAAGGATCTGGTCGCTGCTGCTCGACCTCTCGTTTAATGTCCGCTAGCGTTAGCCTCTTACCAACGGCTTCAACGGACGCCTGTTCACCAACATCAACAGAGTGCAGGTGGTCGATGAAACGAACCTGCTCTTTCAGAGTAGATATTATCGCTGGGTACTCGCTGCGGTCAGCCTCCAGCCCAGACAGCTTCAGTAGCTTCTCAACAGTCTCTTCATCAATAGTGGAGGCCCTGCCACTGTTGTGTCTCGACAACAGCTCAGTGGGCGACCACGACGCAGTGCGCAGACACTCGTGGATCTGCTCGGCAGACGTGAGCCTTGGATAGATCTTCACCGAGTAGAACCGTCTGAGCATGGCTTCCCAGTGGGGCTATCGATGGTGATAGTGGTAGTTATCATCGCCCATATATACCCCAAAGCCAGAAAGCGCGGAGTTTGTTAGCTGTGGCCCGCACCGAAAAATTTTCCCTAAGCTCATCTCCACCTAAAAATTTCTTTCTGGCTCTCTCTGTAAGTAAGGCTTACTTGTTATCCCCACTTTAAGAAAGATGTCCAAGATCAAAAAGAGAGGTGCCAGAGGTAACGCCAAGAACTTCATCACGAGAACACAGGCTGTGAAGAAGCTGCAAGTTTCGCTCGCCGACTTCAGAAGACTGTGTATCTTCAAAGGTATCTATCCAAGAGAACCAAGAAATAAGAAGAAAGCCAACAAGGGCTCTACTGCGCCAACGACGTTCTATTACTACAAAGATATCCAGTATTTGCTGCACGAGCCGGTGCTCCAGAAATTCAGAGAACACAAGTCCTTCTCTAAGAAACTCAACAAGGCATTGGGTAGAGGCGAGGTTGGTGATGCTAAACGTCTAGAGGAGAACAGACCAAAGTACAAGCTTGACCATGTGATCAAGGAACGTTACCCAACATTTGCAGACGCCGTCAGAGACATTGACGATGCTTTAAATATGCTCTTCTTGTTTGCAATCATGCCAGCAACTGATAAAGTGTCTGCCCGTGTCACAAAAGATGCTAACGAGATCTGCAACCAATGGTTGGCTTATGTTTCCCGTGAAAGGGCCCTAAGAAAAGTGTTTGTGTCTATCAAAGGTGTTTATTACGAGGCCGTGGTTAAAGGTGTCGAGGTTAGATGGTTAGTCCCATTCAAATATCCACAGAACATCCCAACAGATATCGACTTTAGAATCATGCTCACTTTCTTGGAGTTCTATTCGACTCTATTACACTTTGTGCTATATAAGCTATACACCGACGCTGGTTTGGTGTATCCACCTAAACTCGACCAAAAGAAGATGAAAGGTGTCGGTGGTTTGAGTGCTTTCATCTTGGAGACAAATAAACCTGCTCAGTCTTTACTGCCTGAGGTTGGTACGGCTGATGTTGATGCTGAAGGTGAACTCATTGATGGTGAGTTCTTGGAGGCTGCTGCCCAAGCTGATTCCAAGGCAGATGACGTTTCAGAAGATGTGGAAGATGTGGAAGAACATGAGAACGTTGAAATTGTGCAGTTGGACGAATTTGCTGATAACAATAAGAATTCTGGTGATTTGCTTCAGCAACCACAACATTACGACTCGGCTATTGCTCATCTGTTTGATAAATTTGTTTTCTTCATTGGCCGTGAGGTTCCACTGGATATTATGGAATTCCTTATCCTTTCGTGTGGTGGCCAGGTCATTTCTGAATTGACCATTGACGAGCTGAAGCTAAATGGAGAAGACGTCTCAGACTTAAACCTGGATAGAGTGACACATCAAATCGTCGATAGACCTAAAGTTTTGGGTAAAGTGCAAGGAAGAACCTACATTCAACCACAATGGATCTTTGATTCTGTCAACAAAGGTGCCTTGTGTTCCACTAATGACTACTTGCCTGGTGAAACACTACCACCACATCTATCTCCATGGGGTGATGCTGCTGGTTACAACCCAGATGAGGAAATTCCAGAAGTTGAGGGCGATGAAAGTGAGGAAGAAGAGGTTGATGCCGATGATGCAGAGGATGCTGAAGATGATGATGAAGAGGAGGAGGACATTGACGAAGAACTTGCTACTCAGAAGGAATTAGAATTAGAGGCCAAGGGTGTCAAGTACAGCGAGCAGGCAGAGACTTCAGACGACAAGAAAACACAGAAGAAGAGAAAGACAAAGACCCCTGAAGAAGAGGAGAAAGAGCTGAAGATGATCATGATGACCAACAAGCAGAAGAAGCTGTATAAGAAGATGCAATACTCCAATGCTCAAAAGGAGAGCAAACAGGAAGCTTTGAGAACAAAGAGAAGAAAATTGGAGAAGGCCAAGAGCAAGATGGAGAAGAAGTAAGTGCTTAGCATGTCGATGACCAATTAGTGTATACTACAATATAAAATCATTAGTCATTTGTCATTTGTAATTTGAGAAAGCCGTTAAATTAGTATAACTGGCTATCTACCTTCTAAGACCAATTCTTGAGTCCATGACATTACGATCTGGGATATCGAGCTCAACTAGTCCTGTTAGCTCGTTCTTTAGGTTAACCAGCTCCTGAGTCGCCTTTTGCAGACTTTCAACGTCAGTTGCCTTCTCGACATTGATGAAGCACTTGACGATATAACTAACATCGTCTAGTTCTTTCCACGGTCCTTCTTCTTCCGTTTTGATCAGCACTTGGAAAACTTCAATAACGCAATTACCATAGAATGTACGCCCCCCTTTAACCAAGAACTCCTTTTCAGGGTTATAACCCAATGAATCTAAAACATCTTCAACAGCTTGCCCTTTCTGTAGCACCAGACACGACTCCAAGATCGACTGTGTAGAGATCTTCCGTTTACCAGCAGATGGGACGTCACTCACTTGGACAACCCATTCTGTATAGGCTCTTCTGTCGTGGTTGTCCTCGTTGAACGGCGTTTTCAGGTGGAGTTTATACTGTTCATGCTGTGTGTTCTTGGAGTTGGGCTCGTACTTAACGATGGTCTTTGGCGAACACAGCATGGTGTAAGTCGTATAGCTCGTCAGGGGAGACCCTGTCAGCGTGGCCAACGCCGTCGTCGTGAGGTCCTTCTGCTGTTGTAAGATCTGTCCGAATAGTGAAAGCTGTTGTACCATTTTGCTGGTGAACTATGCAATGGATGATTTGTGCAATGAGTGTTTTGTGTAATTCAAATGTCGTTTGTGTTCGCTCGTTTAGAGTGGAGCGCGAGCGAAGTGCTTACTTTTTATGTCCCCGTCTCTTTTCTCTTCACTTCTCTTCTGTAAATCCACAGCAAAGCCAATTATGCTTAATCCACCTACTAAACACCGAGAATTTGGTGGTGCTATTGGTGCTCTAGCCATATCTGTTGGCCTTCCATTACTTCTTGTCGTGTTCCACCAGTTAGTTAACACTCGTTACCATTTGGTTGGGATTGACTTAGACTGGGAACAGTTCACTCGATTCGATAAGAAATGGTGCTGTTTGATGTTTGATCCTCAAGTCTGGACTTACTATTGTGCATGGTTCTTTGCACTGGTGTTCTTTGATCTGGTTTTACCAGGAAAATACATGAACGGTATCACGTTGAGAGATGGTACCTCATTAGGGTACAAGATCAATGGTATTTCATTATCTTCTTTACTGATCGTTTTATTGGCTACCAGATTCCAACTAACTCAGGGGAGAATGCCAGAGTTTGTGTTCCTGTATAGCCATATCTTGGAGTTTACCCTAACGGCTATTCTTTTCTCGTTTGTGCTCTCCATATTCGTTTACGCTTGCTCGTATATACCACTGACAAAGACAAATGGGGTTGGAACTAAAGAGAGAATTTTGGCAATTGGTGGCAACACAGGTAATCGTCTATATGATTGGTTCATTGGACGTGAATTGAATCCAAGAATTGGCTCGTGGGACATTAAGTTGTTCTGTGAATTGCGCCCTGGCATGCTACTTTGGTTGCTATTGAATTGGTCTTCATTACACCACCAATGGTTAACATATGGTCAGGTAACTGATTCGATGTGGTTAGTTGTTTGTTTACAAACCTTTTACATCTTTGATGGAGTCTTGAATGAAGAAGGATGCTTGACCATGATGGATATAACGACCGATGGATTCGGGTTCATGTTATCATTTGGTGATTTAGCATTAGTTCCATTTGCATACTCGTTACAAGCACGTTATTTGTCAGTTCATCCAGTTGAATTGGGTATTGAATATTCAATAATAATCATCACAATTGGGCTGGTTGGCTTTTATATCTTCAAAGCATCAAATAACCAGAAGAATTCATTCCGTCAAGGCCATCTACAAGGTATGAAGTGTATTCAAACTGAGAGATCGACGAAACTGTTGTGTGATGGCTGGTGGTCACTTTCTCAGCACATTAACTACTTCGGAGACTGGTTACATGCTTTATCGTGGTGTCTCCCAACTGGGCTGGTAACACCCCTGACGTATTTCTACGTTGTCTACTTTGCATCATTGTTATTACATAGACAAACAAGAGACGAAACCAAATGCAGAGAGAAATATGGCAAGGCATGGCAAGATTACGAAAAACAAGTGCCTTACAAGATTGTACCATACATCTACTGAGATACTACGTGATGAATTTGGACTGAAGAAGCAAAAAGTTAATAAAACGAAACGAAACAAAACAAAACAGTAGAAACCATTAGATGTGTGCGATACGGTGTTCGGTAAGCACCAATTGCGACACATCCCTGTATAGACACATCTCTGTATAGACACCTCCTTTTCCGGTGTACGAACACTCCTTCCCTTTCGGCACACGATGCAAGAGAGCTCACTGGGCTTTCTTGTTATCCACTTTCTTCTCCAAGGCACCGTAACTGATGTCCAAGGACGATAGCCATGAGAGAGCAGTGACGAGGATGGCCAGCAAAAACAGCGACACAATCAGCGTCGACAGCAGCGCCGGTGTAAACAATTTTGGCTCATAAGGCACTGAAGGGATAGCTGAAGACTCAGGCATTTGTGATGATTGGTTTTGGCCGTTGATTGAGAGAACGCTACGGTACTTAAAGTGTGCTGCCTCTGTATGTTTTCACGCGAATTTGTATGGGCCAATAAAAAAGGAATTGGAGCACGCTGACAGTTACAGGTTCGAGTCCCGCAAGCCGCACTTTTTAATTTGTGTGGCACACACGGCGCGAAGCCTCAACCGCCGGAAGTGAGCTAGTGTGGCTCGGAAATGACCTAAACGGGCTACACCGGTGGTCAAATCCGAGACAAATAAAGCCGGTGCGGACCGTCCACAAAAATTTGGGAAAGGTCACACACTAAAGCACAAGCACAGGACACATCAGGAAAGTCCGCTAACCCTTCATTCCCAGACAAAAGGACAAGATGTCCAGAGAACCCGCGATCTCCAACCTCTCGAGTGCCTTGAAGTCCGTCTCGCTGGACGGACAGCATCAACAGCAACAGCAGCAGCAGCAACAGCAGCCAAACAATATGCCACACAATCAGTCACAGCCGAATAACCGTATCTCCCAATTTTTCCAGAACCTGCCTGATGAGGGATACACGCTCTTCTCACACCGGTCTGCTCCCAACGGATTCAAAGTCGCCATCGTGCTGTCCGAGCTCGGGCTCAGCTATAATACCGTGTTCCTAGACTTCAATGCCGGGGAACAACGTGCGCCAGAGTTTGTGCAGATCAACCCAAACGCTCGTGTGCCAGCCATCATAGACCACCAGGCAGACAATCTGTCTCTATGGGAGTCCGGTGCGATAATGCTGTACCTGTGTCAGAAGTTCTCGCGTGAGTACGGCGAGTGTCCGCTATGGCCGGTGGATAGCGTTGCTGACCAGTCACAGATCATGTCGTGGCTCTTCTTCCAGACCTCTGGCCACGCACCGATGATTGGCCAGGCTCTACATTTCCGTTACTTCCACACACAGCAGGTGCCAAGTGCTTTGCAGCGATACACAGAGGAGGTGAGACGTGTCTACGGTGTTGTTGAGATGGCACTAGCGGAGAAGAGGGAGGCGATCATCATGGAGCTGGATTCTGAGAACGCAGCTGCGTATTCATCGGGGACGACTCCATTATCACAGTCTAAATTCTTTGACTACCCAGTGTGGCTAGTGGGGGAAACTATTTCGATCGCAGACCTGGCGTTTGTACCATGGAATAATGTGGTCGATAGAGTTGGTATCGATATCAAGCAGGAGTTCCCAGAGGTTTATAAATGGACTAAGAATATGATGAGAAGACCGGCTGTGGTGAGAGCTTTGAGAGGTGATCAATAAGTGTATATCTGCTTGTTAACTTCATGCTTGATCTGCTCTTCCCCACTTATATATTGCTAATGAAGACCCATGTTTTACCTTGATGATCACACGTTTGTAGTCTCTGCTATATAGTCTACTATTGTTTCACAGTAAAACATCAATGGAAAGCTATCGATACCAGGACCAATAAACAAAAGAACAGAATATATAAATGAGAAAGATGGGTTTGTATACCAGATACAAACACGTGGATAGTGTCCCAAAACGCTTAACCAGGACACAGAATATTGGATCAAACCAGAAATCCACTCATATGACACACTGTGTCACAACGTTCTCAATAGATAAGATATACTGAAAAAAAAAGAAAAGAAAAGAAACATAAGGTGTCGTGCAGGCAAGATTCGAGAGGTGGGGTAGACCACCGTATATGCCGAAAGAGGCCAAGTGAAGCTGTGGATTGTGAGTGTTTGTGATGTCAAGCGGATTACCCTTGAAGAGCGTGTACCCACGCATTCACAGCTGAGTCATCTCGCCAAAAGTGTTCTCACTGGAGTAGAGCACATACAAGAAGCCGTCCTCATCCTTGTGCTCTTCGTAGATGGAGCTCACAGTGGCAGCAGTTGGTGGCAAGATATCGTTCACGAAGATAAAGATGGCCTTCTCAGGTGGCAAGTTGATTCTCTTTCTGATAACATACACGAGCTGGCCAATGGTCAAGTCATACGGAACCAAGTACTTCTTCTTATCAATCTCTGGCAAGTTGGACTTATCTGCTCGCTCGCAGATGATAGGAACTCTGTTGTCGAATCTGGAGAGAATCTTGTCGGCCTCAGCCTTTCTCTTCTCTGCAACGGACGTTAGTACTAGAACAAGATCGCCATGGACAGGCCCATGGGCCCGGGTAGCGAACGCCACTCAAACCACAACCCCAGCTAAACAACAGGTACTACTCTCTAGCCCAGGGCCCCCGCTACACACAGAAAAACCACACAAACTTACCGAATGGGTGCTCGTCTTTGAACTGGAATCTCATTTCAGGACCGTTGTCTTTGTCTTGTGGTACTGTCTGGCCTTGGGACGCGTATTGTTTAGGGTGCACGGTGGCGGGTTTGCGCTTTGTTTTTGTGATAAGCCGCCCTCGGATCTGATAAAGGGAGGGGCGCGAATTCCGGGGACATCAGAGAAGATTGGTGTGGGGTTACAACAGACGGTGAAGGAAACAGGCCCTCAGTAGTGGAAGAAACGAGACAACACAGAATGAGCCGGCCTGTGAGACCCGCTAGAAGACTTGTGCAGGCAGCAGGGAAGTGCACGAGCACGGTGAGTGGAGTTGCCCTTGGGTTGATTGCTTATGGTCTTAGTGCTAACCAACAAAGGCGACACTGTATGGGGAGTGTATCCTTTTGCATTATCAAGAGCTCAGGAGAGATGTGTGTGGCGAGGAGTTTGCGAGGTTCAAGCAGTGTGTTGAGAAGAACATGGTGCGCAAGTAAGGGGCTTGTATGGATTAAGTGCGTAGGTCAGTTGCTTTAATATTACTACCACTACTTTTAACACTACTGTAGCAAATATAACAAATAACGACTCATCGTTTACTAGAAGAGCTAATAATATACCGTAGAAAGAGAACACAGAATCACAATCTCAAGATTCTCAAATTGAAGATAGTGTCATTGATATTCTGCTCCTCATCCGCAACAACCTCTTTATCGGACTTGGTGAATGGCTCCAAAGTACCTCTCAAGGTCTTCTTCAGCATATCACTGTGGGTTTTGATAACGTTCTCAAAGTCAATGGTATCCTTAACAAGCTCGTACTGGACAGTGACGTCCTCGGTAGCATCCAAACCACCCTTCTTTCTAAGTCTCTGGATACGGTTAACCAATTCACGAGCGAGACCTTCGGTCTTCAAATCATCGTAAACGTTGATATCCAAGATGATCAAAACATCCTGATCAGTTCTAACCTCCTGACCTTCAGTAGCATGACCCTCTGGTAGACCTCTTTGAACGGTCAAATCACCAGCAACGAGGTCAATTCCAGCAACAGTGACCTTACCGGTCTCGGCGTAGGTCTCAACCTCAGCAGAAGTTAGCGATGGAAGAGCAGCCTTGACTTTCTTAGCATCACCCTTTAACTTCTTACCCAACACTGGCCAGTCAGCAACTGCCTTGTACTCAACACCATACTTCTTTTCATCAGAAGTAATGATCAAATCACGAACGTTCAATTCTTCAACAATGTAAGATTTCAAGGCCTCAATGTCCTTCAAATACTCCTCATCACCATGGATGATGATCAACTGTTTCAGTGGTGTCTTCAAAGAGATCATTTTCTTCTCACGAATGTTACGACCAAGTTCAATAACTGTTTGCATACGCTTAACAGCAGTCTCAATCTTAATATCGAACAATTCTTCACGGGCAGTTGGGTAAGTTAAGAAATGAACAGATCTAGGATCCTTGGTGTACTTGGACAATTCATTTTCAGTGAACAGTGGTTTCAGCTTCAAATAGATCGTATCAGATAAGAATGGTGTGAATGGAGCCATGGAACGAGCCATCACAAACAATGCTTCAGTTAAAGTGTTGAGAGACTTCTTAGTGTCATCCAAGGAGACCTCACCTTTGAGACGACGTCTGTTGAATCTGATGTACCAGTTGGTCAATTCATCAATGAAACCTAAGAGTCTTGGAACAACAGTGTACAATCTGTACTCTTCCATCTCCTGGTGAATGAATGTGATCAAAGACTGAAGAGAAGCCAAGATCCACTTGTCCATGACATTATCAGATGCAACAGAAGAATCATACTTGAAGTCAATGCCTTCATTTTTCTTTAACAGAGCAACAGAACCATCCAAAAACTTAACACAGTTCCACCATGGAAGTAAAACCTTGGAAACAACTTCTTTAACACCTTCCTCTTTAAACTTAAGAGTCTCAGCACGAATGACTGGAGAGTTGATCAAATACAATCTCAAGGCATCAGCACCATATTTGTCCAAAACCAAGGTTGGATCTGGGTAGTTTTTGAGTCTCTTTGACATCTTTTTACCGTCACCTGCCAAAACGATACCAGTGACAATCACATTTTTATATGGAGCAGTGTTGAACAAATGAGTACCTAAAACGGTTAAAGTGTAGAACCAACCTCTGGTCTGGTCCAAACCTTCGGAGATGAAGTTACCTGGGAATCTATTGAGGAATTGTTCCTTCTTCTCAAATGGATAGTGACCAGAAGCATATGGCATAGAACCAGATTCGAACCAACAATCGAACACTTCTTCAACTCTTTTCAATTGACCCTTACCCTTTTGAGATGGGATAGTGATGTCATCAATCTTGTCTCTATGCAAATCAGTGATATCATCTCTACCGGACAATTTCTTCAACTCTTCAATGGAACCAACACAAACAACTTCTTCGAAATCTTCAGAAACCCACAATGGAATTGGGGTACCCCAATAACGGTTTCTAGAAACGTTCCAGTCACGAGCATTGGCAATCCAATTTGTGAATCTTTTCTCTTTGATGTTGGATGGGACCCATCTGGTCTTCTCAACGTTCTTAAGCATGTCTGGGATGATATCATTGATACGAACAAACCATGCTGGGACTGTTCTATAAAGCAATGGAGTATCAGATCTCCAACAGAATGGATAACTATGGCTGATTTGAGAAGCAAGTAGGATGTTACCAGTCTGGGTCAAATGCTTGATGATCAATTTGTCAGCGTCTTTAACATAGACACCAGCCCAATCTGTGACCTCTTTAGTGAAACAACCATTGTCATCAACAGGATTTGGTGGGAGTAACTTCTCATTGATAACGCCATTAGCTTGAGCAGCGTTGAAATCCTCTTCACCAAACGCTGGAGCTTGATGAACGATACCAGTACCAGACTCGTTGGAGACATACGAGGCACTAATAACACGGAAACCAGTCTCCTGGAACTTCTCATAGAAGTAATCGAACAATGGAACGTACTTCATGTCAACAAGTTTCTTACCTGGGAATCTTTCAACAACTTTATACTTTTCCGCAGCTGGCTTCTTGTAAAGGGTCTTTATCAAGGACTCGATCAAGATGAAGTATTTGTCCTTGTTCTCATCATAGATCTTGACGTACTCGAGCTCTGGGTGAACTGCAAGGGCAATGTTTGATGGCAAAGTCCATGGAGTGGTAGTCCAAGCAACGAGATAAGTCTTTGGATCATCGACTGTTTGGAAGGCCACGGTGACACATGGGTCCATAACGTCTTTATAGTTTTGCTGGGCCTCGAAGTTGGCCAATGGGGTAGTCAATCCAGTCGAGTAAGGCATAACTCTGACACCTCTGTAGACCTGATCCTTATCGAACAGCTGCTTGAAGACCCACCAAACAGATTCCATGTACTCTGGGTATAGAGTCTTGTAGTCGTTATCAAAGTCGATCCAACGACCGAGACGACCAATGGTCTTTCTCCATTCATCAGCGTATCTCATAACAATGGCACGACACTCAGCATTGTACTTGTCAATACCCATTGCCATAACATCCTGCTTACCAGTGATACCGAGCTTCTTGTCGATCTCGTGCTCAACCGGCACACCATGTGTATCCCAGCCAAATCTTCTCTCAACATGGAACCCGTTCATAGTAGCATATCTTGGAACGATATCCTTGATGGTAGAAGCCAGGATGTGACCGTAGTGAGGGGTACCAGTGGCAAATGGAGGTCCATCAAAGAATGCAAACTCGGGCTTTCCCTCTGTAAGCTCCATAGAACGGTGGAAGGCGTCGATGTCATTCCACATGGAGAGCACACGCTCTTCCTCGCGTGGAAAAGAGAACGCTTCCTCAGACATTTCTGTGTGTTTCCTTGTTCTATCTGTGTGTGCTTGGAGAGAAGAGCGCTCTATGTGGCCCACTTTTCACTTTTTTTTGGGTTTGGGCGATGAGTAACATCCAACGCCAAAGGCTCCCCATCAAATGAGTTCGCGACCGCGGATCCGTGCTCGAGAGTCACGTGACATTCTATTTACGCCGTTCCCAACCCATATAGAATGTGATGGCACAATTCATTATGTAGACAATGTTTACCCTGATGCTAACCCTATTGCCAGAGATTCATTGAATATTTCAGCAGCACATTGGCATAATTTGTCCAATGTCTGTTATCCGGCACATGTCCTTGTAATGATTTCGTATAATGCACCGCGGTTCCTCTGGATATTGAAGCAATTAGAGCAATTGAAGCACTTTGCTATATAAGGACTTCAGTGCACGTTGTAGCCTCTACAATCTGAGTATTCTAAGCACTCAACATAACAACTGTGAAGTAGCAGGACTGTTTCCTTTCTTTACGTTCCCGTGTACTTCCTGTATACCCCAGGTATCCCCGTATACCCCACACACGTTTCTCCTTTCTCGTTTATGATGACCAGTAAGAACATTCTTATTGTTGAGTCTTTGCTGATCGACATTACATTTGCCATGCTAATGGCACCAGCTGATGCAGTTCATGCTCTCCTGGAGTTATTTGACACGACAGAATATCCTTCACAAAAACCTATGAAGAGGTATAACTCTTTGTTAAGTGATGCGTATAACGGTTTTATCAATACGACAATACCATTAGTATCAGCGGTGCTAGCTAGCGCCATTCATTTCAGCTTGTTACTCACCGTTTGTGTCATTTGCCCACCATTAGCACTGGCTATTAAGGGCCAGTACCAGTTATCGTTCATGTTACTAGTTGTTTCATGTTTGTCCCCACTCTTATGGCCCCTTTGGGTCGGCATCTCAATATCCTATATCATGAAGAAGGATTCACGATCCGGCTATTTATACAACTGACATGTGATTAAGTTCATATATTCATTAAATTCATTTACCCAGATTCATATCGACGCCGTAAAGTTCCCACACATCAAAATGTCATATGACACATGCACGTTCTATAACATACACATAAACCACGCTCATAGTCAAAAGTCTTAAGCATCAACAAAAGATGAGTAGAAGATCTTGACATCATTGACATTCATGATATATCTGATTGTATTCTCCATATCATGCGTGGTGAAGTTTGTTATAGTTTCATTATAGATGTTTCCCAAGAGGTATAACTTCTTCAAATTTGGAATGTTCTTCAAAAAATTCATAATTTTGAAAGTTATATGTAGTTTGAGAGAATTCTGATTTGATATCGTTAGATACTGCAGATTTGGTAGATTTGGATTATGAAGAAATTCTCTAAATCTCTCTGACAATATAAATTGATGATTGTGATATGTCAATGATAGTGTAGTAATCCCTTTACCAAATGCTTTTAACTGGAATGGATAGTTCCAAGAACAGTTAATCAGTTCTAAGCTCTTAATATTAATATCCAGCCCACTAACGTCTTCTTCATCGAAATCTAGTAGAAAACCGTTAATGACCAGTTTTTGTAATGATGTGAAAGATTTACAATGATTCAGATTGAAAATTGCAGTGGGGTAATCAATACCTCGGATGTCTGTCATCAGTTCCAGCGAGATAAGACGAGGCATTTCACTGTTGTATTTCAAAAAGTTAGAGCTGCCTTGCAAATTCAAAGTCAAATGCATTAAATTACTGAATTCACAGACAAACTTATCAAATTTGAAGTTCCATTCATTTTGAATGTTTGCATCGACGATACTTATTCTCTCCACAAATCGAGTAACTGATGATGGATTTATTGTCTCAGTTTTCATGATGTCGTCAAATTTTCTTTTCTTTTGCAGTAAAGAAGGGAATTTTAATAAAATAAAACTCCAATCTACTTTAACACTCTGAAAGATATACGGTCTCATGCACTCTCTGAACCGCTTATCAAGTAGAGACAACGATACCAAGTCTTCATGCTCAAGCTGTGAGAATATCATCATCAGGACCTCATGTGGAAATGGGAAATATAGAGGTCTGTGATATGTTGTCATTTGTCTAGATCTCTCGTGTATATGTCTTGTAAAAATGTCTTGTGTCGATATGAATGTGTGCGTATACCTATATGTTTCGTGTCTATGTGTTTGTGTGTCTTGTGGTTTGTCCGGTTAGAGGAAGCACGGGACACCGTACGCGCTATATGGTTGTGTCCTTCCAGTTTATAAATACTACAACCAATATCTACTCTTCCCAAACTTTAACCAAAGCAGTCATTGTTTGGGGGTGTAGCCAAAAAGCGCGACCGGTGCCTACGCCGGTTCCGGTGATTCTGTGGTAGCGTCTTTGGTATGTATTTATATATTGACATTAACATTTACATTACTGTGTTCATTATATGAGAAATCGACAGCGGCACTCATAGCATGCATTCCCTCTGCGTAGCAGCATAGTTCACCCGTGTATGATATCGCTCAATGCTTGCATCTCTCTTATCCTACTACCAGCTGTAAGTTGTTCCCCTTCCCTTTCAAACCAAGTACTTTGTTTAATTACACCAACAACTTTCAAATCATCAAACTCTTTACGTACTAAAACACCCTTTTCTAAGGGAAGCTGCTCACCAACGAGTTTTCTTCCTCTAATATACGTCACTGTCTCTTTACCCTCTTGTAAATGGAAATGTTTCAGCGAGTGCTCTCCAGTGTATCTGATCCGAACTGGGACAGAGTGGAGTTTGTACTCCGGTGTGTTGCTAGTTGGCTGCGGTAACTCCATCTCAAAACTGGCCAACGTGACTACTCTTGCTCTTATCCACAAAGAATACCCACTGTGTACACAAGTACAAACAGAGACCAGACGCGTCCTCACACTTTTACGCGACTTGGGATGTATGCTTTTTTTTTCTTTTTTACATTTATTTTTCTTTTTTGTTTTTTCGAGTAGAGAAATGGTACTGTACCATCCATTGACGGCTCATAGCACCTTTCTATCACAACCGGCTAAACATGAACAGAGTTCTGATATCCAAGTGAGTTTCCTATCCTTTAGGAGGTAGTCCTTCTTCCGTACCAATAGTTCATTCAGTTTATTAGGACTGTGTGCGTGCGAAGGGGACTCATCAGCCACCAACGTTAAAGGCATATATACTAATCATCACAGATACGCTGATCCAGTGTTTGGAGTCGCTGTTGGAGCAGCCGCATACTTCTCATACGAGAGACGTATTGAAAGACCAGAGGGCCACACTTTGATAGAGCTTCTTAAGAAACGTTTTGCTAGACAGTGATGCTATTTGACATGTTGGGCGATCACTACTGTTGCTGTTGTTGTTGCGTTTGATCCTGTTGTTTCTGCTAATTCTTCTATTACACACCACTATTCTGTGTCTTTGTAGGTACTTCTGAGTCTGGCAATGAGTGCGATCTACTGAGCGACTAGTCCATTGCCACTAAAGTTATGTATTTATGGGCCTCCATATTGGTAAGCGCACTACAGTGCGGAGGAAAAGGATGATGGAAAAAATGACCAAGAAGGCTTACCGAGCCTCTGCCCACACATAAGGGATACGATTACTCGTCTACACTCGAGGGCTTCTCTGTTAACCGAGGCGATGGAACTTCCAAGACTTGAAGACTACGATATCTCACCGAAGACGGGGTTTTTGCCCGAGGAGCTTCCCTTGGAAAGACTCACTGACGGGTACTATTCACCCTGGGAGACACTAGTTGCCGTTTTGCCCTCATTGATCCTTACGAAACGCATCAGACCATTAGTGGATGCACTACCGTTGCTGTCCATATCGAGAATAAAACATGACAAACGTGAGTTGAGAAGAGCCTACTCAATTTTGAGCTTTATGGCCCACGCTTATGTCTGGAACGTTGATGTTGCTACTGAAATTTTACCGAGTTGTCTAGCCAAGCCTCTGTTGGCTGTTGCTGAGCTGTTGGAGGTTCCACCATTGGCCACTTATTCGAGTCTGATTCTTTGGAACTTCAAGCCAACAATTTCCATCGAGGTCGACGAGGAGTGGGACCTCGATAACCTGACTACTATCAACACATACACTGGCTCCATCGATGAGATGTGGTTCTACCTGGTCTCTGTTTACTTTGAATATAAAGGTGCTCGCTCGATTACCACGGGTCTGGATGCCATGAGATTTGTTAGAGAAGATCGCATGTCTAAAGTTATTGAGTCATTACAAACACTGGCAGAGAGTATTGACATGTTGGGCTCTGTGCTCATGAGAATGGAAGAAATGTGTGATCCTCATACCTTTTATTTCAGAATCAGACCATATCTAGCAGGCTGGAAGAACATGGCTGAAGCCGGTCTTCCAAACGGCTTAAAATATGGTGACGAGACTAACTTCAGATCCTATGCTGGTGGCTCAAATGCTCAATCGTCGTTGATCCAGACTCTGGATATAATGTTGGGAGTTGAGCATTATCCAACGGGCTCAAAGCCTCAACAAAGAGATGAAAGTGCTATTTCCTCATCATCCGGTGCTAACAACTTCATGAACGAAATGAAAGATTACATGCCAGGTCCTCATAGAAGATTCTTGAACCATTTGGCCCAAGTGTCCAACATTAGAGACTATGTCATTTCCAAGAAAGACCACACATTGACATTGGCATTTGATGCTTGTCTGGCAATGCTCAAATCTTTCAGAGATAAGCACATCCAAATCGTTACAAGATATATCATACTGCAAGCTCAGCAATCCAAGAGAAACACTTCAAAGACAACATTAAGATCAGGTCTTTCTAGAACAGCAGATCAAAAGGATCAAAAAGGTACAGGTGGTACTGCACTGATTCCATTCTTAAAACAATGCCGTGATGAAACTGGCGACACTGCTGCTGGACAATGGGGTAAAAGAGTGTTGAGCTCTTGTGTCTTAACGACTAGACCTCAGGAAGATATTGAAGAACCTTCAACAAAAAGAGCTAAATTAGGACTTGCCGGCTCTTGGACAGATACCACAGATGAAAAATCTGCTGGCCATTGGTGAAAATGGCTTGTATATATACGCTTATGACATATATGATTCAATGACACAAATATGAAAGCTAGCTTTTGTCTAAGCAGACTGTAGAAGACGTCTGCCCTATTCATTATAACACTACTGAGGTACAACTCCAATACAGAAAGCATCTATTTCGTATATTTTAAATGAAGAAATATGGTAAAAAACAGTGCAATGCTAAGCCAAAGAGAGGGTTGACCTAGAAACAATATTGATGAACACAAAACACAAGATAAAAGGAACATGAAGAGAGGTAAAAAAAACTTAACAAAAGGCATTATAGTGTTGTGACTAGGAGAAACAGAAAAACTCTTTAACAAGAGAAACATAAGAAGTACATGCAAAGGGAAACTGTGTGAAACAATGCTGCACCGGACAATATAAACTCGATGGGACAGTACAAATCTCAACATGCACAACCGGAATTCTCGCTCTCCAAGTTGATGTTGATAGCATCGTTGAAATCGTCATTGAATTCATCTGTTTCCTCTTGTTGCAGAGCATTTCTAGCAATGACATCGAATGCTTGGTCAATGTTGACAGCCTCTTTGGCACTAGTCTGGAACAACGGCAAGTTTCCCAAGTTCTGAGCAAACTGTTGAGCCTTCTTTGCAGTGACGACCTTTTTAGACTCGTCAACGTCGACCTTGTTACCGATGATGACGAATGGGAAGTTCTCAGGGTTCTTGACGTTGGCTTGGATAAGGAACTCGTCCTTCCATACCGAGATGTTCTCAAACGATTTCTGGTTTGTCACGTCATACACCAACACACAGCAGTCAGCGCCCCTATAGAAAGCGACGCCGAGCGACTGGAATCTCTCCTGGCCAGCAGTGTCCCAAAGCTGCATCGTCACAGTCTTGTCATCGATAGGCAACTCCTTGGTGAGGAAGTCTGCGCCGATGGTGGCTTTGTACTGATGGGAGAACTTACCATTCACGAATCGTTGCATAAGCGAGGTCTTTCCAACGCCGGAGTCGCCTAGGATGATCACCTTAAGCAAAGTCTTCTTTCTAGAGGACATGGTTCGTTCAGTTGCGTCGTTTCAGGCTCTGGTTCGGTATTGGGGAGGGGGCACGAGCTTGTTTCTTGTTGCTTGTGGCTGGCTCGTGACTTCTGACCCGTGGCTTGTGAAACTTGTAAAGCGAGTTCTTTCTTTCAGGCTGGTAGCAAGAGCCAATGAGCTTGGAGCAGTACCTTGTCTAGTCAGTGGCAGCGCAGTGGAACACAGTGTGAGTGTTGTATGCTGTTGATGGTGCTTCTGTGGTTGAATTCACAATTCCCAGTGCGCAACCAAATTTTCGCGAAAAGCACGAGATAAGGGACTATATAGTGAAGAGGACTACTAGTGGTTAGAAGAAGAAGCAAAAGCCGCAATTTAATTAGAAACTAAACACTGGCCCGCTCCAGTTCGAATTAATAATACCTGAAAAGCGAAAAGAAGAAAGTGGTGACTTAGCAAACAGCTTACTTCTTGGCAGCCTTCTGAGCAGCCTTGGTGACCTTACCGGCCTTGTCAGACTTCTCAACAGACTTGATGACACCGACGGCAACGGTCTGTCTCATGTCTCTGACAGCGAATCTACCGAGTGGTGGGTAGTCGGTGAAAGCCTCAACACACAATGGCTTGGTTGGGACCA